>JAHSPW020000001.1:21377793-21812793 GCA_019985065.2 Arctostaphylos glauca | reverse complement strand
GCACAGACTTAATCTGTGATTCGATATATTCTATGAACGATACAACCATTTCTTGTATAGGGAGAGACCGAATCAAGAAAAAAACATTACAACTAAGAAAACATTATAGGAAAGGAACGAAATCACGGAAATTGGGAAATTGACTTGATCTCTTCAAGGGCTGAAAATCAAAGATGGGAAGTATAGTCCAGTCCAGCCTCAAACCAACTCAACATAGGCCTACTTGTTGTGGTCGTTCTTTAGTTATATGGGCCGGGTCTAAAATACAAAGCTAACTCGGGGCCGGTTAGGCTTTCGTTAGACTATTGGGCAGCCAAGTATAATAACATATATTAGTTCATCGAAAATTTACCAAGGCTTTAATAAGTCAATCATTAGGAGATGATTGGATTATTCATTTAAAAATTAATCGAGATATGTGTACATTAGTTTGAACATCCTGAATTATAAAAAAAGGTAAGGTATGCTTTCTTCCTTCTGATTACAGTATAAAAAAAACGTAAACGTGTCACCTTTTTTTGTTGACTGGAACGACTTGAAGGGTTAAGCATTCTAACTAATCAGTTGCTCTGCATCTCGACTGTTTATAGGTCACCTTAGTCAGACTGTGAGGCCAGACATTCAGGAGAGAGAGTGTTGGTAGACGTTCGGATGGATAATCAAGAGTCCCATATCGCTTGATGAATGTAAGTTTCAGTTCTATATTTAATGGACCATGAATCTATCTTGTATAAGATCTCTTAAAATAGTGAGGGCGCAAAAGCCCAATAGAATTTCGCAGTTAAACGTGCTCAGGAATAGATGACCTACAAGAAAGTTTATGGAGTTTTGGAGTCCAGAACGGATATTATTGTACAAGATGAGAACGAATCGTTAGTTCAACAATCAATAGTTTAAGATTAGTAAAAAGTTTTGCCGGTAAGATTTTACTAAATCAAGACTCTCACATATAATTTTTTTAATAAACTTGGACCATTATAAATATCAATAAATAACTGCAGTTCAAAACTCAAACCATAGAGAAGCCAAATTGCCGGAAAAAAGCCATACTCCAACAGGGCACTAATTTCTGTGACTCCCCATGTACTGTTGGTCCAACCAGCCAAAATTTCTTGAATTACCTTATTTTACACCGCATGTTTAGGTGGCAAACAATCAGAGAGAATTAGAGCCTACCCTATTTATTTAAACACTTTATGATTATTTGCCAGCTAAACATGCAATATAAAATGAAATAGTTTGTGAAATGTCTGTCGTTCTATTTTACTATTGGTCCAACCAGAAAGCCAGGGTCATCTAGCAGGTTAGGCCCATATTGGGCAATGGGCCACCTATACTTTTCTTTTGTCACGTAGCTCGAATAACTTTGTGGTGATGGAGGTGTTTATCCTCAAAATTTCTGCCGTATGTTTTGGTGAAATGAAGTCATCCAACTTGGGGTGGCGATATTTACAACTAGTATCTATCTATACCACTTTTCCACTTTTCCAACTTGAAATGAATTTTTCTTTTTCCAATTGATTCAAGCAAAAAATAAATTTACATTTACCTAAAGAAACACGAGATACGTCTTCTAGAAGAATGATTCATCCAGTAGACGACTAGTTGTAAGTCTTGATTACATACTTTTGTCGGGTTTAGCCTTGAACCGTATGAGTTGGTATAGTGATAGTCACCTGACACTCATGGCTTGAAGAAGCCTTTGATTTGGGATTTGGTTCTTCTACTCGTGCTATCAATTCTTGTATTGCACCAATTTATATGAGCTTTATTTTTGCTTCCAATACTTCTTCTATTAGTAGACAGTAAAATTGATATTTCAAATTAGTTGATCTATGAGATCGGACAAGATAAATTTTAAATAAATTTACGTATTGAAAGATAGCCCTATGTCAATATCTCTAACCCTATCCTTCCACATACTCAAGTCACTTCTTGAAGGTGTCATGGGTGCCCACTAAATCCCATTTGAATTGGATATCATAGTCTCCCATTCTCTCTCCACTAAGAGAAAAATCATACACCAAAAGGATCCATGTTAGGTGGTTGAGTACTTCTTGTTGGTTTTATTTGGACCCCACCTCTTCCTCCTTTGTGTTTTTTCTTTTCTTTTATGGTTATAAAGGTTTTCAAAGTTCAAAAAGCAAGACATAATCATATTCTCCAAGATGGGGAATTAGGTTTGCACTAAGTTTGCTTTTTGATATTGGTCCAATTTTCATAACCCCATAAATGGGCTAAGAAAATCTTGCAAAGCTTTATCACATGGAACAAAGTAGTATAATTTTAGTGGGAGAATTTGATGTGTCCACCCATCTATAAGCCTAGAAAGAATAGCTTTAAACTGTCCCCCCCATCTTTTCTTTTTTAAAAATATATTTATTCTGTCCTTTTAATGTTTTGTTGTCCAAATGCTTTCATCTTTCTTGCCTTTTTTTTTGATTCAACCATGAAATAAGTAACCCTTTTGCTTTTGCTTTCTACACCCACTATCCACCAAATCCATCCAAAGTAAAATTCATGTCAAGCTGATAAAAAAGAAAAATATTCCCTCACAGAGAAAATGCAAATGTGGTCATGATTCATTATGGGTGGTGCTTCTCTCTCCATCTCTCTCTCTCTCTCTCTCTCTCTCTCTCTCTCTCTCTCTCTCTCTCTCTCTCTCTCTCTCTCTCTCTCAAGTCTCAAGGTGTGATATGGAGGTGGGGTTCATCTTGTAAAGGGAAAATTAATATGTTGTAAGGACAACAAAGGAAGCAACATCAATTCAAAAGGTGAAGAAGGACTAGTAGATGTGTGCCCCAACCAAACTTGTGATATATACTATAAGAGAAAGCTAGGGTTCACATCTGGGAGGGGCCCATAAGTCCTTAAAAATGGGACCCCTATATAATTTTAAAATTCAAGGCTTTTTGTACTCCACCTTTCTTCATACCCCATCTACTAGTGGTTCTAGTAAAGGTCGAATCTCAAATAAAAGTAATTATAATTTCTGCTCCAAACATATCTTTTCAAAAAAATCTGTTGGACCTTATATAGTCGATAAATTGTACTTAAATAAATACAGGATTTTTAAAAGGATAACCTCCTTTTTATTTTTATTTTTATTTTTATTGTTTCTGTATTTTATGAGTCCTTCTACAAAAGCATGTGACTCCACTCATTCATGTATAAGGTATAATGGCTTCATTTTTAAATATTCACACTGTTAACTATAAGTCATGCTATTTTTAGGATTTAATTTTAATCTTTTACTCTAACTTAGAGATATCATTAATTTTTTTTATTGATTGGTGTCACAATTTCAAAATTTTATGTACGGAAGTGCTTTATTTATTTATTTTTTTAAACTCAAACATCGTAATTTTGCTTAATAAATTAAAAATATGAGACGAATAAAGTATTAATCTTGTTTCTTGTAACATTTATTTACAAAAAAGTTATGATTTTATAAAAGAAAAACTTTATTATTTTTTTGTTTTTTTCTACAACTACCTTGGTCCCCTAAAATCCCAATTCATTTGGTCCTGCCTTTGCACCACCCAAGTGGATGTATAACACACACACACATACACACACATATGTATGTATGTATGTATGTATGTATATGTATCCAAATTCCAAAGTATCCAAAGTGGACAACTTTATTATGACACGAATTTGGTTTCTCTTACACAAGTGGGACCGGGGGCTTTTAATGATAGAGTGAGGACAAAAAATGGGCCTAAGAAACAGGGATCCTCACTTTGGGTAAAAGGGTAGGGCCCATTTTCTTGAACGGATTTAAGAAAACGCATTAAATGGGGCGGTTTGGGTGTGACTGGTAACCCCATCAGTTTGTGTGATGGCAAGAGTATTGGGGTGGCATGTGGGATGACCTAATAGCGTGGGGCCTCTTGTTAGGTTAACGTCTTCAATCTTCATATCATCATTGGGGTTTGTATGACAAACTTTGAGTCAGATATAGAATTCTGTATAAATATATTCAGAATCGTTATAAAACAATTGAATGAGATAAAATTTGATTTATTTAATGGGAATTTTATCGAATAAATAGGTGAGAATTCAATTCGACAATATAGTGCTCTTGTATATTGATATCTTGGCGAACTTTGAATTATATTTGCTGACTTGAAATTGTGGTTAAATAATAAAGACTGGGTGATGATAAGTTCTAGAGCCGAATAACTCGGGACTAGTTCTAAACATATAAGGATGAGAAATACTAGGTCAATTGACTTATAACGATAAGTTAATAGTTGAATTAAACAAATAAAACTTATCTTGTTGGAGGCCAATTGTAAGAAAGTTTAATCCGTGTCAAGTGAGAAGTTATTAGATGAGGAAGGACTCTGATTGATGATCAAGAACCTCTATAAAAAGTCACACCCACAGAGATAAAGGTAAGTTGTAATTTGCTATTACAGACATTAGATTGATAGTTTATTGATTGAATACTGATTTAATCATCAGAATATTTTCTCGCTAACTATAGACAGAGGGTATTTGACAGTTTATTATCTTGCAGAATTAGATTTCAGGCGAGTTTGAAAGCTTGTGTGTTCAGCTGTAGACTGAGGAACTAACTTTTCTGGTAAGAAGTACATGGGCACTCATAATTTGCACAGTTTGTGAAAAAGTTAAATCTTCACGGCAAACCTCCGATCATCAACCTAGAAGAGAGATGGACAAACGACAGGTCCAAATTCTCACCACATTACCCTACGAAAAATAGACCAAATCCAAAAGATAGCGAGAGGGACAAGGAGAGGTCTAATTCTTATGAGGACAAGCATACTTGAACAACAGAGAGGTCCAAGAGGGATCAGGATATACAGGAGAGGTTGTGGATGAGAGAACATGTCATCAAGAAGATGGAGCGTGAACTCTCTCAATGGGATTAGAAGATCAAAGAGATGAGAAAGGTCTTGGATAAAGAGTACTCAGCTATACTAAAAAAAGAAATGATTAAAAAAGGAAAAACTCCTATCAAAGGCAATCCCCAAAGAAGAAAGAATAACCGAGCTCCAACAATGGGCGCCTGACTCAAAATAATATCTCTTACTATGTGAGGAAATGGATGAACCAGCATCTAGAAGTGCTCAAGATGGTGCAATATTTAGCTAAGAAGGCATTGCATTAGTTAGCCACCTTTCCACTTTCCAAGGCAATTGTGGCAAAGATAGGGAAAATCTTCCTTCTTAAATTCCATCTTTATAATGGATGACTAACCCGATGGGGCATATAAAGTGGTTACTCCAAGCAATGGTCTTGCATGCAAGAAATCAAGACTTGTATTGCAAGATGGTTGCTTCGAATTTGGATGAAATTGCCTTCAATTGGCACCACAAACTTCCTCCTTATTCCGTTACTATTTGGGGGGCAGCTGGAAGCGTGTTTGGTGCAACACCTGCATTTTCGTGCACGAAAAATCATTTCATCTTTTTAGTAGAAACTTTAGGTTTGTGGCAAGGTTTCACACTAATTGAGCTTATCCTAAAGAGTTTGATTATTTAATGGCTATGAAGAAGAAGAAGACGGAGGAGACGATCTGGGACTACATAAGAAGGTACTAAATTGTATACAACGAGATTGAGCATTGAAGTAAAAAGTATGCTATAGTCATGTTCAAGTTAGGCTTGTATGTTCATGAGAAGCTACGTTGAGTCCCTTACCTTGAACCCGATGGATACTCTTCCCAAGTATATGAAAAGGGTGTAGTTGCACGAGAAGGTGGAAGAAGAGATCCTCCGGGAGGTACAAAGGGGGAGTCCCAAGGCCCACAGGACCAATGTAGTGAAGGGATTCGGGCAAAAGGGTAAGAAGCTAGAAAAGGAGAAAATTTGGGATGGCAATGCCAATGCCAACAAGGGATGGCAACGAGACAGATTGAGAGTAGATATAACTGTCTTCGTTCCTGATTCCCAAACCTATATTCAACCTTCGTCCGGCCCTTTCCCGATTTTTGACAGAATTTTTTTTTACCTCCACTCCCGTCCTGAATGGGAAATGAGCAAAAATCGGGGGTAGGGACGAAGGTCGAATATAGATTTGGGAATCAGGAACGAAGACAGTTATATCTACTCTCAATTTGTTTCGTTGCCATCCCTATATATTAATTTTTGGATCTCGTTGCCATCCCTAATTACAATTAAGCAAAAAGGAGCACCGCCCTAGGTATGGGTGCATGAACAGATGCGCCAAGTTGGGGGCATTTCATGGTGCGCCGGCGTTGGCGCATGTATAGGTGTAGCATGGTGATATGGCACGGGACCCTTGGCCTATAAAGACCCCCATTTGGTTTCTTAATTAGACCGACAGTTTGGAGCCCAACTCATTTTCTCCCATTTCTTACCAGAGCCTTTCTTCCTCTACAATACTTCGTCCTCCCTTGAACCTTTATGAATTTCTTCAAGATTTCTCTGAAGCTTTCCGTCTTCGACAATTCGAAGCTTCATAGCTTCGGAATTTCCGTAAATGTAGGGGCGGACCTAGGATTTAATATTGGGGGTGACACTACTAACAACAAAATTATAATATTCAACATAAAAAAATACATGTGTTCCAACGACTCCTTACTAACCAATTGTTTTGTGTGAATTTTCATTCAATTAGAAATAAAATAACGCAATGAAAATTAAAAAATACATTCAAATATTTTATATGAACTCTATTCAACTAGAAACAAAATAATGTAATAAAAAATCAAAAAGAAACTCGACATTCTTTCAAATCTTGAAAATCATCCAGGATTGATTTTAAAGTAAATTTCAAAGTAATTTTTCTTTCAATGTAGATAAGCGACGAGTCCGAAAGAAAATCGTCTTTAATTTTATTCCGAAGTCTAGTTTTGATTATTTTCATGGCCGAAAATTAAAGTTCTGCTATGGCGGTAGAAACAAAGAGTGTAAGTACAAGGATTCGAAAAATTAAGTGGTAAATTGTTGCTATCCTAATTTTCACAATCCATTCACACAAGTAAAAAATAAATGATAAAGTTTAATAAATTCCTCATTTCAACTTATAAAGGGGCAACCGGTCACCGATAACAATATTATGTTGAGGGAAAAAATTTGTGTAATTAATAGAACTAATTAAATTTTTTTTTTTGATTGAATTTGGCCACTTGGGGGTGGCATGTGCCACTGCGTAAATGAAAAGTGATTAGAGATTTGTTTAGTTAGGATTTGAGAGAAAACAAGAGGAGACTTTGTCCGAAAATAAATAAAATAGTTCTGTTGTTTTTTCAAAGAATAATTTTAAAGAAAATTAATGTGAGAAAATTAAGTACCAAAAGATCGATGTTGGGCGTCTAATACATTTCTCACTCGTAACAATAAATTTCTGAACCTTTCTCTGATTTGGAGATAGGATTCTTAAAAGTAGTTATTTACAAACAAAAATTATTTTCCAAAGCAAAATAGATCAAAATATTTTTTTAAAAACATCTTCTTTGAAAATGGCTTCAGAGGGTGACTTGTCACACCAAACTCATTATCAAGTGACGACTCTAAATTTTGAGCAAGTCCCATCTATTAAACATATTTTCAAACTCCGTCGCATTTTAAGAATAGATCTTGTTCCACCCCATTGAAACTTCTTTTGCGAGAGGGCCCTGAAATATTTAAGCGTGACAGTAGGCTAAGAAATATGGAGCGGAATCGAGTTTACAAACTCTATCCATTCCTCGAATTTTTTTTCAAACTTATCCTAGAATCTTACCCGATTTGCTAAAAAATTCTCAGATCCTCGATCCGTTGGGCAGAGAATGAGGCAGAGATGGTCGGGTTGAGAGAAATTGTCATTCCTAACAACAACCTCATAAACCTACGGTTACGCGATGGATTTATTTTAAGAACACCCTGTTTTCACACGGGTCTCGGCTTGATCTACTGTTTTTTTAACTTATTCTACGATAACTCTTGTTCATTTTTTATTTTTATTTTGTTCTGATTCCTAATTTTTTTTTTTTTTTTTGTTCAAGTTGAATTCCAAAATTAAATTACATACTTTTTATATTTCCAGCACTGTTTTATATACTGTTGACCTACAATTTACACTTGACTCTTTTAAAAATAAATGAAAGTTCAACTTTCTCATCTACTAACAATTGCTTCAATTCTATTGATGGTAAACGTGGTTGAGGAACCATTTTTAAAAAAAAAAAACAAAAATCATAATACATCCATTCCGTATTGTCAATTCTAATAAACTATGAGTCCATTTATTTAACGCGACAAATAAGAAAACAATGTTTAATTCAAAGTACGTAATTTCACCGAACTAACAATAATGTGATTAATAAAACCAAGCACCTCCTTTCAAAAAAATAATACCACGTACCACATGACCGGCATTCTAGATTCCAAAACATTGGAGACTATTTCGACTATAATTAATCTAGACCATATATAAAACTTATAATCACTAAGTATATAATCGAATCCGATACTAATATCAGGAGTCCTATGTTGTATGCTAATTTGGGTGTTTTGGGCAACATTAATAATTAAGAATTACATAAGACTGGCTTTTGATTGTTTATTGCAACAAGCAATCAAAAAGCATCGTGACATAGGGAATAGGGCGGCTACAAAAACCCCATTATATTAGAACAACATTATCTTACTTTAACTTTAATTCTTAAAGGTTTCAAATTTTGTGTAATTATTTTGTGAGCTTTTATATATTGCCACTTTTATTTTTAGTTTTAGTTTTTATTATGCAAATTAAGAGTTTCGAGTCAGCTTGCACGTAATTTAGACTAAACTCTACAACCCCCCATACAACTGTTTCAAACGGTATGCGTGAGGATGAGGTGGCCTTAAGAGTTATTGACAAGGAAAATTGAATTTGAGATCGTAAGAGAGAACAAAATCTCTGGATTTCAGGCGAAGACGAGGCCAATAAGAGTTAATTTGAATCTCGTCAAGTAAATTATATAGAATACACGTTGATAGAAATTGTGGCAACGCGTTTAAAAAATTGGTTGAATAATTCAATCTAGCATGTAAAGTCTAATGTGAACAAGATGGAATGGAGGGATATGGTTTTCAATTGACGAGAAAATCATGGAAAAAAAAGTCAAATAATTTGAAAAATCAATATTTTAATTAAGAAAGTATGCTGAGAAACAGTTGGACAAGGACTCTCCACCAGAAACCGAGAATTGTCATTTTCATGGTAAGCAAACTGATATTAATATCCTTTAAAAAATAATAAATAAAATACACTTCAAACAGATTGCTTATCTTTGAAGTTGAGCACAAAATAAATAAAAATTAGCATGACGTATATGCAGTTGCAAAAAGTGGTCTTCCCTTTTTTTTTTTTTTAATATCTATTTCTGAAGGGATTTTTTTAATTTTTTTTTTATAGGTTTCCAGGTTCATGCCGAGTTAATTGATTGAAACATAAGACTTAATTTAACTCGGTTTGATTTTTTCTTGTCCAAATTCATGCCGTTAGAATATCAAATGCTTATGGGACTTGTTCGTAAGATACATTTCAGGAGATTTTCAATGGTTCTGGGTCATGTTGTACGACAAAAAAAAATTAGTGTTGACGTCCCGAAAAAAAATTTATTTATTCGATGATATTCGTTACCGAAAACGTCATTTTAACGACAATTAATAATTCATCATGCTATTTGTTTTCACACAGTAAGATCAAAAGTTAAGCAAATCAAGAAAAGAGCCGTTGGGAATTAGAAGCGAAATCAGCAAATCAAATGAATTGGGTTACTCAACTTTTGTTCTACCACTTAATTAATAACATTGGTCAACGTGATAAGGTCAACTATGCTTTAATTTCTTGAATCTTGAAATACTTATCGTAAAATTAAGCATGGTTGAACGGATTCTTGAAATACTCTCTCCCTCTCTCCAAATCAAGAAAATAAAGAAAGGTAAGTACTCCACAATTGTTATTTTTTGAATAAAAACATTATTTTATGTTGTTTATTTTTTTAATAAATCGGTAAACAGTCAAAGAGAATTATATTAGATTGTCAGGCGTGAAATATTTCTATAAGGAAAATTTATCAACGAAATTTGCACACCAGTGTCATATATATATGACGTTATTAGAAGAATTTATACACAAAACCTTCAAATTAATATATTTTTAAGTATAGTTACGCATTCAAACAACTAAATTAACTTTGTAAGTTTGACAAAACGGCATTCATTAACTTTTGAGAAAGATATTATTTTAAGCACAATGATCCCTTGATTCAAATAAGATAACAATGAGAATTAGATTTTTTCTTTATTTTAATGGAAGTATGAAATAAAATACTTATCCTCAGTTGTATAAAATATACAGTTCTGAGCAAACAAACGTGCCTTTATTGAATAAAAATGGTTCATATCACTTACACTCCAAGATTAGAATATAGGGGTTAAGTATGATTAGGATAGGAAGAAACTTTAACAAGGGGTAATGTATATGCTTAGTTTTAAGCATATGGAATTAAGAAAGATAGTAATTAATGGGATGTGTGGGATTCATTCATTCTTGGGTAAATAAAACAAAATGAAAAAAGAAAAAAGAAAGTCTTGTGCCGGTCATAGAGGGACAAAATGTCCTAATTCAAAGGGTCCCACTTGGGTCCCTACATCCCACGACAAATCTTCATCATTGAATATTGCTTTCATGTGCATATAATCTATCTGTCACCATTTTTATTCTCTCATCTCCAACTTGGACTCTTTCTTGGGTGCCACCTCCTTGGACTTTGCCCCTCTCTCTCTCTCTCTCTCTCTCTCTCTCTCTCTCTCTCTAGCTCTCTCTCTCTCGATCTCAGCTCGATCTATGTGTATGTATATAAATATAACCATGAATATACATAAACATTAAAGAAATGGGATGATTAGGTCATCTATGATGTTTTGTACGCAAGGCACGTATTGGAATTTGTCTATTTCACGGGGCAAGGTGAAACTAACTCACAAGGTTTGATCTTCGATGGATTGGTTAAGTGAAAGAAAAAGGGTAACTAAGGTTGAATTTCACCGTAACTAATTAACAAGGGTAATGGATGTTTGTCAAATCGTTAACTTCAAGATTTCGAGAACTAGTCGGTATTAGGTTGAAGGTAAGTTCAAAATCGTCCAGATACCTCGGCTATAGAAAAAAACTCACTAGGTTTGTATAAGCATGATTGAGACAAACCGACGAGGTTGGTTTGATAGTTTTTGTTCGAAAAATAATGCTACTGATATTTCATTTTGTACCTCATGTTTCACTTCATGTTGAGATAGCGACTTATTGATGATAGCTCACATAAAGAGAGATTGGAGGGAGGGGGGGGGGGGGGGGGGGGGGGGGTGGAGGGAGTGGGGAAAGTGATGTCACTTCAGCATGCTGTAAAATATGAGATACAAATGAAGTATGATCAGTTGCATTATTGTTGTTCGAAACTTAAAAGTTTGTTCCCTGATAAGTTTTCAACTTTGATTTCCTTGCTAGCAACTCTTGATGTAACAACGTCCCCATGATTAGCCGTGCCAAACAAGTGTAAGAGAGATGATAGAAACTAATCGAGATGCATGCAAGTTAACCCAAGACGCCTAGCATTATTAAAAAAAAAAAAAAAAAATTGATTGAGACAAAGTTTACAACAAAGTAAATTAATAGATAAATAACAGACACCATTTTGATTACATGTTTAAAAAATGGACGGATGATAGACTTAATAATATTTTTCGATGGCCATTTGGTTCAATAACATCTCATTGACAAGATTTTTTTGATAATTATAGCTATCTATGCCAGCTCTCTCGTGCCCATCAACTTACTTGACAATAATATATATTAGTACACAATGATAATTGGTTCCTAATTAGATATTTTTCTCAAATGTCAAAGGTATCAATTTTTTGACCCTACATAAAGAATACTTATTACTAAAGAGATTGTGTTTGTAAAATCTTAAAGTCTAAGAGAGATTGTACAGATCTAAATCCTTTCCTTCTGACTCAACATCACATGCACTTTAAAATAAAAAAAAGTGAAGGTATGATTCAATTACTATTATTTGCTCAAAGAAAATGTTGGGCTATTAAACTTAGCTCATCATATCTTGGTCAAACTGCAATTATCTATTAGATACATACATACATATATATGTATGTATATATGTATTGTGTAGGTAGTGGGTGATTGGTCAAGTCAGCATATGGGTGGATCATAGTCCACAAAATGGTGATGACACAACATAATTGATCCTAATTAATGGCCTTGCCACCAAGCTAGCCTAGCTAGAAGATCCACCTCTCTTGTATATGCAACATTTTCAAAGTGTGTTCAATTAGCTTCTGTAAACTTTTATATATATATAGGGGAGGGAGGCAAGAATCAAACAGACCCCAAACACCATATATAATCTACTACATGTGCAAATGATTCTTTTCTATTTCCTACCCTCAATCTAATATATAATCCAAAAAAAGAAGAAGAAAAAAAAAACTAAAAATACACCTGTATGCTTCACTAATTAATGCTGATATACCAAGGTAGTTTAATGTTCAGGACAGTTATGGTCCCATGGAAACAAAAAAATAACCCATATATATATATATATATATATATATATATATATATATCTTTTTTTTATTTTGTAATTATTCTTGATATCACAAAAGTAATTAAAAACTAAAGTAAAAAAAAACAGTGTCCAAACGAACCCTAGCTAGGGCCTTGCCTTTAAAAATGTGATTTGGATGTCATTAGATGGATCATGATCAAAACAGACAGCTATAATATATTCTTGGAACTTTGCTTATGTATTTGGAAGTGACTTGGAAAGTGAATGAAGTGCTAAAAAAACAGATTAGGCTGACGGTCTATTTGGTACACAAACAGGTTTAGGTTATTTATTTAACTCAGATTAATTAATTATAACAAAGACATGATTGTATAGTTTTATATTTTTGAGTACCTTGTAATTCAAAATCAA
This sequence comes from Arctostaphylos glauca, assembly GCA_019985065.2. Classification (NCBI taxonomy): domain Eukaryota; kingdom Viridiplantae; phylum Streptophyta; class Magnoliopsida; order Ericales; family Ericaceae; genus Arctostaphylos; species Arctostaphylos glauca. The sequence goes on along the minus strand of JAHSPW020000001.1, from coordinate 21,799,832 downwards.
TTAAAAACAAAAAATGCTACGACCCATTCTCTATATATTACTGTATACAGGTCCCTCATTTAAAAGAAGTAAAAAAAAAAAAAAAAATACTTATCACATTTTTCTAGGGAAAGAAGGGTATGGACTTTGAAAGAAATTAAAGGAAAGTTCAAGACAAAATGTCAGAAAAGTATTCATATGTATCAGTACCCTTTTGTTTTCCCCTTATGATGACAAACAAGACCATAAAGAAATTAATGATTGTTAATTGAAAAGGGTGCAAAGAGAAATTAGAGGGGAGGATTCTCGGAAGAGACTCTTGAGGTGTCTATGTCATTGGTATCCCCATAGAAATAATATGTTCACACTTCAGAGACACGATCAGAAAGGCCATGTGAAACTTAGAAATAATTGATTGACAGAAATATAAAAATTTTAAATTTGTAGAGGATGATTCTAGGAAGATAGGTTTGGATTTTGGCTATCATGTAATGGCAGGCCACTCTTAGCCACCATGATTGAAGGTACGAGAGAGAGAGAGAGAGAGAGAGAGAGAGAGAGAGAGAGAGAGTCAATGTGAAAGTGAAGATTTTCTGCTGGCCATTTTGGCCTTTTAGTACTAATATGATATGATGTCTCATTACAGTGGATGATTATTAGAGAAAGAAAATCTGCATTACCTTTTAATGGATCAGTTACCATTGCTTGAGGGAATTCCTAAGCTGGGATATCTCAAAAGCTTAAGATTATTATTGGAATTAATTATAAATTTACAAGTTGTGCGTTTGAATTTTAGTTGGCAATGCCGTGTCTCACATGTTGTGTTCTCTACCCTTTTTTTAACACAAGAATATCATTTGTGTTATTACATCAAACTCAATCAAAGAATCCAATATAGACGTATCGAGTTTACTATGCCGAATGGATTTGACATAGACCTACTCAAAATGGACGCTAAATTATAATTAAAGTCGCCCTTAACATACTAGTGGATGATCTTCACGTTATTGTTGAATATGTATACAAGGACATGATTTTTGGTTTTATGTCAATTAAATTAAACTGAGACTTCGACGTTCAAGTTAGAAAGTTACGGAATAGAGAGATATATATAGAGAGAGAGAGAAAATTCCAAAGTTGAAAAAGAGCAACGATTTTGATAAGATATGTTGAAAAGTGGCATAAGTTAGAAGAGTTTTAGGAGTTTGATTCTCAAAGGAGAACTTGAAAGAGAGTGGTTTTCACATCAACATACAAGAGTTGCTTGGCCGCCTCCTTTAGCTTGGTATGAGAACCCTTTCTATGGTTATAAAATAACCAAAACACTCCTATTTCAATCAATCAACTAGTAATTGACTTTTCAACCACCATAAATATAATGTGGATGGATGCTAGCAGCCCAACAATTATGAAGGATGACCCATAGCCCCCCAATAGTTTCTTTTTAGGCTAAGTAATCTTTTAAAAAAATAGCAAGATTTCTAGTTTGAAAAAGAACATTCAACTTTTCAATCTTTTAAAGGGTACTCCATTACCATTATTTTTAGCAACCAAACTTATTAATTCCATATTTTTTCGGTAAATTACACTAATCTACTCTGAAGTTTCTAATAAATACACTAACGTTTGGGAAATTGTAATAACCCAAGAGTTTTTATAAAATAAAAATATTATTTATTAATGCTTGTATTTTATTGTTTTAAATTAAAATTGGGCTTTTTAAATTTGAAGCTCGCTCAAGCCACTCAAGCAACATGTTCGTACTTTAAATAACAGAGTTAGGATTTTGAAGTCTGCCAATTGGTAATGCGTTTTGAGGGATTTTTATTGCGTTTCCTTTATAAACTAAGGTTATCATTTGTTTTCCTTTACGAATTTTATAAATCAGAGTTTTTACAAAAAGAGAGTTTTGTGAGGGTTCTAAAGTTTAAATGCGTGTTTAGGATTTTTATAATGTTATAGCATCGTGTTCGAGTTTAAATTCCAAATTTGAAAATTTTAAATTTTGAAAATAAGGAAAGCTCACTTGAGTAAGCTCTGGCCGCTCAAGCGACTTAATTTAGATTTTCAAAAACTATTTAAGTTAGAACTTGTAACGCGACGGCTCACTCGAGTGAGCTTTGTCTGCTCAAGCGACCTTCTAAATTACAAATTCTGACCAGTCGATCTAGAATGTTAAAATTCATTTAGAGCAGGAGTTCATGAGGCTGGCTCGAGTGAGCTTTGGCTGCTCGAGCAGCCTATCAAAATTCAGAAGGTTAACAGAATTCCCAGAATTTAGATTTGGCCCACAGACCAAGTTTCACACTGTTAATTCACGTCCATAATGCATGTACACCTCGTGCAAGCATACACACACTATATATTTGTTCATGGATCCCTGTGGAACTTTCTGAGAGCAGGAATACTGTAAGACGAACTTTTGTGTTGTTTTGGTGCACATGGATCTTGTTTGGAATTGAGGATATGATTGTTGTTGAAATTCTGACTGTGTTGATAAAAATCTGAACAAATGATAATAGTGACAATAACTTAATTACAACCGTTGTGCTCTTCATTGAATTTCTGGGTTAGAATCTCGAGATGAATTTGCGGATTAGAGTCTCCTATTCACTTATTTTCGGGTTTGGCTCTCGAGGTGGATTTGTGAGTTACGAGTCACATATTCACTTAATTTTGCGGGTCTGAGTTCCAAGTCGAGTCATGGGGGTTGAGTCCCACATGCTTGTTTCGTGGGTTAGAGTCCTACTGTCCATCATGCATGCATATTCTATGTAGGTTAGAGTCTCACCAGACGTCGTCTCAATTAAAGTAGAGAATGAACATAAATCACTTATGTATAATTTTACTGTATCCTGCTGTATCAACATCAGTTGTTAATTACTTTAGCTCGTTGATTACTGATGCATTTGCTATTACGGTTATTCATGCTATTGTTCTATACCATGTTGCGTGTAATATTTTTTGGGTTTGGTTATTGAGTAATCATTTCTACTGAGTTTCAAGATTTATCGGCAAACTTCTTTACCCCTGGCGTTTTATGTCAAATGGAGATGTGAAGATTGATGATCTGGCAGAGCTGGTAGAGTCAGAGGCTACCGATGGGGAGACTGGGGAGACTTTACATTAATTACTATCGTACCCTTAGATCTGCTCTGTTTCATTATTTTAATTTACTCCAGATGTAACCCCAACAAGGATTTTCATCTTTTTCTTCTCAAACATCGTGATTATGTTTAACGTTTTATTTTTCGATAATAAATAAATAAGAATCTTTTTAATTAAGATTTTGACTAATAAAATGAGATTAAAAAAACATTCCAAAAAGTCAGTTCATTACAGAAATTATTTTGATGTTCATTACTTCTGAAGTTATTATGCAGTTACCCTATCTCCTGCACTTAAACTAGTTTGTGTTTTGATCCCAACATAAAATAAAATTTAACATATGCTATTTAGACTTCATGAAAATCATGTTGCAGTTTGTTTTGCCAAAAAAAAATTTGAACTTTCAACAACTTGACTAATAATGTTTAACTAATTTTAACAACAAATGAGGTAACTATATAATAGTTTAAAAAGTAAAATAAATTAACATAGTTTTTTATTTTAAACTTCAAGAGATGTCGGTCGTTATATTTGTCAGACACCTTAAGGGATATCAATGTAATTTACCCCTTTTTTCAATCAAACTCAGAATTTGAAACCCTTTGGTGGTGACCACAAAATGAGAGGAGAAAAAGGAAAATTCTAAAGACATTGGGAAAGCAATGAATGTCATTCCCCTGTAAAATTCACAAGGAAAAGTACCACCAAGTTAATTTGACTTGAAGAAAAAGATGAAAAGTAGGATTCTCTGCCTAAGAAAAAGCAAAGGTTTTGGGTAAATGAATGAGCCCTGTTGGAGCCTAACTTTCAATGCTATTAAAGAGAGAAAGAGAGAGAGGGAGAGAGAGAATTGTTCAAAAGCAAAAGCAACCGACCTTTAGAACATGAACAATTTCTTTTACAATAACTACAAACTGTACAATTTGCTCATCTGCAAAAAGTTGAAGTTGAACTATTCTATGCCTTAAAATGAACAAAGAAAATAATTGAATAAAAAAAATTCAGTTCTAAATTAAAGGAAATTACACTAATTCAAATAAATGTTTATGTATAAAACTGTGTTCAAAATATTACTAAATTCTAAGACATGTTAACATGGAGGGTAGCATTCATGCTGGAGTTACATACGGGACAATTACGGATTGAGGAGGACCCACATTGACTGCATAGGCACAGATGCCGACATGGCATCAGCAACACACTTGATTCTCTCTCCCCACACCTTTTGCACATCCGCTTCGCATTCTCATCACCACCACCCATCACCGCCTTCGAATTCAGCCCCACCCCATCTCCGCCCTCGAATGCTATCCTGCGCTTCTCCACCTCCACCTCCTCTGCCCTGGAATCTCCGTTATCGCAGCACGACTCGGCATCATCAGCCACTGCCTCTCCACCGACGCCTGCGCTGGGCCGCTCGTTGCTAACATGAGCCAGGAGGAGCTGTTCTAAATTGCTACGGAGAGAGTTAGCTGTGGCTTCGTTTGACTGTGCTAACTCCCTCCATAATTGATTCTCTGCGAACAGACTCTTGACTTTTTCTTGAAGCATCCAATTCAGTTTCCCCATTCTCTGCATCTGCTCGTCTTTTTCCTTCAATTTCTTCGCCAGTCCCTCTCCAATTGCCGATACCATTAATCTTGCTTGTTGCTTTTGCCTCTCCTCCACTTCCAATCTTATTCTCTTTGTCTGTAATTTCCAAAAAACACAAAATCAGACCATAAAACAAAAAAGAATAGCAATCTGATTACTATCAAATTGATCCAGTTAGGATAAGATGAAGAAAAACTTTTATCCTAAAAATCATAACCGTGATCTTCATTTATATAGTCGCAGGAATAAAAGAGAGTCGAGAGACTTACATGTTGTGAAACTATGTGGTCGATTTCCAATTGGTTCTGATACATCTGTAATGGGATGTCAGCAAGATTGTTGTTGTTGCTGTTGTTCACTTGAGGCATACTGCTTATGATCTGGTCATTGACTGAATCTCTATAACGCTTTCTTGGAGCAGCGGGCACATTGTAAGTCACTCCACTGTCGGACTTCATTGACGTTTTCATCGGAACGGACTGACAAACGAGAGGTTGAGGGAACGGTAACAGAGTCTCCGGCATTGCTCCGGCGAAAGGCACGCCGGAACCCATCTGGATGTCGTAGATTCCCCCGTTTCCTTCATTCCTGTTTACAAAATTCAATTTTCAAAACCATATCAGAACAATTACTAATTTGGAGAGAGAATGAGAATCCACAAGGAAGGAAAGTAACAAAAACAGAATTCTTTCAGTACCTGTTTGAAAAGAGTTGTGGACGTAAAAGGTTGAGATTTGCTTCAATCGCCATGGAGTACTGCTATTCCTTTGCTTCTCGTGAGAGATATGAGTTATCTTTGCCTATATAGAGAGAGAGAGAGAGAACAGAGCATGCAATGGTGCTATGGCTTTTTCTAGAGTTTGGTTTAAGATAAACAGAGAGAAGAAAAAGAGACAAGATTGCTTGGATATAGAGAGAGAGAGAGAGAGAGAGAGAGAGAGAGAGAGAGAGAGAGATTGATGGTTTGCAAATTATAGAGAGAGAAGTTTATATATATATACACTTTTCGGTCCCATGAATTTAGTAAAAACAGAGGGTTGCTGATCTGTTGTGGATTTGATTAATTGTGTGTGGATTTGCTTTAAATGAAAACCCCCAAAAAGGACCACTATAGGGGGGGTTTCGGAAGTTCCGGAGGTTTTTTGGTGGTACTAGCTAAAATGTAGGGGGGGTTTCGGAAGTTCACATTTCCTTAGTACCGGATGGCATTGACTCCGTGCGTGCATGGCTGTGACTTTATATCCCGTAACTGACGAGCTCAGACTCTGCCACGTACAACCCATGCCACTTCAGCTAAGCGTTGAGAACGTGACCTGAGTGGGCCCACTACCTATCGCACGTGTGAGGTGTACAGATCGGAACAATCTAATAGACCACGTCATGGTCGGACCCACTTTTTGTGGTGTGGTCCCCAACTTCAGTTTTCCCGTTTGGTAAACCTTGTCCCCTTCCTTAATTGGATGTCTGTATTTTGTCTTTGTACGGACAAGAAATAAAAATAATCCACTGGTGCTACCGTGCATCATATCTTAGTATGATTCCAGTCTTTCCTTCATTTTTAGGAATTTTAGTATTAGATTAACTATTATGGTCTGTTTATTAATGTTTAAAATTTCTAAAAAATAATTAAAAATTAAAATCGATAGTAAATTTTGTAAAAAACCAAGATTTTGGAATTTTTTTAATGCACCAGTTTTGGTAAAACAGCATTAATGATTTCTTATTTAATTCTTAGATGTGATATCTTAATCATCTTAGCACATAGGGAAAGTATGACAATTTTTTTATTGGTTTTGAAATATGGAAAATATTTCAAATATGGAAAAAGATAAATAAGTACAGTCCACACACATTACTCGTGCTGATTGTCACTGACATGGACCAAAAAAAACCCCAAAATACATTTAATTAGTAGAATTAGGCCTTTGAATCAGGCATCTAGAATTCCAACTTGGATAATTAAATTTCGGTTTGAATGAGGAAAAAAATAATAAACCATAATTGTTTACCATAATCGCAAGCTTGTCTCATTAAATTTAATCCAGCAGGATAATGAATCGGATATTTTCGGAATGCTGCTAATAACTAACCGAACTTCAATTCAGAAAATTCTAGAAATTATTTAATTTATTCAGTAGTATTGGGAAAAATAAAAAAAAAGTCACTATGATGACGCTTTTCTCACCCTTCTTCATTGACGTAATGGAGTGACGTTCTCGATATAAATTTTTTTGACTAAAATAAAAACTTTCCTTCCATATTTAGATGCAATAACTCGTTTAATGTCTATAGTAAATTCACACTATAAATTAAAAACGAGATACCAAAAGAATCGATAGTTAAGCCGTGTAAAGTAGGAAACTCTTTAAGTGCGGTTCTAAGAGAATGATGGACAATCCTATTCGGATTGACGTGTTTTTTTAATTCCATAAAATGCAATCAGCTTAAGCATGAGCTGGCTTCCAATTGTGACAACTAGCAGTAACTCGTGCTATGCACGAGACTTACAAAATTAAAATGAGGATATATTATAATATCAAAATATTACTCTTGAAATTTTAACAATCAATTTTTATCACAATTATACAATGTATAGTAGGTGTATTTTAATATTTGTCAACTTAGAAAAATTTTAATTTCTCATTCTCAATTTGCTGTTAAATGGAAATATTAAAATTGAGATCTCAATTACAAAACTAATTTGATTAAGTATTTATTCAATCTCTACTCTAAAACAAAAAAAATCAAAGCTCAAGAAATGTAATTGTTAAAAGCTAACGATTACCTTCAAAATAGAGATTGTATCCCAATTATTCTATCCATCTTGTTAGTACGAAGTCTCAAATTTTTTTGAATGGATTGACAATATAAATAAAAATTTGACAAAATGAATAAGTTACTGCCACAGGCACTATCTATATATTAATAGCTATAAAACTAAAACAGAATATAATAAAACACATAAATATTGATAATTAGTAAATAAAGTAACATTTATTAGTTAAATATAAATTAACTGAAAAAAATTATCAACGACCTATTTGCAAACCTAGTTAAGAGGCATATAAAAGTTTTAATCAAGAATCCAAAATATGAGTTGTGTGTTTACCTTTTGTATATAGTACACATCATGTGAAAATAAAAGCATAAAGGCCTGCAAAGACACGCAAATGTTTTTAAAAAAAAAGGTACAACAACAAAATTTTAATTTATCTTTTTTTTGTACATTGCTTACTTAATTTAAAAGAAAAAAATTAAATTATAGAATTTTTGAAGAATCAGGTTTACAAACGAGTGCTATTTTTTCCTTAAATTATATGTAATTCTATTTATGAGATATTTAAATTAATATTAGCTTATTATTTACTAAAAAATTAAGAAACAGAGAGATTTTAGAGTAACTGCAAGGTAATTAATAGAAAAATTACCTCCTTGCTTAGTATAATGCTTAAAAGACTAATATATGTCAGCCAAAAATACAACATAATTATTATGTTATTGTTTCTGATTAATATACTTTTACAAAATAAAAATACTAAATGATTGCTTTGGATATGATGTTTTCACTCGGTGGCATTTGATTTAGCATGAATTTAATTTAGTTGAAGTGGTTATAGAAAATTTATTTTATACTTATATAAACCTAGGTAAAGTAGAGAGTTTATATATTTTAATCTCATTATGATAATAAGAATGTTGTAATAAGAAAAAAAATTGAAAAGTATTTGATCAACATATGTAATAAAATATCTCACATATGCTCCTTTAAAATTTTAATTAAAGATCAGTATATTTATAGTACATGTCGTTGTGAGAGACCTTTTAATTAAAACTCTTCTTGCAATACTATGTATATATATATTATAAATATGGATAAACATAAATTGACAAAGATACCCCTCAAGGTTTATATTTATTTGAAAAAAATAAACAAAACATAACTTCTATGGGCAGGGCAGCCAAACGCCACCAAAGTCTTCTTCTGTAGCTTCCGACTCTTCATGTCCGGATGGATTCTCCAACTGTTTCTCAACATCTGGTATGAAACACCAAGGACAGAGAAATTAATTTGATGAGTAATTAAACTCAGTGGTGAAAGTTACCAAAAAACCAAACCCAAAGATGTACAAATATATAGCAGGATAAACATTTCATGCGATAATAACTAAGCACAAAATATAACACATATGTTTCTTATGCTTTCGTTCCTTTTTAAGTTTCTAAGAATATATTTTTCTCCCGGTATTCCATTTTTACTTGACTTATTTAGTGTAGAGCACTCAGTTGAGATTGACAAGTCTTTACCTAGGCAAAGAACAGACCTTGTACCATCTACTCGAGTCAATATTTACTTCACCCTAACTAGACCTGACCAATATATGTGACCTCTCCAAGTCAGGTACTAACAAACCTTAGCTGCTTTCCCTTACCGGCTCAAGCACGCCCAAGACAAGGTCGCCATTGGGGTCCGGAGCTGTTGACGTAGACGTCCCTAAAGTCAGGGACGGATCTACACAGGGGCACGTGGGGTCACGTGCCCCCCCTCAATTTCAGAATTTTTTTTTTTTTTTAACAAAAAAAGGAAAACAAATCTAAAAATAAAAATAATGGTCCAAATATTCTGAAACAAAACAAGGAAAAAAAGGAAAACATGTTTATTATGCTTATGTTTTTGTTTTTATGTTTAGAAACTTTTAGAAGCATATATATTATAAGTTTTATCGCATGAGGTTAAAACTAGTTTTATATTGTTGTGCTTGGCTTTAAATTTGTATTTAAGCTTAGTAGAAATTGTGCCCCCCCTCTAAGGAATTCCTAGATCCGTCCCTGCCTAAAGTCATCTCCAACCGAATACATCATTCTCCTAGTTTGGGTACTTAAAATCAACAAACTGGACGATGCCTGAAGGGACTCCAACACACATGAAACACAACTTGGGATAATATCCAGAACATCAATACTAGGCTCAATGGCTTGAACAACACTTGGCACGAGGATCACCAATATCCGTTTTGCCACTTTTTCGTTAGTGAACCTACTTGTTCTCTACACATTTTTACTACTTATAATGTTCACTCAATACGCTCCACTATCTTGTTACGAGTCACATTCGAACTAGTGTCCCTATCGTAAAGTCTTAGTTTTCATGTAATTCACCAATACACAGATAGTTCATCTTACTACAGTTTAATAACGCGATGGCTAGCTCTACTAAATTCAACTATCGGCAGGATGACCATAGTATTATTTCCACATTTAAGGTCGGCCAGCATGACGGCTGTATCTCCATCCGACATATACAACTTGGATAGCATGACAGATGAACCCAAAACATGTGTCAACTACGTCAGTAGGAATCATACATTCTAACACTGGCATCCACAACTTTTAACATTGATTCCTCATGCATATTCAATTTGCATAAAAAACAACATAAGATCATGATCAAAGTTCGGTTAGCTTGCTCACACAGAATTTCACGGGAACTCGTAGATCTACAACTTGTGTTTGTGGATACTTGTGCAATGTGTTTATGCATAACAGAGTGTTTAACTGTCTATAACTATATTCCGGGATGTCTGATCAACATTCAGCAATTTGTTGAATTTTACTAGGTCGCTCGAGCGGCCTAGAGTTTGGTTGGGTGGTCTACTAAATTATAAGTTTTGGTCTTTGAATCTTGGAACAGTTTCTGTCAGAATTCTGGGAGGTCGCTCAATAGCTCGCTCAAGTGGTCTTAAAAATTATAGGTTCCGACTTTTGTGTTTCTCGACCCGATTTGATAAAATACAAACAGGTCGCTTGAGCAGCCTAGAGCTTGCCCGAGCGGTCTATTGTTTTCAACATATATGAGATTTAGGGTTCTTCGATAAAAATCAACATGCTCGGAACCCTAGTCTAAGTTCTGGTTCAAAACAGAGACTTGAAAATCATTTTTCCTCTATCAATTTGTACAACGAAACATCAACAACAATGAATTTCATGAAATCGTAATGTGAACAGTAAACCCTATCATGTGAATCTAACAACAAACCAACACACAACCTATTGTAGATCGTAACCTAAGGGTTGGAAGTGAAGTTCCCTACTTCAAACGATAGATTAAAGCGATGAACGACCTCGGGTTAGATGATCTATGCACGGACAAAACCTCTATTTCTCAGCTCAGGAACAATCTTCAAGAAACCTTCAAGTTCTCTCTTTCTCTAAAATTCTCTGAGTATAATGTGTGGTTTGTAAATGAAAATGACGGAATTCTAAGTTTAAGTAGGAATTTCAACCCATAAAAGTGTAATCATATCGTATAATTACCGAATAAATCCAATTCAAAATATTCTCCACTATTAATGGTCATGACACAACAGTTGTTGCACACTGAAATTCGAATAGGTAACTTGAGCGGCCTCCAGCTTGCTCAAGCTAGCTCTAGAAGACAAGGTCAGTCGAGTGATCTACCAAAATTTTTAAATTCTGAATTTAAATGCATAAATCCAATTTATTAATATAAAATATATTAATAATAATTAAAAATTAAATTGAAAATTAGGGTTATTACAAAAGCCCTTGTTTTTTTTTTTTTTGCTAACCGAGGTATCCAGCGGCTCTGGGGCCCTGGCAGGTATGCCAGGGGGGTCCCCCACCTACTGCCGACTAATCCTCGAGGCCCTGGAAGTAACCGACCGGGTAGATCCCCCTTTTCAGGGTTCCCTCCAGTGGCACCCTCGTTCAATTCAATTTGTAAGGACTTTGTAATTATATTTCTTTTTCAATTGTAAGTTTTGAAGTTTCTTATGAAGAATAAACTCATAGCATTTTGCTTGTTTTAAGGAACTGGTCTTGATCAATTTAAGTCCCACACAAATTCTGATGAAAGTTTGTGCAGATTGAGGATATCGGTTCAACTCTTATAGAGAAGAGGTTATAACTCTTGATAGATTGAGTTACGGGTAGGAATATTAATATAATTTTTTCTGATATGTTAAAAAAAAAAATATAAAACAACTGATGTCTAGCCCAACCTATTTATTAGGGCTAACAGGCTAGATGGGTGCAAAAGTAGCATCATTCTAATAGAACCCATTTCCAAGAAATATTTTTGGAATTATTACTTGTATTGACGACATGAATTCATTCAGTAAAATAATATGAATGATACTTGAAAAAAAAATTCAAAATAAAATTTTCTGTTTTTGAATTATTTTTATCTTCAAGAAATATATATTTTTAATTTTTAGTCATAATTGGTTTTTTATTTTTTGACTGTTATTGTTGAAACAAGTCAATAATTCAAAAACTGACTACTTGCATTTTTTTTTCTGTTAAATAGGTAATTAAGAAATACTTGAAATACTGCACCAAATTAAACAAACAAGGCATAAGGAAATTGTACACCAATTGGCAACTAATAGTAGGCCTGGCTTTTTTAAAAAAATTAAATTAAATAAGGTGATTTTATCATGATTCCAATTTAGAAAAAAACAATATTTGAAAAGTCAGGAAAGAATAAATGGAAAACAAGTTGGAGGAATGGTTGAAACGTCCACAAAAATATGATACTTTACAGCCTATTAGTATTAGTCAATCAATTGCGCCGTACCAAATTATTTTTGGCTATTTTGTGGATAATAAAAATAATATGGATGGCGTAATTGGAAAAAAAACAAGTGCTTGACTTCATTTGTTGCCTTACTAATGTAACCTTAATATTTTATATGTGACGTTTGGATAAGAAAATATAAATTTATATGTTACGCATGTATCAATGTGTATAGATATTTAAATATATACAGAGAGAGATAGATAGAGAGAGAGAGAGAGAGAGAGAGGGGGGATAAACAACGGAGCTTCGGTATCAAGGGAAGGAGAAGATCTAGGAAAGGAGGATCCGTTTACTGGGGGTGCATGTCAACCTTGGTGGGTACTTGACTAAATCAAAATATATGTACACTTATATGTGTATATATGTGTGTGTCAATACATATATGTAAGGTCCACTTTCAGTAATACTAAAGTATTAAAGCTTAGTGCCCTTAATTAACGCGTACGAATGCCAAACCAATGTTTGCAATACTCATGTATACATAGAATATTCATGAGCCTACTAGCTAGTTGACTCTACCTTACAAAATATAATTTTGAACATACCAAAACCAAACAAATAAAAGGCCTCCGGGATGCCAATTTCTCTTATTGCCTTCACTAGAAAAAATTCAGTGTTATGTAGTGTAATGTAAAGCATTGATTTTTGAAGATGTTAATACAATATTTTTTTTATAGTATATAAATATTATGTTATTAAGAAGAGTATGAAAACTCATATTAGTTTGAACACAATTTCACTTTGGTCCTTACCATATGAAATGACTCGATTTTGACATTTAATTTGTGTTTTTGTTTTAAATGCGTCTAATCAATAACAACCATTGGTTTTTAAAGACGGAAAGTCAAATGCTAACTTGTTTTCATTGTGGTAACTTTATTTCTCCCATTTACCTTATATATGATTGTGTCCCCATTGTGATTCTTTGTTAGAGGAGAACACCAGATTTTGGGAGAAGAAAATAGAGCAAAGCCATGGACACTTCAGATACCATTTCGGATTGCCTGCAACTGTGAGAAGCACAAATAGTGATGCCAACCTGGGGGAGGTATTTATGCTGCTCCAAATATGGTGTCTCAAATGCCTGCATGTTCTTTGTTTGGCTTGATCCTCCATTGGTTATTCCTGAGCTCATAGGAACAAATTTAATGCTAAAAGATGAACGACTGATCCAAAAGCTAAGGGAGAAGAAGCTAGTAGTGACATTGGCTTTGTCCTCGCTGGTCTTTGTCTGGTGGATGTTCACTGGTGGATATTCACTAGTGAATCCACTAGAACTGATGGTTATTGAACATGAACTTCCCAAATAACCGTAATATGGTTTGTAATGGGCTTAGATTTGAAGACTTTTGGGTTTATGTTTAGGGTTCTCTAATGGGTGTATGTCTGTGTAATGGGGGCATGAATTACAATGACCATGTAATGATGTCCATGTTATGCCAATGCCTTTGTTATGTGATTGCTTGGTTTAATCTTATGTACTATATTGTGGAACGAAACTGTGTAATTGTAATGTGGGATGGTAATGTGGAATGACTGTCCTTGTTTAGACAAACCATTACAAGTTAGATTATGTCAGACAATTGGTCCATCACAATTACAAGTTAAACACAACATGCTACCAAGTTAGATAGAAAATGGTACACCAAAACATGCTACCCATCAATTGAAAATTAGACATTGTCTAACCAAAACACAATATAAGTAGAAACCATGACTATTTCATTGGTCCATCACAAATATAGGTCCATCATAAACTGGACATCATAAACAAACACATGCACTGGTACATTATAATTTCATTTCCAAAACCTTTGGCATTACAACATAAACTGGACATCAGAAACAAACACATGACATTGTTTCATAACTATTTCGTTCCAAAATCATAAATGCTTAACGTGTTCTGTGATCTAAAATTAATGCGTCCCAAGCGTAGGACAGTGAACACTGTAGCACAATAATCCCGGTAAGTACGGGGTCGAATTCCACAGAGACGGCTCAAGAGTTCGATTACGAATTCGGAAATTTGGTTTTTAGAAGCTTTTAGGTAGCAACCCTTCCAATGTTGATTTGATTTACTAAAGAACACAAAGCTAAAACTATTCTTTTGGATTTATGAATTAACGAGGCGCGGCCACAAGGATCCTAATACACGTACTGATTCTGCACTTAGCTATTCAATCCGTTTTCACAAAAAATATTCTTAGAATAGGATTTCTCTTACGGGTGCGTAGCGATGGTTGCGTTCCCCTATACGTGCTTGCGACGAATAGATTGCAAAGATCTATTCCTTACCCCGATATAGGTCCCGTCAATGCCATAGCACGCCCGCTCATAGAAATCCTACCCGAAAACTATAATATTCAACCGAAGATGGGATTGCATAACTAAGTGCGAAATCGGCCACGAGTATCATTCACCTCATGGCCATGCCTATGAGCTTAAGCTACCATATTAAAAACAAACGACAAAACTGATTGAGATTCACTAAACATGCTAAGAATTTAATGTAATCGCGAGAAAACTAAAATAACAAAAACGAACCAATACTTGTAACTGGAATGTAAAACCTGGATTCGATAAAGAAACGCAGAAGAAATCAATCGGATGTCCAAAAATCAGAAACAAAACATCAGCTCTTTTTTTCCTTTCTACTGGCGCCTCCTTTTCTTCCAAAAAACGTAGACTAAAAATTATAACGGGCTTTTGACCTAACGTTCAAAAGTTTAAATAAATAGAGTACTCAAAACTAAGCTCTCGGTAGCGCTACATAGTATTAAGTGTAGCGCTACAGGTCCTTAGAAAGGTAGCGCTACATCCTTTAAGGTGTAGCGCTCGTAGGGCCTCTGGAAATGACATGTAGCGCTCCAGCCTTTATGGTGTAGCGCTCCTGGTGCCTCTGGAATGAGTGTAGCGCTCCAGCCTTTAGGGTGTAGCGCTCCTGGGGCCTCTGGAATGAATGTAGCGCTCCAGTCTTTAGGGTGTAGCGCTCCCGGGGCCTCTGAAATGAAATGTAGTGCTCCGTGTTCCATGGTGTAGTGCTCCTGGGATCTGCTATTCCATTCAAACTTCCGGAACCCGCGTACAGCTTCGTTTTAACACCTGAGAGCATAAAACCACTACAAACACCAAGCGTGCACATTAAACGGTAAAAACAGATAAAACAATGTGTCTAACGTGTTATTCGCCCTACTTAGGCGCTAATATCTTACGATATCACGCGCCTATCACACCCCCCAACCTGAACGTTGCTCGTCCCGAGCGGCGAATGATCTAGCCAAAAATTATGACTGACAAGACTTGGGGATATCAGAATTAGGCAAGTTGAACAATTAAGATAATAACCGCAAAAAAAAAAAAATACATTGCCGCTTTAGAACGTGCCCACATGCATGCCCTAGTATCCCTACCAACAATTCCACTCAAAATTTTACTCACGGGATAAAATATGCCCACAACACCGGGGTGAACTGTTCATAATCGCATGCAAGTTAATAGTACCACACATTCGTATAGAAAATTAAACATGCGTGGTAAAGGAATAAAAACTGTGCATCAGGGTCAACGGAGGACTTTTCGAGTTTATAACGACCGTGGTGACCAAAGAATGGGGCAACATGCAAATGAATGACAGCTTATGCGAACGCACGGTTAATCTACCCAGAGTGACTGTCATCCAACTCAAAAAAATAGGAACAGAATTGAATTCAACAATCATTCCTAAACAAATTAAACATCAATCCCAACACATGCAAGAGCAAATTTAACATTGTTCAACACAATAACATATGCATATTGTCAACAAGAACAACTCCCAAAAGAAATTCTACCACCAACAAAACAGTTTAAACCCAACCCCCCTAGGTCTAGCTCCGTGCACTATTCCTCTTCGCCCTCGGACTCTGACTCAGTGGCTTCCTCAATGAAATCGTCGCTGACCTCAATCTCCGGCAGCTGTGGCGGCATATAAGATGTAGAAGTTTCCCCAGATACACGTTTGATGACGTACCGCAGCTGATGGTCAATTGTGTGCTGCCTCCTTGCCATCTCCCGATTTTCCTTCTTCATTTTCTGATGGCTCTTGATGATTGCAACATTTTGGCAGAAAATTTTCTTTAACCAATCCTTGAGTGGAGCATCCTGAGCGGGCTGAGCCAGTAAAGACCGTGGTGCGGCCCTAAGTTGTCCCGTGCTGCGAGCCAAAAAATCTGATCCAATAGTCCCCGGATCCAAACGCTCTAGCTGGGCATACGGACGACCAGTGAAACTTTCCCCATGAAATATCCGTGTCAAAAGGCACGGGAATGGCAACCTAGAACTCTTGATGGCCGTCCTTGTAGCCATCATTTCAGCAAAAATGCCAGCCGCCCAATCGCACACTGTGTGTTGCATACCTAGGGCCCACAAGATCTTCCCTACGTTTTCCTGAGGCTTGTTTTCCGTGCCTCGCGGGTACAGGTTAAAACACACTACTTGATTCAGGACGCGATGTGCGGGTGTGAGTTTTCCCGGCACATGCGGGATCCGATATTCCCGCGGGTTCTCATAGATTTCCTTGGCCACATCATCCGGTGTAATAGGGTCGTCTTCGGCCGGGGGAAAAGTCACTTCCCCTTGCGGCTTGTGGTAGCCCATAATCAACGCAATTTTTTCTACATCTATGAAAACTTCAGTCCGACCGATGGACGAAGTGATCCTAGCCCCCGGGGTCAATGAGCTATCAGGCACCAACATATTCTTGTAGAATTCTAACACTAGTGCCTTATTGTAACCCAAATTTGGATCAAACCAATATTGCATACCTTGGTTTTGAAGCGCCGCGATCGCCCCAAAATTTTCGGGCCAATTTTGACCCACGAGGGAGATATGCCGCTCATTCTTTATCCCTCGCTTTGCCATTCCCTCTTTCCAGGCCCTCACCTCGTCGGCTTCCATCTCCTCCCGAGACCTCCTCGGATTTCGCCCCCCAACTTGTGGTTCTCCCTCCTCACCTTGGCTAGAGCTTGCGACCGCCTTGTTCTTCCCCGTTCTTTGCTTTTTTGGTGCCATTTAGGGTGTGATGGTGGAAAATGGTAGTTTTTGGAGATTTTCCGATCTGGGGAAATGGGGGGTATTTGAAGGATTTTGGTCGGATGAATGTGTAGAGGCGGGGGAGAGGAGTTCGTGGTTCGAATTTGGGGTGAAACGGAGTGTGTATGGTGAAGTTATGGGGAGATTTCGGGGTGGTTCGCCGGAAAAAATGGAGGAAAAGAGAGAGAAAGAGAGAGTGAAAACGTGGGGGGAAAGTGGGGAAGATGGCTGTTTAAATTCCAGAAGCACTGGTAGCGCTACAGCCTTTAGGGTGTAGCGCTACCGAGGCCTTATGATGGGATATTTTTTCTTGCCCCTTGTTTTTTTGAAACTTTTCATTTTGACCCCCCAACTTATTTTCATTCACTCTATCTATCCCCCTTTCTTTAAAAGGTTCTTGGGTTCACTTGGTTTAGTATGCGTGGCTTTTGGTTTTGGTGATTCGGTTTACAAAAATGGCACCTAAAAGCACTTCTCAATAACAGCGTGCAACTTCGAACCAACTTGTTCCCACAGAGACCCAATGGCGTTGTGAAAATTCCTAGTGCATAGAGCCAGACTCTTCGCCTATTTTTCCACCAAACTCCGGTTTCCTACGGTTTAAACATGGATTGACTCGGACTGGTTTGAGTGATGGTTCAGAGGGACTCTTATGGTGGTTTAATCATACAAAAGGGCCTTGTATCATTCCCACGAAAACACAACAAATTTCTGAATAATGCACGTGAAACCTTCTGTCCTGATATGTGGCACAATTTTCTATGTTTGCGACTATGTCAATTACACACCCAGTTCTGTGGAAATATGTACTCATGAATTCCAAAATGTGCAGCATTGTTGACAGATACACTAAATATATGCATGTGGGCAAGTTAGAATGTCGCAAAATTTTTTAAAAATTCCAAACTTTCTTAATCACACAACTAACATAATTCAGGTATCCCGCATCCATGATGCTTGAAAAATGATCATTCCCTCCCCCCAACTTAAAATGTGCTATGCCCTCATAGCACGAAAGCATAACACTACTGAAAGTACTGACAAAGGGTGGAAAGAAGAAACCTGGGAGCGGTGAGCAACCATCCCGAAGTAAAGCCACTGGTACCTGCGGAGAAAACAACAAAAAGCGCACAACAACAAAAAGGCAAGGTTGCCCAACCCATGCTATCGTCACGTGATAGAACGTTTATACTTTTCTTCCCGTCACCGAATGTGGAGACGGGTGGCTATACCAGACCATACTTTCTTCACGCGAAAGAATCGAGTAATACTTTTCTCCCTAGGTCTCACTTGAGTCAAATGTAGAGAAGGTTATACAAAAATCCTGGGTATGACTCAGCAGGTTGATCCCTATTTTAGGATCTCCAATCGCCTTTTATTCCCATCCAAGACAGAGCAATAAGATTTTTGCAAACCCAGATACAAGTGACTCAAGGCTAGAACTAAGCGGCTATACCAGACCGTCCGAACCAACATCCTATTCAACAGGGTCGTCCGTGTACACCGGATCGACCAATTCCTCGTCAGGTTCCCCAATAGGCAGGGATTCAAAATATGGTTTTAGACGCTGCCCATTTACTTTGAAAACATTATTATCTTTAGGATCACAGACCTCTACTGAACCGTTGGGATAAACCAAAGTGACCACATAGGGGCCGTGCCATCTAGATTTTAATTTCCCCGGAAAAATTTACAGCCGTGAATTATAGAGTAAAACTTTCTGTCCTATTGTGAAGGTTTTTCGCTGGATATTCCTATCGTGATATGCCTTAACCTTTGCCTTATAGATGGTAGTGCTCTCATACGCATCACGACGTATTTCCTCTAACTCATTAAGCTGCAACTTCCTATGCTCCCCTGCTTCAGTCAACCCAGAGTTGAC
Source organism: Arctostaphylos glauca (assembly GCA_019985065.2). Taxonomy (NCBI): domain Eukaryota; kingdom Viridiplantae; phylum Streptophyta; class Magnoliopsida; order Ericales; family Ericaceae; genus Arctostaphylos; species Arctostaphylos glauca. The sequence goes on along the minus strand of JAHSPW020000001.1, from coordinate 21,780,597 downwards.
TGCTTTGACGGCCCAGTAGGCCTTTTTCTCTAGTTCTACAAGTAGGTGGCAGGCCTTACCATAAACTAGTCGATAGGGAGAAGCTCCCAATACCGTCTTGTAGGCAGTGCGGTAGGCCCACAACGCATCGGTTAACCGAGTGGACCAATCCTTCCGTGTTACTCCCACCGTGGTCTCTAAAATCCTCTTGATCTCCCTATTGGCCAATTCAGCTTGGCCGTTCGTTTGAGGGTGGTATGAAGTGGATACTTTGTGGGTGACACCATACCGTTCCATGAGAGTGCCAAAAGACCGACTTGTGAAGTGTGTGCCCCTATCAGAAATAATGGCGCGTGGAACGCCAAAACGGGACAGGATGTTCTCCCTCAGAAATTCGAGTACTACTTTAGAAGAGGCCGCTTTAGTGGGAATTGCCTCAACCCATTTTGACACGTAATCCACGGCCAACAGTATGTACTCGTAGCCATAAGAGGCTGGAAATGGGCCCATAAAGTCGATGCCCCAACAGTCGAAAACTTCTAGAACAATGATGGGTTGAAGGGGTGTTCCGACCAGTGATTTTGCCAAGCCTTTGGCAACGGTCACAAGCCTTACAGAATAAAGAGACATCCTTAAATATACTGGGCCAGAAAAACCCGCACTGGAGGATTTTTGCCGTGGTCTTTTTAGCGCTAAAATGGCCTCCACAGGCCTCGCTATGGCAAAACTGGATGACTCCTTTCTGGTCGGAATCCGGGACGCACCGTCTCACAATCTGGTCCGCACAGTACTTAAATATGTATGGGTCATCGAAGATATACTGTCGGACCTCTCTCAGAAAACGCTGTTTCTCAGTGGTGGTCCACTGGGGAGGAATTTGCTCGGTCACTAAGTAGTTTGCAATGTCTGCATACCATGGGCAATCAACAGCGGCGAACAGCTGTTCGTCAGGGAATGAGTCTCTAATGGGAAGGTCGGAGGAGGGATCCTCAAAAGACAATCTAGACAAGTGGTCAGCTACCACGTTCTCGACTCCCTTCTTGTCTTTGATCGTTAGATCAAATTACTGGAGAAGAAGGACCGACCTAATGAGACGCGGCTTAGCATCTTGTTTTGTAAAAAGGTATCTCAAAGCCGCATGATCAGTGTAAATGGTGATGGGGGATCCTAGCAGGTATGACCGGAATTTGTCTAACGCAAACACTACCGCTAACATTTCCTTTTCCGTGGTGGTGTAGTTCATTTGTGCCTCATTGAGCGTCTTGCTCGCATAGTACACCACGTAAGGCTCTTTACCTCTCCGCTGCCCCAGAACCGCCCCGACCGCATAGTCAGAAGCGTCACACATTAATTCGAATGGAAGACTCCAATCGGGGGACTGCACAATCGGTGGAGTGGTAAGACTCCGCTTTATCGGTTGGAATGCCTCCTCACAGTCTTTTGACCACACGAAAGGTGTGTCCTTGGCTAATAAGTGGCACAGTGGTCGAGAGATAGCACTAAAGGCCTTAATAAAACGCCGGTAGAAACCAGCGTGTCCCAGGAAAGAACGGACATCTCTTACTGCCTTAGGTGTTGGGAGTTTGTCGATCAACTCGATCTTGGCCTTATCAACTTTGATCCCCTTGGATGATACTATGTGGCCTAAAACGATTCCTTGTGTCACCATGAAGTGACACTTCTCCCAGTTGAGAATCAAGTGCTTCTCTTCACATCGGGTTAACACTTTTTCCAAATTCTCTAGGCAGCCCTCGAAGGAGTCTCCAAACACGGAGAAATCGTCCATAAAAACCTCGACGATTTTTTCAATCATGTCGCTAAAAATGCCCAACATGCACCGGGAAAAGGTCCCGGGCGCGTTGCACAGACCAAAGGGCATACGACGGTAAGCAAACGTGCCATACGGGCACGTAAATGTGGTTTTCTCCTGGTCCTCTACTGCTACCTCTATCTGGTTATAACCTGAATACCCATCTAGGAAACAGTAGAATGCTCGACCAGCCACTCTTTCAAGGATCTGGTCAATGAATGGCAGGGGGAAATGGTCTTTCCGGGTGCTCGCGTTGAGCTTCCGGTAGTCAATGCACACTCTCCACCCAGAAGGAGTTCGGGTGGGGACTGACTCCCCCCTATCATTTGTGACCACGGTGAGACCAGCTTTCTTAGGGACCACTTGGACTGGGCTGACCCACTTACTATGCGCAATCGGGTATATAATACCCGCATCAAGAAGCTTAAGCACCTCAGCACGCACTACATCTTTCATGATTGGGTTCAGTCGGCGCTGAGGTTGCCTAGAAGGTTTTGCGTCCTCCTCTAGAGTGATTTGGTGTGTACACACCGACGGGCTTATACCATGGAGGTCGGCTACAGTCCAGCCTATGGCGCCTACATGCGCTCTCAAAAGCTCTAACAACCTCTCCTCCTGCTGAGTCTCTAGGGACGCGGATATCACTACTGGGAAGGTATTGTCTGCCCTTAGGAAGGCGTACTTAAGCGTGTCCGGCAGTGGTTTCAATTCAGGCTTTGGCGGTTTGACAGAAGATGGTTGGGCCTTGGGTAAAGGTTCACCCAAATGTTCTGGCACGAGATCCCAGAACACTCCATAGACATCTTGGACATTAAGCATGTCCACCAGGCTTTCGGCCTCAGAGTTAAGGAACAACGACTCCTCATTCGTCAGGATGACCTCTAAAGGGTCTGTGTATAAGATATCCTCGACATGTTCCTGGATGAGCGTGTCGAGTGAATTTACCGCATACCCCTCTTCTTCGTCCTCCATTCCGGACTCTAGGTTGTAGACCTCTACTTCCATCGTATCCTCTCCAACTGATAACTGGACCTTGCCAGTTTTGCAGTTCATGATCGCACTCGAGGTCGCTAGGAAGGGTCTTCCTAGGATGATGGGGGTTCTCTCTAACACCTCGGGACTGAGGGAAATATCCAAAACAATAAAGTCCGCGGGGAAACAGAATTCCCCTACCCTCACCATGACGTCTTCTATCACTCCTTTGGGTACCCTCTTACTTCGATCAGCTAGCTGAATGGTGACAGAGGTGGCCTTCAGCTCCCCTAAGTTCAACCTAAGGTATGCGGAATAGGGGAGTAGGTTGATACTCGCTCCCAAATCAAGCAAGGCGTTATCAAACGTTTGGCCAGCTATGTCAATTATGATAGTCGGGCTCCCAGGATCTTGACATTTATGAGGAATGACAGTTTGTAGTATGGAGCTCACGTGCTCCGTCAATACCACATCGTTCTTTGACTTCCTCTTGGGTGTGCACAGATTCTTAAGAATTTTCGCACACTGAGGGATTGTCTCAATGGCGTCAAAGAGAGAAATAGGCAACTGGACCTTCCTAAGCAATTCTACAAATTGGAGATTGTGGTTTTGCTTAGGTTTGGCTGCCAGACGATGTGGAAAGGGTGCTACAGGCGTAGCCAGAGTTACAGGGGTCGCGGGTACTGCAGGTGCAGGTCCCTCCTGTTTTCCAAGATCTATGGTTGGTTCAGCGGCATGAATTGGGGTTGGCCTAGGCGGAATGGTCTTCTCGATCGTTTTCCCACTCCTAAGAGTGGTGATCGCCTTAGCTTCCTCGAAGTTCGGGTCATGAGGGTTTGGGTGCTGATTTCCCACAAAGTGGGCGCCTGCTGTACTACCCTAGGCCGAGAACTTCCCCTTCTCCTGTTGCAATTGATTCAGAGTCGAATTCATTTGCGACATCTGAGCCGTGAGTGCACCTATTGTCTGTCTGGTTTCAGTCGCCAGACTGATATGTGCTTGCATCATAGTCCGCATGGACTCCTCCAAAGAGTGCTCTCTCTGGGATGGGTGTGTCATCCCCGGAGGTGGACCCCGGTTAAACTGCCCTACTCCTCTTGGAGCATTCGAATGATGGTGGAATTGGTTGGTGTGGCCCTGCGGAGGCCACTGGAATTGGGTTTGCTGTTGCTGCTGGGGTGGAGGTGGTGCTGGAGGTTGCAACTGACCTCCTCCCACCTGTTTGTTGTCACTCCAACTGAAATTTGGGTGAGAGGCCCACCCTGGGTTGTAAGATTGGGAGTGGGGATTCCATCCCTGCACGGCATTTACCTCTTCTTGGTAGGACTGTTGTGCCCCCTTTGCTGTTATGAAACCCGGGCAAACAGTCAATGTGTGACCTCTACACTCGCACCAGGCACACACCTCTTCCACTCTCATCTCGTTCACCGAACGATTTCCCTTAAGTTCGAGGTCTTCTAACCTCCTTGCCATTTTCTCTACCTGGACCTGTAATTGTTGGTCACGTATTGTGACCGGAATGACTGTTGCCCCTGAACCAGTTGGCGTGGAGCGATCTGTATCGGATGGCTCCCAACCTCTATGTTTATCGGCCATTTCTTCTAAGAAATCCCACGCCTCATCCGCAGTCTTGGAGAGAAAATCATCTCCTTTACACATGAACTCTAACTGTTGGGCCGTTTCTACATTGAGCCCCAGATGAAAGAAGCTCACAAGTTGGTACCCCTCGAAACCATGGTGTGGGAGTCTCAATAGTAACTCCTTAAACCTTTCCCAGCACCTTAAGAACGACTCTCCCCTTTCCTGCCTAAAACCTTGAATCTGACGGGTCAGATTCTTGGTTTTGCTCTCAGAGAAATACTTTTTGTAAAAAGCATCTCTCACTTGGACCCAAGTCGTGAAAGATTGTGATTTCTGCATGCGAAACCACTTCAGAGCTCCATCTTGGAGGGAGGACTCAAACAGCTTAAGGCACACATTCTCGTATTGAGTGTTGGTGGCGAGATTGCGCACTAAGGTCTCAAATGAGCGTATGTGCTCATAAGGGTCATCACATTCACGTCCATAAAAGATTGGTAGGTCCCTCAATGTACCTGGCTTTGCGGTGAAGGCGTTTCTGGCCGCTTGGGTTTCCATGGGAAACACAATCGGGCCTAGAGGGGTGGAGCGGTCGGGGTGCATGTAGTCCCGCATGGACCTTTGCTGGTTGCCCTGATCTTGGAGAGCCATCGGTGGTGGCTCGAAGAGAGGGTTTGGAAATTCCAGGAACAAATTGTCCAAAGAATCAGGTTCAGATAGCCCTACTGACTGCTCAGACTGTGTCGCGGAAGATGACTCGGATTGGCTTAGCCCACTCACTACTGGAACTTCAACTAAGGCTCCGCTATTGAAACTGACCAAGCGCTTGGATGAGTCACGGTAGTAAGACGGGTCAGCAATGGGTGGAATTTGTCTAGGACTACCTATTTTGAGATTAAAGAGGGCAGGTCACAAGAGAACCTAGCGCCCGAATTCGTTAACACTTGTTGCCGTCCCCGGCAACGGCGCCAAAAATGCTTAACGTGTTCTGTGATCTAAAATTAATGCGTCCCAAGCGTAGGACAGTGAACACTGTAGCACAATAATCCCGGTAAGTACGGGGTCGAATTCCACAGAGACGGCTCAAGAGTTTGATTACGAATTCGGAAATTTGGTTTTTAGAAGCTTTTAGGTAGCAACCCTTCCAATGTTGATTTGATTTACTAAAGAACACAAAGCTAAAACTATTCTTTTGGATTTATGAATTAACGAGGCGCGGCCACAAGGATCCTAATACACGTACCGATTCTGCACTTAGCTATTCAATCCGTTTTCACAAAAAATATTCTTAGAATAGGATTTCTCTTACGGGTGCGTAGCGATGGTTGCGTTCCCCTATACGTGCTTGCGACGAATAGATTGCAAAGATCTATTCTTTACCCCGATATAGGTCCCGTCAATGCCATAGCACGCCCGCTCATAGAAATCCTACCCGAAAACTATAATATTCAACCGAAGATGGGATTGCATAACTAAGTGCGAAATCGGCCACGAGTATCATTCACCTCATGGCCATGCCTATGAGCTTAAGCTACCATATTAAAAACAAACGACAAAACTGATTGAGATTCACTAAACATGCTAAGAATTTAATGTAATCGCGAGAAAACTAAAATAACAAAAACGAACCAATACTTGTAACTGGAATGTAAAACCTGGATTCGATAAAGAAACGCAGAAGAAATCAATCGGATGTCCAAAAATCAGAAACAAAACATCAGCTCTTTTTTTCCTTTCTACTGGCGCCTCCGTTTCTTCCAAAAAACGTAGACTAAAAATTATAACGGGCTTTTGACCTAACGTTCAAAAGTTTAAATAAATAGAGTACTCAAAACTAAGCTCTCGGTAGCGCTACATAGTATTAAGTGTAGCGCTACAGGTCCTTAGAAAGGTAGCGCTACATCCTTTAAGGTGTAGCGCTCCTAGGGCCTCTGGAAATGACATGTAGCGCTCCAGCCTTTATGGTGTAGCGCTCCTAGTGCCTCTGGAATGAGTGTAGCGCTCCAGCCTTTAGGGTGTAGCGCTCCTGGGGCCTCTGGAATGAATGTAGCGCTCCAGTCTTTAGGGTGTAGCGCTCCCAGGGCCTCTGAAATGAAATGTTGCGCTCCATGTTCCATGGTGTAGTGCTCCTGGGATCTGCTATTCCATTCAAACTTCCGGAACCCGCGTACAGCTTCGTTTTAACACTTGAGAGCATAAAACCACTACAAACACCAAGCGTGCACATTAAACGGTAAAAACAGATAAAACAATGTGTCTAACGTGTTATTCGCCCTACTTAGGCGCTAATATCTTACGATATCACGCGCCTATCAATAAACCATGATGAAACCATAATAATACGTAATGTATAGCGGCTCAACATAATCTTATTAGGCATACATGCGGTACTTAAATGTCAATTTTATTAGATAATAAACGCCGGGTAGTTTTATCCAATTTCAGGTTTTCTATGTTAAAAAAGGTGTTGGAACGACAAAATGGTGAAATCCAAATGACCGAAGAAGCTCCCGACACCTAAGGAATGATGAAAGTGCAATTAGAAGGAGTGCCGAGGTCGAAAGAGATTCAAAGTTTGAGAAAAAGTTGAACAAAGAGGAAAAAAATCAAACGAAAAAAATTCCATGATGACATGAACCTAGCCTGATCATCAGGTCAGGCTATTAGGTCACACCATAGGATGAATGGTCAACATGAGAAGGCCAGAAGATTAAAAGGGGTGATATGATCCATCAAGTCATACATCTACAGCCTTCCAGTCACGCATAGAAAGAAAGAGGACCTAACCTGATATTTAGGTCACCACATCAAGTCCGGCCTTGAAAAGGCTTAAAAATTTTAATAGCTAATCCTGACCAGTTAGATGTGAATCTTGACCAGTTAGAATAGCACGTCCCAGCATAATTCTTTTAATTTAATTTAATTTCAATTATGTAATTAGTTTTCAATTACAATTAGGTAACTTTCTTTTTCTTTGTTCTATCTTTAATTTGTAAGTAGTTCTCTTTTGGGATTAGGAAACTTTTTTCTAATTTTTCTCATCGGTTTCCTTTATTTAAGGACCCTGGAGGCTTAGATTCAATTATATTCAATTATTTAGATTCTTTAGCATTAGTTTACTTTTAGGTTTCTATTGTTCTAGCAATTAAATTCCAACAAATTACTTTTGAGAGATTCAAGTTTTATTTAAGCAATTCAAGTTTCGTTCAAGTTTCAAGTAAGATTGTTTAAGTTTATTTATTCATTTAATTTTGGTAAGATATTTTCATATTTAATTTTTGTCTTCAATATGATAGGCTAAATTCTCTAGGTAAGATCCAAGGATGAGTTTCATCTCTTGATTCACGGTTTTAACATCTTCTCATATTTTTTTAATATCTATTCAAAATTGATTCAAGCTTTTATTTTTCGAACCAATTAAGGAGTGTTATGCTCTTGATCAATCGTTGTCATTAATTTGGTACTATTGATGCTTGGGTTAATGTCCTCCTATTATTTAACTTATTTTTATTGAATGAGAATCTGTTTCGAATACATTTTTTGAATCAAATTATTTTTCATCGAATAATCTTCTGATCGAGATTCTCTGGCCTGAATCCTTGATTGAGTTATATTATGAGAAGATGTTGTTACCTAAAATCTGGAATGGAAGGATTACACGGATCTAGCCTACTTTCTTAATCCATTAGTTTTCTATCTTAGTTTAAATTTCAGCTTTTTAGATATTAATCAATCAAACCAATCAAAGTTAGCGTCCGAAATACTATAACTCCAAGCTTTGTAATCCACATTCCTGTTGTTTTTCGTGAATCGATACTCTGACTTGCCTACTATACTAGTTTTTTATACTTTTAAGGCAAGGATCAGTTTCATAAATAAATACTGATTTAAGTTCCAACGACACTTTTGTTGGTCGATCATTCAGCCTTAGGCATTACACCATAAATTGGACATCGAAAACAAACCATCTGTTGGTGCATCACAATTTAACTTCCAAAACAAAAACATAATGTTACATAAGACCATTCTCAAAAGTACAAAATAAGGTTCGACATGACCATTACAACTTCATTTCAAGTTAATTGACCACATCAGGCCCTAAAATTGCTACTTCATGCGTCCATTCTCCTCATTTGTGGTTGATTTGAACTCTGAATTGATGGTGCAGCCTTCTTCCTCCTAGTTGTAGGTTGTCTACTAACTGGATTGGTGTTCCACCTTCTTATTTCTCTATTGGTGGTTAGTGGTGTCTGCAAACCATGTGTTGCACTAGTGGTGGGTGGTCATGACCTTTTTGTATTTCTTTTGGTTGTAAAGCAGGTTTTTGTCTAGGTGTAACACTGCCAAACTTCTTATTCGAAACTTACAACGAACACACGTACATGATTAATGAAAAACATACAAGATTATAAAATTTAGCAGCATTGATTGAATAGGACACGCACATTAGTCTTCTGCTTTTGTTTGCTTCATTTCTTAGCAACAGGGCCACCCTTTTATCCGATTCTATTTGTCCAAGCTTCCCACATATGTTTTAGGTGGTAGTGGTGTTCCTCCTCTTGAAAGTTGTGGTACTACTTGATCTCATTTTCAGTTCGTTAGGTTGCTTCTTCCTTGCCTTTTTGGGCCTACTAGATTGTCTTCTAATATTGCATACCACATATCATTTCCATTAACAGGATAGATAATGTGCTTATTACTCTTCATATATATTTCTTTCACATACCAATGTGCAACATATCCTTTTAGTTCTTCATGGCACTAGTAGATAGCTGATAGATACCATTTAACTATCATTTCCTACAACTACATGATTTGTCCTTAAGGTCCACCACTTACTAACCACGGCTAAAGCATCTAACTTGGTACAATTGATTCCCATATGTTGACATTATGCAATTAATGGTTACATTCTTCTTTTCATTCAGTTCTTCAATTACATTGAGACACAATGGTTGACTATGCCCCTTCATTTTTTCCCTCTTGGGTTGTTGCATTTGTATAAGGTAACACCTAATGTCCTCTAACCTTGGTAAAATTATTGTTTCCCTAGCCTCTAAAATATACTTGTTGAAACTCTCACAAATGTTATTACCAAGAACAACATACATGCTGTTTTGAAATGGATCTGGACTAGAAACTTGGGTGTGTCGCACACAACCAATTTAATGCAGTTTCGTTGGTCTACATCATCTACATGTAAGTTGCCTTGAATGCACAATAAATTATCTCCTTAAGGCACAGTCCCTTGAATAGCTTCCTAAAATTGTTGTATAAATGTCTGATGCAAAACCTATGCTCCACCATGGGTAGGACCCTAGCAAGGGCTAGAAATAGACTCTACAGAACATAACTTGATTAGACATCCAATGTAAATGGCAGGATAAATACAGACAACAAATGTAAATGGCAGGATAAATACAGGCAACAAATGTAAATGGTAGAAAAAATATATACCTTTTTGTTAGTCAGACATGAATGTAAAATTGGAATTGATGTCTAAATCCTTACTCAACAGTTGAAAGAACTATAGGATCATACTCCTACTCTTATCCCTGAAGGGCAAAGATTCTGCCACCTGCGGCCTAGTTGTCACCCTTACTAGCATTCTGGCGTTGTCGTGGTTGTCAGTTGTTCTGCCTGTTTTATTCGGTCATTTGACCCTCATTACCACTAGGCTCATTTCGCTAGCCCAGTTTCCTTGATAGGTAAAATTAATTCCTCCTCATGTGGTCCTTCTTAATGTAGTTGTAGCACGTAATATTGGCCAAATTTCTTACAATTTCTAAAAATAGCCCTTGACTATTCCTGCCTGCTACTGATTGGTTCCTATTTCGACTAGTCTGACCGATCCTCTACTACTGTTAACTGTAAGGGTTGTTCGATACAAAGCCCCAATTATTGTTCCCTCCAGTTTGGACAGGTACTCATGATCCCTGCCCTACCTTTCTCTACTGCTCCAAAAGCTATAGGGAATTTAAAATTTCACGCTCAAAGATAAGCGCATTATTGACCACTATAGTATAAGATCCTTCCATCTGAGACATCACCTTTCCTCGAACAGTAGGGTTCAGATCCCACTCAAACTTCCTCACCCTTGCCTCATCTGTTGACATAAATGTTGCTGCATGCCGGGATAATTCGTCAAATCGGGCAGCGTACTAAGTGATGTTCATGTTGCCTTGCTTTAGATTTAAGAAATCTTGCAGCATCGCTTACTTGAAAGGCATTGTAAAGTATTTTTCAAGAATAGCTCCTTGAACCCTGCCCATGTCAGACTTTTCATATTGTGAGTTATTTTTACAACATCCCACTAGAAGTACGCCTCTCGTTTCATCTGATGAGTGGCCATCGCTACTTTGTCAATATCACCGTTGATTTCTATGGTTTCACATAGCATTTTTATTTGCTTTAACCACATCTCAACAGCCACAGGGTTGAGTTCTTCGTTAAAAATCGAATGTCTCTGCTTGGTAAACTCGGACATCAGCATGCCTTGAGTCACAGGAGCTTTGGGTAGGGTATTTGGCGTTTGTGGTAGATAGGGAATCTGGTTCTGGTAGTATGGTATTTGGGGGTAAAATGCCATGTGTGGTGTGTTCTCAGTTGGTGGCAAGTTGGGTGTTTGTTGCTGTTTGAACACCTGGCGTTACGGTGCTTGCGGTTGAGGTGGTGGTAGCTTCTATGGTGGGGGTGATAGTGGTCCCTGCGAAAGTGGCAGGGTAGCCGTTTGACTAGCCACAAATACATGGAACAATTGGTCCAATTGTTCGGCCTCTAACATGAGGTTAGGTGGTTTGGCAGGTGGTGGTATAGTGTTGTTGATTTCAACATTCTATTCATTGTCAATTGTCTCGTCGAAAAATCATTTGTTGTTATCGTTGCCGTTAATGACGTTTAGTTTGCCTTGGGAAGATTCTGTAAATTTTGAATTTGATTTTAAGGGGTTAGACCTACTTTACAGTTTATTAGTAAAAAAAAAAATAGAGAAGTACAAGAACTCATATGCATGAAGTCCGAACAAAACTAAAGAAGCTTTTATTATAATAACTTGTGTTTACAATAATTGAGTACGTCATATATAAAGGATAACCAAAAAAGAACAAATGTATATATTATTTTCTATTTATCCTTAATCATCTCACCGTCGAAACATTTATTCTATCATACTCTTAACTACTATCACTCTTCTACTCCCTTTAGTTAAATAGTTACGAGTATTTATCCCGTATCTTCCACTCCTTCTCTCACGTCTCCTCCTTGACTGCATAGTAGCACTACTTGACTATTCGCCACTCATTAGCTGGCCTTTGGGTCTAGCACCCATCAGTTGCTACCATTGTCCCCCTAAACTGAACCAAGGAAATACAGCATTGTCAATGCCTTTAAGCTATACTGAACCAAAGGCAAAATCATGGCGTACGCCAACGAGCTAGTAGCATAGATTGGCGTGCCATTCTTCCCCCACTCCTGATTGTCTATATCATAGGTTGTGGTGCAAGTATTGGTAGCACATAGATGAAAAGCTCCTCCATATCGTCATTCTCCCATTGATTCGGTCTCTGTGCCTTTGAGTCCTCATCTAGAGTGGGTAAATCTCTCCAACCAACAAGTATTGTACTTGGCGGTGGTCTGAACGGCTACTGCGGTAGTCCAAACACTGGTGTAGTTTCAACATCCATATGATCCTCCTCGGGATCCCCCTCCTCTGAATCCTCGATCCAATCAGCAAAGTCCTCAATATCCCCATCAAAAACCATATGCACATCCATCTCTTAGTTATATGTTAGACTTACAATAGTAGCTCATAATAGCTAAAAACAACATATCAACATAAATAATTGAATAACAAAAACTGGCAACTAAAAAGTCTAACTAGTGGAAAAATAAGAATACTCGGAAATGTGAGATACCCATCTACCCAAGGTCGTAGGGTTGTCAAATCTAAGCTTTAATACCAAATTGTAACGCCTTGAATTCCGGCAATGTTAATTTAAATCTTTTTAATACTATTTAATTTATCAAAACAATTAGAAAGGTATCCCTTTTATTCATTAAAAGATTAAAGACAATTTACAAAGTCGAGAATGGAAATGACAAAAATACCCCTTTTGGGTTTACATTATTTATTAAATTAAAAGACAAAGTGAACCATATGTAATGCAGTCACGTGTTGAACTCTTCTTCTATGACCATTTGCTTTTCCAGCTGAGGTTAGAACTCCGTCAGCTCATTTCCATCTGACATGAAACATCAGGGACAAATAAGTTGTTCCAGCGAGTAATTAAACTCAGTAGTGAACATTACTTGAAAACCAAACCCCAAAGGCAGCCAATCATGCAGCAGGATATAAGCAGTAACTGAATTAAAACTGAGCAAGTTAAGTAAATACATAAATATATTATGCTTTCGTTTTTTTAAGTTTTTATAAATTTCATCGAGGAACTCCGTTTCCTACCCAACTATCCAACACAGGACATTCAGTTGGTATTATCCAGTTCTCACCTATGTAGGGCCCGTAGTCTGAGATTATATACCTGGGTAGAATACTGACCTAACAAGAAATAGACCTTCTACCGTTCACTCAAGTCAATAACTACCTCGTCCTAGCTAGATCTAACTGAACACATGGCTTCACCAGGTCAAGTACAAAGACATTGGCGTCATCACTCCCTCGGGATCTGGAGCTGTCCTCACAAATGATCACAAAGTCATCTCCAACTGTCTCCAATAACTCCTAGTTAAGGTTCTTTCAAAAACAAACGGAATGATACATGGCTCATTATACCTAATATCAACTATGTAGGCTTTCAATGTGGGACGAAATGTCATAGTTCAACACATGGCTGCGATAACCCAAGTTAACCTCTGAAGTTTATTTTATTATAAAATAAATGATGTAAATCTATAAGGGTATTTTCGTCAAATTGCACTTCAACTATGCGACTTTGTCTTTTTATTGAACTTTCAATAAGTTGGTTTCTTTTTTAAATTATCGTTTTGACAGATAAAATGGCATTGATAAGGATTTAAATAACATGCTGAGAATTCGAAGCCTCACAACAATTGATGTTTCCTTGACCTAAATACATTTTTAAGCCTCGAACTCTTCAAGGAAAATATTCACAACATGTTAAACTATGACTATATGAAATTTTGGATTGTTCAGAGTAGAATTACTACTTCATATGTATGTTAAGCTAAGTTGAAAATATATGTCGTTTATCATTTTAGTTATCTCAGACCTATTTCATCACGTATTTCTATACGGCATATGAAAACGATGAGGAAATTGTTAGATTATATCACGGGTTTCTCTATGTTATACCTCAATTTTCTATACCTAAAGAAAAGATAAAAGAATTGTTCATAAAATCTGGTTGTTCGTACACCATGATGTAGTGCTAAGATATTATTCCTTGGTTGGAATCCTATGACGAATATATGGAATTTAACTGTCAAAATCAACCTTTAATTAAAATAAATTCAGAGACATGTTCTGATACTAAGTATTATTTTAGAAAGGATTGTGATGGAGCAAATATCTGTATAAATAAAAGACTTGAAATTCCCATATTCGAAAATATTTGATGTGTTCACCATTCTTTTAGAAAAGATTGTGATAATATAGATATAAATAAGATAATTAAAATACAATATTGTCACATGGTGTTTTCGGGATTCTTCTTACAAAAAATATTATTACTTTGCTATAGGGTACAGATAAATAATCCAATATCTTCGAGCTGATAGAGACAATGGAGCTTCTATACCTCTGCCGAATTAAGATCAAATTCAAATCAAAATAATGAATTTGTCAAATCCTCAAACTCTAAATATATTATTACACTGTAATACATATTGTTTCTTATTTGTATAACACATTTTTATATATCTAAAAAATAAAAAATAAAAGGCAAAACAGTTGTTCATAATTGTCGTTTGCTCGTACACCTTGATGTAGTACTATCATATTATGTATTTCGTTGAGATCCAATGAAATAAACAAAATTATCTTTCAGCCTTCAAAAATCAGCAATTAATTAAAAATAGTGTATTGGACCATTTCTTTATAGAAAAGAGTTGAATAAAATTTCTAATTTAGAATTCTTTTTGTTGTGTTCATCATTATTTTTGCCACCCAAAAAAAAAGTGATGAAGAAGATATGCATAAGATCTGATTCAAAGCCCTAAATAATAAAGGTTACTAGATTAAATCAATTGAAGCATTCTTTTAAATGAAAGCTTCAAATTCTAAATATTCAAATATATATCTTGTCACACGACGCATCCAAAGTCTTTTGTCACATAAAGTCGTTCTGCGTTATGTCATAGTATACTAGACCATTATATCTTTTATTGGGATCATATGGAAAAATAAATAACGTCTAATTTATGGAAATTTTTTAGCTTTCACAATCAGCAATTATTTTAAGAAATATTGTCGCAGAACGAATCTATATTAATTTAGCAAATATTGTGACAGAACGAATCTATACTAATTTTTGGGAGAAGTGAATTGAAAGCGATATTTGTAACTAACTTTATGATAAAAGTAATATCCAAAATCATTAGGATGGGATTTACTACTTTATTTAAGTTAGAATTTTTTATCGAAAGTAAGTTGATCAATCTATCTGCCAACTTAAAATTATCAATTTTCCTACGACCTCATTCAAATATTTTATTTTATAAAAAAAGTACTACATCGCTATAAGAAATTATTTTCTAAGATAAATAAAAGCCCTGTATCTACCCGTGCTCTAAAAAAATTAATCAACAAAATTAGAAGAAAATTATAAAAACTAGTGACTAGCTAATTCTATAACTAACGACTTTTAAAATAAAATTGTTATATAATTTAATTTTAGGGTCAACAAAAGGAAAGAGTACAAATTTCGTGACCGAAAATTCTATTGGATCTAATTAATATCTTTTGCATAAAACAATCCTATAATCAGTCCAAAATATTTGCACCCATTTTCTTACCCATTCAAAAAATTAAACCGGCATTGATTCCATCACTATATCAGATTTTCTCATACCAAGAGAACCAGTGATTGTTATTAAATGTAATTTTTTCTTCTATATTAAACTATTTTTGAACATACTTTTATAAAATATGTTTATTATATTGGGTTTTGCTAACAATAAAAATCTTTTAGATTTTTGGAAACAATTTATGTATGTATGAATCTGGCTGGTGAGATACACCGTTGAGTTTTTTTTATAGGTTTTTTTTTAATTTGTTTGTTTTGAATATTCAATATTTAGTTATTTTTTTATGAAGGTATTATTTAGCAACATCTTTATATAGTAGAGTCGGATAACTTCTCATAATAAAAAATGCTTTGATGCGTTTACCACTATTTTTGCAAAAGCTTGTGATGAAGCATATGTGCATAATTATTGGATTGGCGGATTTAAGCGCTTCGACATTTAAAAATTCAATGTATTTCGCGTAGTCCTCTCAAGACTCTTCATGAAAAGTCATCTTGGATTATTATATAGCAGTGCCGGACTTAGAAAATGAATTTAAAGGTGGCATCGAATTGTGTTCTCATTCTTCACTGCTGATTGGTGACAGTTCATTCCTCGTCTTCGCCTCTCCCTCTTATGTATTTATAATAACCCTAAATTTTAATTTAATTTTTACTTATCAATAAATGAATTTCCTTTTAAATATATGAATTTCTATTAATTAAATACGGAATTTACGATTTTATAGCTCACTCGAGTGAGTGCTTCTTGGAACTGGCTCGAGTGAGCTTGAGGTCGCTTGAGCAATCTATTCGAATCCCACACGGGCAAATATTTGGCAAACTTGGCATCGGTATCAGTGGTTGCTTTGACGGGCTTGGACACATCGCCAGTGATGATGCGCCATAATTTTTTACCTTTTAAGAAGCCAGACATGGCTTGGGCCCAGAGAACATAGTTGGTGCCGTCAAAAATAATAGAAAGAGGAGAGTCCGAACGATCCATAGAGCAATAACAGTATTATAGATGCAAAACGGAAAAAAACCGAGCGTACCACGGGATTCGGAAGGCCCAAAATAGGTAGGAACCGGTCTGAACTGGCCCAAAATAGCCCAAAATGGGGCTGAACCGGCCCTGGGAAGTGGCTGACCCGGTTCAGGGATTAGGGCTGACGTCAGCGTTGTAGGGCTGATGTCAGCGGAGGCGGCGCGTAGGGCTGATGTCAGCAGAGGGGTGGCTGACGCAAGCAGGCGCGGGACACGTCAGCGCGAGCCGGCTTGGATGGTTGAGTTGGCGCGCGAAGCTGAGACGGCGCGGCTGCGTGGCTGACGTCAGGCTGACATGGACAGGAGGTGATGTTAGCGCGTGTGCGTGTGACGTGTAGCGCGTGCGGGCGCGTGGGAGAATGGTGGCGGAAGCAGAGACGCGCTACCACTTCTGGCTGCGCGTGAGAGCGCGTGAGAGGGTTTCTGGGGACGGGTTTGGTGGTTTTGGAATCGTACGGAGATTCCGAGCACAGTGGTGGTTGTATGGTTGAGTAATAAGGGATCCGAGAGCGGACCCGTGGCGAATTAGTGGCTGATCCGAGAAGGGAGGAAGGGTTTGGCCGTCCGCTGGTGAACTAAATAGATCTTGACCTATAGCTCTGATACCATGATAGATTTATTGAGAGAGAAAGAAACTATGTATATTATTGTGTGTTAAATCAATGTACAAAGGCTCCTATATATAGGAGAGATAGAGTTAAAGTTCTAAACAGATTAGGATACATAATCCTAATCCTAAACTAACTAGGATACATTAATATTAACAAAAAGAATATAAACCCAAAAGGTATTTATGTGATTTTACTTCCGCACTTACAAAACTCTACGTGATCGTATTTCTTGTTGTTTTAATAATAATAATAAAAGGAATTTTCTTGATTTTTGTTACAATTGAATTAAAAATAAAATTAAAAAATTAATTAATGTTTCGAGAAATCAAGGCCTTATAATATTCTTCATTTGTTAATTAATCTAAACAAGAAAAAAATTATTCTTACAGGTCACACAATATGAAATGCGGTATGGGTATAGATCAATTTCGCATAAATGTGTGATAGCTAGAGAGAGAACTTGAGACACATGTGGTGGTTTTTTAGACACAATGGAAATTGGGTAAGAACTGAGGGGCATGCCAACTTCGATGACTTCGAATAAAATAAAGAAAACAAGACAAATCTTAATTCACTTTTTGAGTTCAATTCTTTGACTTCTCTTTTAGTAAGTTTTCTTTAATGCCTTCTTGGAATTCTTGGGGATGGCACTGACCGGCTCTCCCTCTTTTGATATGCCCCTGCCATGTGCCTCTTTAGTTAAGAGAATTTTTTTGGGAGATTTTGAAATTTTAGTGTTTAAAAATTAGTCTTGAGTGCTTATTCAAAATTGTAGGGGATCGATTTAGAATTTAAACATGCTTAGAAGCAAAATAGGAATGAATATCTTAAAATTCCAACGTTAGGTTACGGACAAAATTGTCTACCCAATGTTGAAGTATTACACGATGGTGACCGATATTATACATTTCAAAAAAAAAAAAAATCCCTTCAAAATGTGACACTGGCCTACAAATTTCATATGTTTCTTGTGCTTCTCTTCATGTTTGATAAATATATTTAATCGTATTAAGGAGGAAAATATTATTCTCTTAATGTCCATTTGTAATATACGTGATTAACTCATGAGTTTAGTAGAAAAATATATTATCGTATTAAACTTATCTTTTATATGTCAGATCTATTTTTGTGTATTTTTATAAAAAAAATACTAGAAATAAAATATTCAGTAAATAAAAACTGATTTGTAACTTTTACATTAAACACCACAACATGCCCTTTGTGTATTGACTTGGGGGAACTTTCAAAGTTTACGTCCAGGACAATCTAAACACGTAATTTCCCAATTTTATATGACCAAATACCGATCTTTTGTTGGAAAATCCCTTAGTTCCAGCCACTCTCCACACAATGTGACATTTTCCAAAAAGAAATAACTAAAAAAATTGATTTTCCATATCCTAACATTTTGAAATGTTGACATTGGTTTGTATCCTTTCTACTCCATGGACTTCGATTGAGTATTGAGACACCAGTATACTATGATGTTGCTTCGATGCATAACATGTGTTCCAATAAATCAAAACTGGATGAAAACAATGTTGTTTTGATTGGGAGTGATGTCGCAACACGCGCTCGTGTCCTAAAATCTTTTATGTTTCCCTAAAACCCCAATTTGGCTTTGCTACCCAAGTTGTCTAAATTCATAGAAATAGAGTTATAATGGCAAAATCCCATCTAATTTTTGAAGACTATTTTATTGTATGTGTATTTAAGTTTCATTTATACAATTAGTGTATTAGTATCTCGTGGTCTGAGTTTTTTAAGTTCGATCTAGTCAAAAGTTCAATTAATTTTACATTGTTGTTTAAGAATGATGAGTCCGAATTGGATTGGCTCAACATGGTTGTAGACACCTCAATTTGGCAACGGTTGGACATTCCCAATGATAAAAGAAGACACCACTTAACCTCAAATGTAGGTTTGAGTTATGTTAGGATTTGACAAATTTAGCCTTAAATGCCTTAGCTTCATCTCTTCTTTACCAAAAACATTTAGAAAATTATCGTCGCGCACACACAACTTTTCCATGTATGAAGCACACTAGTCCGGTTAGACGCCCGCCAGTCAAGTGACTGGTCATATCAATCTGACCGCGGTACGGTTCACCATATTGTGCGCCCTACAATTGCGTGTTGCAAAATTCTCGCACCCGCTAGTTCTTTGAGTGGCGTGCTGTGCTCAATCGTGGCGTGCGGTGCTCGATCGTAGCGTGCGCCAGACCAAGTACTGAATGGACAGAATTACCCTTGATCAATTTTCAGAATTGGGGACCTATAAATAAGACCCCCAAGCTTCGAAAAAGAGTGGTGGCAAATTAGAGAGAGGGATTGGAGAGGAAAGAGAAAGGAAAGGTGTTTGAAAAGAAAACAAACTCCTCCCAGAGAGGATATTTTAGAAAGTAAAGTCCTTGAGAGCACGTTTCAGGAATCAAGCTAGGCCATTCAAGTTAAGAATAGTAGGAAAGACGAGGTTGGCATTGAATAAGCATATTTGATATGTACTTGTTCATCCCCAACCTTGATCGCAAATACTCGCGTCAAAGTCAAACACAACTCGAAGCATCAAACAAGAGGTATAATCCCATTAATTCGTTACTTTTGCCAGTCATCCATTATTCAGTTACTTAACGACAACCCGCTCTTAACCACTTAGCTAAAGTTCATTCTGCTTAGCCAAGGGGCACATCCCGCATGGCCAAAGGGAACTAATCACGAAATCTACAACGTGAGATGTCACAATTACTGCTTGCGAGCACTCAAAATTTCAAAGATAGAGCACTTAATTCATGACCCGCTCCTCTAACTATGGAAGAGGAGATTGATCGGCGGCCACATCCCACTTTTAATCCATCCATCCTCTAATCGATTTAAAGGGTTACAAGGCCAATGATCAGATATGTTTCCAATACTATAAAGGACTACTTGTAAGCAATACGTTGTGCCTAGGTAATTACATAGTCTATCTGGGCGCAATGTATTGCTTGAATTTTAACGTTGAAGAACTCTACATCTCTTTGAAAATCCTTGCAATTAGTTTACAATCGACTAGATAGACTACTTAAATAGTCTCCGAGTCAGGTTAGCCAAATAAATTCCTAACAGTCTCTGAGCCATTTCATCTAACCGGAAAGACTATGTAAATACTCTCCGAGTTAGATCAGCCAGATAGACTTCTAATAGTTTCTGAGAAACTTCGACCAATCAGATAAACTATCTAAACAGTCTCTAAGCCAGCTCAATTAGATAAACTTCCACTAGTCTTTCGAGTAACTTCAGTCGACCGGATAGACTGTAAATAGTCTCTGGGCCAAGTCAGTCAGATAGATTCCTAACGATCTTCGAGCGACTTCCAAATTAATTGGATAGCAAGGATATTAATATCGTACCGTATCGGCCCGCATGTACTGTTTTGGCATAAAAACGGTACCAGATACCTCTAATATCGTACCATTTTAAATATCGGCTGGTACTGGATTTTTTTAATTTAAAAAAGTTACAAAAAAAAGTATTTTTTGGGCTCTCTCTCTATGGTTTATACATATATATTGATAGTTGTGCTAAATCTGATATGTACCCGGTATATGACCGGTATCGGTACATATCGTGCCAACAAAAAAATGGTAATCAAACCGATCCGGTACTCAGAACCTTACTGGATAGACTAGCTAAAATAATTTTTGAGTCAAACTGATCGGATAGACTCATAACAGTCTCCGATGGAATGGACTATCTAAAACAGCCTCCGAAGAATGGGTCAAGAAAGCAAACAAGCCACCTTTGGATGTTCGAACAAATAGAAGGAAACCTTCAGTCCTAATTAGTAACAATTATCACAGTCCTTGATGAGCCAAAGCTAATCAACGGTCAGACAGAAGGGGGATATACAAGACTCTAGCCATAAAAATACAAAATTTACAAGTGCAAGGCCAATATTTACGAGTCCAAATTGAGAATTTTAAAATAAAAAGAAATAAAAAACAACTGTGGCCCTAGCTTTGGACATCGTCGCCCTCTCTTCATCGCCCGAATTGCAGCCACCACCCATCTTCGTTCCAGAATCATCTTCAGGGTTGAAATAGATCAGGTCAAGATCTGGACGAGCAGCTGAAAACCTCCCTTTTCGATAGTTCTAGAATCTTCTTCGAAATCTCAAGGCCGGCTCTACTGCTACAATTTGAGATTTGAGATTTGAGATTTTAAAATTAGTTGATAGTATTTGTTCAAAATTCTTATCAACACTTTTGAGATTTTAGAAATTCTTGGAAGCTTAAAAAAGGGGTTTAAAATCGTATTTTAGAAGCAAAGTTTCACATACTTTTGGGACTAGATTTTGAATTCTAACCAATTTGAAAGCTAATTCATTTTTTCGCAGCGAGCACGATCAACTTTTCTTGCAGCTTAATAATAATTTCTCATTCATAGTAGATAGATTTATTCCCTTCCATTAAAAATAATCTAAAAACTACTCTCAAAATTTTCACAGATACCCCAATTTGTATTTTAATAAAATATAAAAATTACACAATATAAAATTTTAGTTAAACAAAACGGTGTCCCAACATTGCCCCCAACTCTCTACCATTGCCCTATACTTTCATGACAAATAAAATGAGAGGAAAATAAAGAATAAGGGCCTGATTGGATAGGGCATTAGGTGGTGTATTAGTTAACACAAGCCTTAGTTAAGGCTGGGCCCACCTCTAACCCGTTGATTGGCAAAAAATTCTGAGGCGTGTTAGTTAGCCCGTGGGCTAATTAAAGCCCCCATTGATGTCTTAATTAGCCTCACACCCCTCCCCCTAAGGCTAACTAAGGCATTGCCTTAGCCTTAACTAATTACCAAAATACCCACCCTTTTATGTACACACTTATCTTTATTAAACATAATATAAGTATATATAATAGACGTATATTATATTATTATTATTATCATATATATATATATATATATATATATATATATATATATATATATATACTGATAATATTTATACACACATACATATATACGTATATAATATATAATACGTATTTATAAACATACGTATATTTTATAAATACATACATATAAACATATATATTTTTTTTTTGAAAAGCGAATATATATTAAACGGGAATACACATACAAACATACAATCCAAGCCAGTTAGCAAGTAGCCAACTAATGAATGGCAGTACATTTGCCTAAGCAGGCTGAAATGCAGAAAACCAGTGTATATACACTATATATTATCCGTATACATTATACGTGTATATATATGTGTGTGTGTGTGTCTCTCTCTCTCTCTATATATATATATATATATATATTTATATTATAAGTGTATATATATAAGCGTGTGTGTATTTTTTATGTATATATATGTATATTTTAAATATATATACATATTTATAAATATCAATACATACATATAAACATTTATATATATAATACATATATATACACTATATATTATCCGTATATATTATACGTTTATATATATGTCTCTCTCTCTCTCTCTCTCTCTATATATATATATATATAAGCGTGTGTGTATTTTTTATGTATATATACGTATATTTTTAAATACATATACATATATACATATATATGTATATTTTTTAAGTATATATACATATATGTATATATTTTAAGTCTATATATGTACATATATATGTATATATTTTTTATGTATATTTTTTAAGTATATTATACGTATATTGTAAGTATAATATAAATATAAGTATAATATATACATATATAATATAATTATAATGTATATGGATATATAAATATAACTATATGTAATTGTGTAGTTATACTTATAATATACGTATATATACATATATATGTTATTTTTGAAATAATTCATTAAATTCATAGCGAGGGGCAAAAATGTCTTTTGATAGATTAATACACATTCTCCTTTTCAAACATACCATTCATCCAATCACTATATTATTTAACACACCCTTCTTAAAAATCACATCAATGTGGGCCACCACATCTTATTTAACACACCAAATTATTTAACACACCCTCTTTACTTAACACACCAAAAACTAAAGCGGCATCCAATCGGGCCCTAAGTCTATTAATACAACACGTTATACATCAAATTGTACACCATTCATACGTGGCATACCGTACAACTTATGTTTTAAGTATACATTGTAAAAACGGATCCCACAAGTTTTGCTTTTGTGTTTAAATCAGTGGATCTCGAGAATTGTGCAGCAGGCGACGTAACTATGATGTAGAACACGATGTGTTAGTATCATTGCTCAAAAATATATAACAAAAAATTGGAGTCACAGCCCCAATAAATAAAGTAAATAAGTAAAGGATCTAAAGATGTGGTGGAATACCCATACACCGTCCCCACATTATCTTTATCATTATTATTTATTTGATGATATCTTTCAAAGAAAAAAATCTAAGTAAATATCCTAGGTTATCCTTTCAAAGCTCATCTCATTACCTTAATTGTCCACTTATATGTAATTAGGAAACAACATCGGCTAACAACTCCACTTAGAGAAAGAAAAAAGTGTGGATCAAGAGCAATAAGGGGGACCCCAGCTACATTAATATATCTATTTTTTTTAGTTTTTAGTTTTTATATTGTGATATGGAGATCTTTTTTAAGGTATAAGAATTACAAAAATAGGATACTAGAAAAGAAATAAACAATATTTACATAAAGACTCCCAGTTAACCGAAAATAATAAATAATTTTTCTTTCGACAAGATTTGACACTCTTATCTCTCACATGAAAAAACCACAAGTGGCTAACCAGGCCATCCCTACTTGGTTGATATCTTTGTACGTCACAATATGCAAAATCATATATCAATGGGAAAAAATGGGTATGTCCTGAGGTCCGTTTTATGTTCATTATGGTTTGTACCTTGTCAACTTTTGAGTGTTCTTTCAAGATTTCAAGCGGCGTACTAGAAAAGAAATAAACAATTACAGAAGGACTCAGTTAACTAGAAATAATAAATAATTCTGCTTTCGACAAGATTTGATTCTCTTATCTCTCACATGAAAAAAACATAAGCGGCTAACTAAGCTAGCCCTAGTTGGTTGTAATCTTTGTACGTCACAATACGCGAATTCAGATATCAATGGAAAAAATGGGTATGCCTTGAGTTTTATTTTCTTTTCATTGTAGTTTGTACCTTGTCAATTTTTTGAGTGTTCTTTCAGGATTTCAAGCAGCGTTTGTTGTCTTACGTGGTTGTAGCTCTTGTATCTTTGTAACCTTATACTACCGACAAATAAAATATAAAAAATGAATAAATGAACAATATTGGGTATATTAAAACATTAATACAAATAAATAATGTGGTTCTACGAGTATGTAAATCCAAAGTGGATGTTGGGACCTAGCTATATATATATATATATATAACTTGTTTTTAACGTGTTTGTCATGACGACATATCCAAAACATCAATGAAAGCACCAGTTTTGGCTCTCATTGCCTAGCTAGCAACAACATTATGACAATTTTTGTTGGTTAGTCAATTGTGGGAAAGCACTGTTTGTTTCGCAAGAAAGTAAAACTCACTCTGATAATGTTTGTCGTTGTGGGAAAGCACTATATATATATATATATATATATATATATATATATTAGACCAACGTTTAAATTTTCTTGATTCCCGATTAAATTTTAACGATCCGAAATGTTCAATGTGTTTAAAATATGTTTTTAAGGGTACCCGCGAGAAATCAGCTCAAAATATTACCAGAAAATACTTGATCCAAATAGTGGTTCAAAATGCTGACAGGAACTGTTTTATGAGTCACTGCTTGGATCAAGTCCTTTCCGATAATATTTTGAGCTGATTTCTCGCGGGTACCCTTAAAAACATGTTTTAAACACATTGAACGGTTCGGATCGTTAAAATTTAATCAAGAATGAAGAATTTAGATGTTGATCTAATATTGGTAAAAAAAAGTGTTGGTTCATATAGTCTTTCCCATATATATATGCGCGTGTGTATGAGAGTTTGGCCAAAAAAGTAGAACCAACTTTGAACTCGTGACTTTATATTTCACAACAAGTAACTAGTTATAATGTATGCTGTTATTTAAATAATTAGAATTCTGATGACGGCGAAAAAAAACTTACGAGCTAATCAATACCATGTTTCAACAAGTTTTAAATCAAATACGATATGAATCAAAGTGCAACCGTGATATTCAAACCATAATAGTTTCGGGGATAATTTAAAATTATACGAACTAGTTATCATAAGAGGTTTAGTGGGCTGCCCATTTTGGAACCCAATCCTATCAACTTAATAACCATTTTCTCTTGAATTTTAGCACTTGATTTGATTGATTGATTGATTTGCATCATCATCTTGGTAAGCCTGTTCTCAACCCAATAACAAAAAAAAAAAAAAAAAACTAAAAAAAAAAAATCATTGGTAAAAGAATTACCTTTTTATTCTTTTTTACAAGTGCTTACACAATATATATTTCAATTTTTTTTTAACTTTATCTAGAAGCACTTTTTTACACCTGGATCAGCACCATAAAAAAGACTTTAGAAAAAACTAGCATATCATATATATAACTTGTAGATAAAGTGATCATACTTTTCTAAAAAAGCAAAACAGATCATCTGTGCTTCCAAAAACTAGAATTTACCAGAGGTTGTGTTTAGGCTGTTATTGTTGACCAAATTGAAAGCAAAAACAAAATCGACCTCAATTGAAGAAAAATTAGGTATGATTGAGATTGAATGGGTATTATATATCCACGGCACAACTTTGTCTTTTTTTTTTTTTTTTATTCGGTAAATTCCACTCACCCGTCGGAGGTTTCTGACAACCTCCTGACAAATGCAACCTTCCTTGATGTTTCTGAATATCATTGTCCTCTCTCACTTTTAATTGCTGACAATCTAAACAAATCCTGTTTCCGTACACAAATTTCAAAGTTTAGACGAAAAGTAAGAACATTTGCTGATGTTTTGGTGATTCAATTTTTAAATGCCCTAATTAACCTTCATCTACTCTTTGTCTCTATATTAACTAATGTCACTATAGCCCGTACACACAACACACACACAAAAGCTCTCTCATCGACGCTTACACATAAAAACTTTGATTTTGTTTTTAACTTCCATAAGATAAGTGGATCATCTTTACCTAATATTAGTAAGTTCATCAGGTATCAGAATCGTATGTGCCAATGCATGTGTGTAAGGTAAAATAGGCCAAGTCTAGCCTAATTGAAGAAATTTGAAGTTTGAGAGTCATTTTCATGCTATGAGGTGACTTTTTTTTAATGATTTTTATATAAAAGGAGGACTTAAAATTCGAATTACAAATGTGTTAGTATATAATGTAAGTAGACTAAAAGTTATCCATATTAGCTTCTCAATTTAGTGTCGTTGCATAATTTGAGATGTCTAACAATGAAAGTAAATGGAGAATGATTTCCACATTGCAGTGCCCCAAACACCTCATAAAATCAAGAACACTTTACTTAACCTGTACCTCTCCGTTAATCAAATGATTAGAGAGAGCGAGAAGTAGGGAGTATTAACTAGGGAGTTTTGTTAAGGGAGGGAGATGATCAAGTGGAGACCAGCAGCCAAAATGCTCCTTATCCTGATGCAGACAAAGACATGGAGGAAGAAATAGATGCAATTTTGGAAATGGGGAGGAGTCTGGGGGTTCTATTTCAAAAAGGAAATCCAAAGCTCATTAGACATCTGGTCCAAAAGGAGGCTAGCAACACAGGTCCGACGGGAAGGAGCCAGGGCAGACAGTAAGCTAATGTAGATTGTGAAGCCAAGGTTTTTTATTGTTTCCTTACAAAGATAATGACATGGAATATTCGGGGATTGGGAGGGAGTTTAAAAAGGTGGTTAAGATTATCAAACAAAAGAGGCCGAATATGGTGCTCATTCAAGAGTCCAAAATGGAGGAGGTTGACAGACTAATAATCTCTAGAATTTGGGGATGGAATCTACTAATCATGAATATGCAGTATCTAAGGCAACTGGTAACTCAGGAAGGCTGATCACAATATGGTTCAAGGAATTCATGGAGGTCAGTGAAGTAATCCTTAACAAAAACTACATTCTAGTTTTGGGCAGTCTAAAAGGGGATTTTCAGGCTGTTATAGGGAATATTTATGGTCCTAATCTGGAAGCACTAAGAGCAGACCTCTGGAAACATGTAATTAGGTTTGACTAGTATTAAAACAGTACCAGGACAAATAATCTCAGGACTATTAATCCCACCAATTTTAATCCGTGAATCAAAGGAGGCCTCATAGTGGCATTAGTTTATAGAGAGAGAGGCTATAGATGGAGAGACGTAGTTAGGACATTCAAAAGTTAAATCACCATGACATAGCAAAATGTCCTAACTTTTTGTCTAAATTTTATTGTCTATGTAAGACATATATAGGAGTCTGTTTAGATTGTCAACAAAACGAAATAGAGCAGTGACGTTTCAAATACTCGAGGGGAGATCAATTTATTTGTTAGAAACCTCAGGAGAGGTGAGTGAAATTTACGCTTTTCTTTTTTTTGGTAGGTAAAAGAATAACACACGAAAGTTGTGAATTGTACCTCTGCGTTTCATATGATGTTGTATTTGTCACTAAATTTCAATCATTCGTTGGTCCACCGGGATATAATTGGTATGCTTTGAAAGGTGTGTTTGGATGGATGCATAAATCAACTATATTAATGGCTTGTTTCTTGGAACTAAGTTATAATTCCATGGCTGAAATTGAGTACTCTCAAGACAGTGTTTGTTTGTTTGCAATGATAGAGAAGAAATCTCATCCGCAAAAAAGTAAAATCAATCCTTTTCTGATCACAACTGCATTCTATATCATGAAGTTAAAGTCGCTTTCTAATTAATTTTTTGAGAATCAAATCTTGTGGCCTTGGTTGGAATGTTTCTTCTTAGAATTAAACAACCAAACATGAATTTAAATAGCTAGCGTGCCCGTCAATTGTTGCACTCAAGGCGATTCCATCCTCCAAGATAATGACAAGAAAATTCAAGGGAAAAAATAATTATGTGATAACTCCCTATTGAAGTTGATGGGTGTGAACTTATTAGACCTCTAGGGATTGTTTAGGTGCCCTTTATCCCTTAACCTAAATATAAAATAATTTAATTTTTTTAGATTCATATTTTAATTTTGCCGTTTAGAAAGATAAGTAAAGTCAATACAAAATTGTTTACGATTACCACAGTTTTATTCTTTGATTGAGTCTTTTCATATGTTTTATTGGTAATCTAAAAGTCTACGTTATTATAGAGTGATGCAAATTCTAGTCTCAACACGCCTTTTTATTTGTTGGCGAACTCTCCTCTATAAACGGATTTTATTCGTAAGCGAGTTGCAATTGCTGAGATGATGAGATTAACACAAATCTCGTAATATTATCTTTACTATAATGTCAAAGTGTTGAATATCAAGTTATTTGAAATCTTAAGCTGCCAAAGAGATACGTGACTTTTGTCAATTTTATTCTCAATATCTTTGTCGCCAAGGGACGGAATTACAAAGGGGTTATGGTGGGCTATAGCTTAGGTGGAATTTTTTTTTTTTATATGTAAAATTTTAGCGCAAGTAATTTTAGTGCATCCTATTATTTGCAATCAAATACATTTTTTAGCCCGATTCATTTCTAGTCCAGAGTAAATTAAATTATAAGTTTTGCCCTTGCTTGTCGCAAATATCAATTGTTAATGCTTCGTAATTCTTCTTTATTTACACACTCAATTCGTCTTTTATTTTGCGTACAAATATCATTTTTATTTTTAATATTTTTGGTTTAGTAGTGTTTTGAACGCACTGTAATGAACTTATATATATATATCACGAACTTTAATTGTTGCTTCTTAATACTTTCTTTTTTTTCACACGCAAAATGCCATAGAAGTAAAAGAGTCGAAAAATCTTTATAGCCATCTTTCCAATTTTTCCTACACATCAATTCATGTTAGGTTTTGACGTTTTATCAAGTTATAGGCAAAAAGTTGGGCTGAAATAATTTTTTATTCTATTCATGAAATTGACAAACAAAATCAAAGTTGTGGGTGTGAAGATATTCAACACCAAATGGATTATGATTGCGATTGTGATTGTGATTGTGATTGGACATGTCTCTTTCTTTGCGAATTAATTTCAGCTTTGGAGGCTGCTAAATATGAACAATTATAGCCTAAGTTTGTGACTTTTATCTGAAAGCTTATGTTGTTTGAGAGATGGATAACCTTATTACAATTTGTATTCTCAACACGCATCATCACGTGTAGCTAAGTTTTTCTTCACAAGTGGACTAAACACGTAAAAATATTTAATAACTAAGTAGGCACTGAGATGCGAACACATAATTCATTGTCTGCTCTGATATATATCATATTATATTATTATTATTAATTACCAAGTCATCTAAAAATTTAAGAATATAATAAGTTGAGACCAAATTTTTGGTCATTAAGTTTGAAATGATGATGTGGATTTATATTGGGTTTTTGGCTTCTTCTGAGTGAAATTTCACTCTTAATTAAAG
This sequence comes from Arctostaphylos glauca, assembly GCA_019985065.2. Lineage (NCBI taxonomy): Eukaryota > Viridiplantae > Streptophyta > Magnoliopsida > Ericales > Ericaceae > Arctostaphylos > Arctostaphylos glauca. The sequence goes on along the minus strand of JAHSPW020000001.1, from coordinate 21,751,067 downwards.
ATGACTAATTTGGCTCTATTGGAGAAGATAGTCATCTAGAATTCTCCTACAACTTCTGCAAATTTACCCTGAAATAGACGCAAAAAAGGACTTGTTTGTTCGGTATGTTTCGTTTTCATTTTTTTCATTTTTTATTTTTAACATTTTTTTGTATTTTCCTATTGAAATGATGCCAACGACAAAGTAAATCTGATTATCCTAAGAATACAAATTATTTGTATACATTGGGTACAGATGTGTCAGACCTGTCGAATATGTGTGAGCTCCACGTGCATCCGAAGATTTCAGACACATATATATGTCTGAATATGTACGAATAATTTGTATTTCTAAACTTATTCTTTTAAAAATATAAAAACACCGCAAACATGTGTGATATCCGAAAAACAGATCAAGATAGAAAAGGGAACCAGTCAAATTGATGCCACAACACACGTAAATTGCCTAACTATATTACCATTCAACATCAAAAACATACCTAAAGTCCGCAAAATTGAATTTCCACTTTTACGCATAGGAAAATTTTAATGTCGTGTTCTCTTTTTTCTTGCTTGCTACGTATGTTCAACTTGGAGGAGTGACCACTAATGCACTACGAGTTGTAGTGTATTTCGTCAGTACGATTCTTTGAACCAATATTATTACAATTTGAACTTTTAATTTTATAAATTTTGTCAAGTAATTTATTTGTACATAAAATTAGATTAATCGGATATTAGTAATTAATCACATAATCGGATGACCTATAGTTTTTTAAACATAAATGGGTATTATGATTCCAAAAAAAGTTGTATCGATTTGTGTTTATTATAAAGTTCTGATTAATTTAAATTTTACTAAAACTAAAATAATCGATGAGTTTTTTATGGTGAACACTTTAGATCGAGATAATGATATCTAAAATATTCCAATCGAGATGCACTACCAGTGCATTTGGTTAAATGATGCATGACATGTGGCGCTGCCACAACTCGACTGACAAATCCCTGTCTAATCTATTTTTTTGCAAGAAATTTTTTTAGGTAAATTGCTACTCACACCCCCAGCGGACAAAACTCAGACCCCTCCCCAACAACTACCCAATTTTGTTTATGTAATTACACAAATGCCATTGTCCATTTCTTTTCTCTTTTACTTTCACGTGGATTTTAATAAAAAAGTAAGTATAAATAAAAATAACATTTAAATAATAATAATAATAATATTTACTTTTTTTAAAATAAAATTAACTAATTGAATTCTTTATTTTCACACTAATTCTTAATTTTTTTATGAGAACTTATAAAATTGGAAGTTGCAATTAGTCTTAAAATATATTAATTAGTCTATGCTTAAAATTTTAAATTTTTTAATCAATAAACTTTTTATCTTCACTCTAATTCTTTATTTATTTGTGAGAACCATAAAATTGGATGTCATATTTAACCCTTAGAATTTACTAATTAAGGTATAGTTAAAAGTTTTAATTTATTTTAACCAATTCAGTGTATTTTTTGTAATGTACAAAGTTTATTGTGTACTTTTTTAATGTACACAGTTTATTGTGTATTTTTATTCTTAAACTAGATGTTTGTTAAACTTTTGTGTTCTAATTTACTTAAATATTTGCAGATATCAAATAAATTCACTAAATAAAAAAATTTGCAGAGATGATAATAAATAATAAATATGAAGCAATTTAATCAAATTGTGATGTAGTTCAAGAAGTAAAGTTTCTCCAAGGTTCAAGTCTTTTGAAATATGCATCCTTAAATTGTTATTTTTGGTAAAAAAAAAATAGAGTGTGAAGCACTGAATAATTACTCGCAATCGGAACATTGTGAGACGTATGTAAAACCCACCTTATCCAAATTTTTATTTCCCAATGTATCATCTTTTTTTCATTTCTCAATACTTCTTTACTCCTTCTCATTAATCTATTTATTATATTTTCTTTCTACTTATTTTTTCACATCTATAAATAGAGAGAAAGAAAGAAAAATGAAAAACTTGATTTTTAATTTCTTTTATTCAGATTGTTTATTTTTCTAAGTCTCTGACTTGTACTTTGTGGAGAAACCAAGTATCAAGACAAAATATATTATTGTAAGTTAATATTTATGTAATTTATGTTAATAAGATGTCTATAGTTATTCTTTTTAGTTTGAATATGAGTATGTTATTCTTTTTATTGTGTAAAAATTTAAATATTCGATCTGATAACGCTAGACGTAAAAGATGAAAAACTATCAGAAACATGCTCGGACCTTTGGAGTTTTACTTGTAAATTTCTATACCACAAGATTCATACTAATTCGCATTACATGTTTTAAATACTCGAGGTACTGGATGTGGTTGAACCCACTGATGTACCTTATGTATTAAGTCGTGACATACTAATTATTTGATGCACAAATTGATTTTTATTTTGAATTTTGAAAAAATAATTCTTTTTATTTATCTTCCCAAAAAAGTAATTATTTGTGGTCTAAAGTAGTGGGTGGGAAAAAATATTAATTAAAATTTATATTGCTATGTACTCCATAATTCACAATTGTATTATAATAGACATTGTATTAAGAGTTGAAGTACTAATTAATTTATGAAAATATTATTGAAAAAAGAAAATATGTAATGTTTGTTTAACTTGTCTATGTTGTTAATATAATTTTTAAGTACTAATTTCGAGTGAAACGTAAAAAATATAACACATAACGTAATATATTTATGACAATTACAAATGATATTTCAAATTTTTTCACCCCTGTTTTCGTATCACGGAACACTTATATTTTTCGTCCTTATGTTCAAATGAGAAAAAGGGGTGAAAAAAATTTAAGTACCACAGAACACTTAAATATTTAAAAATATATATATTTAAATATTTGCACTTAAAATTTTTCAGTATCTCGAAATACTTACAAAATTAAAAAAATAATATTTTTTAATAACCGAGCTGGCGGTTGATCTTTAAACATCATTTTTAATTAGGCTCCATTTGTCTTGACTTGATTATTCATAATCAAGTTTTGTCTTTATTCAAAAAAAATTCGTATTTATTGTTTTGGCCTCAATTTTTTGTGGATTATTGGTCCTTCTAAATGATACGAATCTAACAAGTAAAAAATTATGTCCAAAAGCTAAAAAAAATCACTAAAAACGACAAATAAACACAAAAAACTATTTTTTAGATTATTTTTATCTTTTCTGAACTTTTTTCAAATTTGGTCCATGATGTATAATTTTTTTGAAAACTCTCATCGAGACGAACTAATAATCCACAAAAAATTGACAAAAAACAAAAAAAATGTAAATAATAATCAAATAATAAAGTCAAGTCAAACCGGGCCTTAATGGTGAATTTTTTATATTTTTCCAAATTAGAAACTTACACAACACGAAATTTATTTTGGTATCACACAAACATTTAAAATAAAAAAATTTGAACACTTTTGAAACAGCCCCCAAGCATGAAATATGGAGGGTTGTTTTGTAAAATGGAGCATGGGTCCCACCTTATTTTGTCCGGGAAAATGCTATGCGTACTAATGGACTGTACCGATATGGTACAGATCTGACTGGGGCCCACTGACCTTTCCAATCTCACCTCTCCCTTATATTTTCTCTCTCCCTCTCACGCACTAATTTCAAACCAACTCTTAAGAAAATTAGCTCTTGGTTTGAAGTTCTATTTTTCTTCAAAAAAACAAATACTGATTAAAAATTAAAGATATATATAGTGTCGGTGTAAATTTTTAAAATTTTTTTGTTCCAATTGAAATTTTTAATTAGCTCTTAAATTGGTATATTTTTTAAATATTATGCACGAAATTATTTATTTTTTATCCAACAAAGAAAACGAGTGTTGGACTAACTTTTCTTTTGAATAATTTTTTTTGTCCTTAATTGAAGATTTTTTTGCATTTTTTTGTTTTGCTCTCAAGCTTTTTACAGACTATTGGTTCGTCTCGACGAGAAATTTTAAAAAAGTAAAAAAGTATGAACTTAAATTGGAAAAAAATAAAAAAAAATCTAAAAATTCTATTTTTTTGAACCAAACCGAACCAATATAAATCGATTTAGTACATAGATTGATTGAACAATAAAAATTGCTGTAAATTTTTTCGGTCATTTTGCGTTGGTCGTTTTTCCACCCTTAAAAACGTTACATGAAAAACGTTAAAACATACAATTTCATTTGAACGTTTAAAAATTGTTAGCAAATTTGTCCGATATTCTTCTTGTTGCCATTCCTAACATAAATTCTTGAAATTTTATACGCTTAGGTATAACAGTTATGAATTAAAAATTAATATTATATATTTTTATACAAAATTTTATAATTTTTTTTGAAATGACAAAATCAAATTGAATGAAATTGTATATTTTTCGGACAATTCGAGTTAATTTAACGTTCAAATGAGATTGTATGTCTTTACTTTTTCATGTATCATCTTCAGAGGTGAAAAAAACGACTAACTCGAATCGGCCAAAGAAACTTACTAGGATTTTTATTTTTTGGCCGAGCTACATATCAAATCGGTTGATATGGATTTGGTTTGGTTCAAAACAGATAGAAATTTTAAATTGGCACAAAAAATTAAAAAAAACTTACACGCAAACTCTATATTTTAATTTTTAACCAATGTTTTTTTTTTTAAAATAAAACTTTTAAGAGCTAATTTTCTCAAGGGTTGGTATGAGAAATATAAAAGAGAGAGGTGAGATATGAAAGTTTACTTTTAGTGCGTGAGAACTGAGGGAGGGAGAGAGAGGGGAGAGAGAGAGAGAGAATAAAAGTGAGGTGAGATAGGAAAGTTCAGTGGGCCCCGACCCCGAGTCAGATCTGTACTATATCGGTACAGTCCATTAGTACGTAGGGGCGAGTAGTAGCTCCCATTTTTTAGCTAAATATTACATCACATCAAATCAATCGATTGAAACAACAAACTAAATCTGACAATGTATGTCTTACGAAAGATCACATCTTTTCAAATAATATGTACAAGGAGCGTGACACATCACAAATGATCAACACGTGTATTTTTTTTATTTATATATCCATTTTGTTAACAAATTGGCTTCTGCAATGTATTTATTTGGTTGGATGTTTTTTTGCGGTCCGAATCTTATTGTAATTGTGAGAATAATTAGCTAAACCGTGCCATAAGGGCTCTTGTCTTTCAACGCATTTCATGGTTTGGAAGGAAATCTCAAGAATCTGTCCGAAGAAATGAAGGAACGAATGCGTAAAATCGAGAGTATGTCATCTATAAGCGGGATCGGAGTCTGATCATAATCATATGATAAAAATAGTAGCTATGAGCCCAACTTCTCTCTCAAAAGCGAGAAAAAGCCGCAGAGACGGCAGACTCATCAGTCAAGCACACTGTGAGGCTGGATTTTCTTTAGGATTAATGACCTTGTACACCATTCCTTCTACATGGGGCGAAAAGAAGGGGGCGAATAAACCTTAGATAGTATTAAAGAGTCGTCTTCGGGGTAGAGAAATGTCATAGACTACTATTTATTGAATCTACAACATTTGTAATGCACCTCTTCAAAGAATGCATTCAGATATTTGGAGACCTTCACCAATCAAGTCAAAAGGTAGAGCCTACTACTTTGTGACTTAATTTCATCGACGATTTCTCAGGAAAGGTTTGGGTCTACTTCATGTATAAATATTTTGCTTGCATATATTTGCACACATGTCTCCAGAATGACAAGTCGTCTTCCGAAAAAAATTAATAATTTGAGATAGAGAAGGTAATGAATGATGACACAAACCTAATGTATTAAAATTATTGTCAGATTTACTAATTAATCATAGACAAACTATTTGAATCGGTCTAAATGCTACGATATTAGACTCAGATTCAACCCACCTTCAATAAATTAGTAAAAAATTTAATCATAAAAAAGCAATTTAAATTGATATGAAATCACCAATACCATAAATGTCAAAAAGATTTATTGTTGTGGTAAGTGAGCAAAAAATTCATACTTGGAAAATTAAAGACTTCAGTTATGGACTCTCCCCCTCTAGGCCGAGAATACTCCAATAATTAAATTAGTACTTAATCATGAAAAATAATTTAAATATGTATATGAAATAATAATTCACTGTGTACATGTTTGCATGGGTGTACCTTTATTTATAGGGAGGTTCATCCTAAGTAATCTAAATTCTAATCCAATTGCTAATTTTCATTTTAGAAGCGAACTAAAATTACTCACTGCAAATTAATTAATAAGATAACCCTCTTCTCTTAGAATTATAGTTTCCTCTGACTGTTAACTTTTCGTTATAAGTCAATTTCAATTAGAATTTCTCATCCTTATCTTATTGGAACTAGTCCCAAGATATTCGGGTTCAATACAAATTCTACATCCAATCTTTTTATTATTTTACCACATTTCTCAAGTCGGTCAACATTATTCTCTATTTGCCAACATGTTGTCTGTACATACGAGTTCCTTTTTACCGAGCTCAACTCTCACTTATCTATTTAGTAAAAATCCTAATTAGGTTTGATTAAATTTTACCTCCCTTAATTATTATTACTATTATTTGCAGTCATATTTATATATGTTCCCCGAATATTGGGTCAGAGTCTCACAAATTTCTAGCAACATACATGCATGGGTAGAAAGATATTTGAGAGCAATTTACACTTTATTTGTTTCCACACTTTTCCCCAATAATCACTTTGCTTTGAGCTAATGAAATCTCTACTAAAGTAGTTATAATCACATCTCTCTTTCCACGCACTCAGCATTGCATTTTTTACATAGTGATTGACATTAGTCATGCACTGATATTCAAAATGAACAAGTGACCCAAATCACATATTATAACAAGGTAGAAACAGCAATGTTTGTCCATATTACATAATAAATTGTGGTCTAATTATATATTTTTCCAATCTCTTCAAGTGACCCAAATCACATATTATTATTATTTTTTATATTTTTAACACGTTAATTCATATTTCTTTTTCAATTGTTTCAATTGCAATTATATTTCATAATCTTATGAGCCTATGAAATCGTAAAACCTATATATTCGTCAGAGCAGGTCATGATAGTTATTTTTTTCCGGTTGACAGGATTTTATGTCATTCTGATGCATGCACGATATATATCTAATGGTTTGATTTCTTTTACTTCAAGCTATTACTATAGATATGTATGGGGACACATTTTGAATTGTATAACTCAACAAGCAAGCACATAAATGATTGGTCATTGAATTTAAATATATTTCAGAAGAAGATTTTTTTTTTTTAAAGACAAACTTGATTTGAGGGTGTATATGCAAAATCCAGTTATTTAAAAATATGTTCAATAAAAACAAACAAATAAAAACAAGAAACATAAGAAATATAATACTTTCAAATATTAGCAACAAAGTAACAAAATGAACAAACAATTGAGATTTATTGACGTAGCATATATACATATGGTTGAGTGTATCAATCAGTGTATTTCCAACTATAGTAGATAATGACAGCAAGCATTGGTTATATTATCATGCATGCCAAGTTGTCACTAGAGGCCAATGCCCTAAAAATTTGAAATGTAAATTTCAACATTCTCAGACCAAGATCCATAGGTGACAGTACTAAATTTTTTTTATGTTTTATTTTTTATTTATTTAACCTAGGTGATAGGTTATAACTACTACTAAAATTGGGATATCTATTTGAAAATGATCTATTTTCTCTGCTACGAGCCTAGTTTCTCTCTCAAAAGCGAGGAAAAACCGTGTAAATGACAAACTCGCCAGTCAATTTCACCGTGAGGTTGGACTTTCTTTGGGAATGCCCTTGTTCTTTCTACATGAAGCAAAAGAGAAAGGGGCAGATAGACGTTAGATAGTATTGAAGAGTCGTCTTTGGGGTAGGGAAATGTCATAGACTACCCTTTATTGAATCTAAAACATTTGTATATGCACCTCTTCAAATAGTTCACTCAGATATTTGGAGGCCTTCACCAATCAAGTCAAAAGGTAGAGCCTACTACTACTTTGTAACTTTCATCGACGATTTCTCAAGAAAGGTTTGGGTCTACTTCATGTATAAATATTTTTACATATATTTGCATACATGTCGCCAGAATGACGAGTTGTCTTCCAAAAAAAATTAATAATTTGAGATAGAGAAGGTAACAAATGATGACACAAACCTGATGTATTAAAATTATTTTTGGGTTTCCTAATTAATCATAGACAAGTTATTTAAATCAGTAAAAACTTTAATCATGAAAAATAATTTAAGTCAGTATGGAATCACGGCCAATATCATAAATGTCAAAAAGATTTATTATTATGGTAAGTGAGTAAAAAATTTATAATCGAAAAGTTAAATACTCCAGTTATGGACTCTCTCCCTCTAGTTTCCGATAATTAAGTCAGTACTTAATCATGAGAAATAATTTAGATCTGTATATAAATAATAATTCTGTAACGCCCCGATTTCTCGGAACATTATTTAAATTTTTTTAATCAATTATTAAATCAATTAAACTTTAAATTATGAAAATGCCCTTCTTTTATTAAAATAGCAGAAATAAAGATAAATCAGAGTTTTAAAAGTGCAGAAGTAGAAATGACATAAATACCCCTTAAGGTTTACTTTTTTTTATTTAAAATAAAAGTAAGACAAAACTACTAAGGATAAGGTAGCCAGATGCCACCAAGATCTTACTCAACAGGTCCCGACTCTTTAACCTCTAGTGGATACTCCAACAGCTTCACAGCATCTGGTATGAAATAGTAGGGGCAGAGAAATTACACCGATGATTAATGAGACTCGGTAGAAAAATAGCCACTGAAAAACCTGACCCGTAGAGTAAGACAAACATAACTATGAAAATGCTAAAATACATAAGTAAATTTACGTAGATTTATTATGCTTTCATTCTTTTAAGTTTCTATGAATACCCTTTTCTCTCGGTATTCCTTTTTACCAAACTATCGAGAATAGAGCACTCGGTTGATATTGACAAGTCCTTATCGAGACAAGAAAGAGATTTTCTATCGTCTATTCGAGTTAATACCTACTTCACTCTATCTAGACCCCACCGAATACATGGATTTGCCGAGTCAAGTACCAACGAATCTTAGCTGCTTTTCCTTTACCAGCTCAAGTCGCCCAAGACAAAGTCATCACTCCCTCAAGCCCGAAGCTGTTGATGGATACGCACCCCGAAGTCACCTCCAACTGAATCTATCCATCTCCTAGTTAGGGTCCTTAATCAAACGAGACGATGCCCGATGGGACTCAACCCTACATGGAAAACAAACTTGGGACGACGTCTAGAACATAACACTAGGCACGACGATCAACAAACTTGGCACGATGGCCATTAATTATGTATTTATCCATTTACCGAACCTACTTGTTCACTATATGTTCCACTACTTCTACTAATCACCTAACACCCTTCGCTTCCATGTTACGGTGGCATTCAAACTGGTATCCCTATCATGAATACTGTGTTTTTACATAAATCACCAAATCATGCATAGCTCAGTTTTCTATCAACTAATAGTTCACCAACTATTCTACGTTAAACTGTCAGCATGACGGTCATGTTAATCTAACAATTTAGCATGATGACCTTACTAGTCTATTGGCACGACTGTCACACCATAATCTTCATATTCACACAAACTTAATCGTTATGAATCATAATCACATCCAAAACGCTGTTACCATAATCATACGATTCATGGTCAAACTTGGTCAAATTGCTCACACAAAATTCTCTGGGAACTCGTGGTCATACATAACGTGTTCATGGATGCATGTGCTGAGCATTCATGCAAAGCAGTGTAGGTCGGGCTTGGGATTTGCTTCCTAGGAAGTCTGGATAGAAATCTGTAATTTTCTATTTTTCAATAGGTCGCTCGAGCGGTCTACCTAATATTCGAGTTCTAAATTTTGTTTTCAAAAATGTCAGAATCTGTCAGAAATATGTCAAGTAACTCGAGCAGCCTATAACTTGCTCGAGCGAGTTCTCTTCTCCAGTAGCTCTTGTTTTAAGGTTTTCTGATGAAACTTGCACAGATTTATGCTTTAATTGATGAAACTGACTTAAAACAGAAATTAGGATTGCAACCAGAATCATCACAATTTAGAGACATATTTCCCCAAATCAATTTGACAAATCAAACTATGATTAAAACGAATTTCATGCTTCAATAACAATGAACAATAAAAACCCTAACCTCTAGCATGCTTTTCAAAACCAAAAATGGATATACGATCTTACTGTAATTTGCAATCTAGGGGTTGGAAATGATTCCCGCTACCTCAATCGATGGATTTGAAAGAAGAACAACTTTGGATTAGATGCCCCTCGATCGGCCAGAACCTTCAAACACCAAGATTTTTCAAGAACTTCAAGAACAGCACCTTCTCTCTCTCAAACTCTCTAATAATCTCTTGATACATGATTTGGTAAACGATTACTGATGAATACCCTTAGTTTATGTAGGTATTCCAACTTTAAACATGTAATCAAATCGTATAAAATCAGATTTTAATTTGTAAACGTTTTACTCCATTAATGGCCTTCAACAGCGTTCTGCCCGTTTAGGAATTCGAACAGGTCGCTCGAGTGTCTTCAACCTGAATTAAAGTAATAAAAATTAAACTATTAATAGGAAAATTTATTTTTTATTAATTAAAAATTAGAGTTATTACAAATTCACCGTGTACCTATCACCATGGAGTCTACCTTTATTTATAGATGTTCACTCTCAGTAATATGAATTCTAATCCAATTGCTAATTTTTAATTAGAAAAGAATTAAAAGTACTCATTGATTGATTAATAAGATAACATTCTTCTCTTAGAATTAGAGTTTCCTCCAACTATTAACTTTTCGTTATACGTCGATTTTGCTTAGGATTTCTCATCCTTATCATATTAGAACTAGTCTCGAGATATTCAGGTTCAATACAAATTCTACATCCAATCTTTTTATTATTTTATCGACTTTCTCATGTAACGCAAACATTATTCTGCTCAACAACATGCACGTACACGAGTATACCTCTTTACCGAGCTCAGCTCTCACTTATCTGTTCAGTAAAAACCCTAATTAAGTTTGATTGAATGTTACCTCATTCAATAATAATTATTATTATTATTTGCAGTCATATTCCTGTTACCTAAATCTTGAGTCAGAGTCTCACAAATTTGTAGCAACATGGTAGAAAGATATTTGAGAGCAATTTACACCTTATCTGTTTCCACCCTTTTCCCCCAATAATTGCTTTGAGCTAATGAAATCTCTACTAAAGTGATTAGTCACGTCTCTCTTTACATACTCAGCTTTGCATTCTGTACATAGTCCAAACAAACATGAAAGCAAACCAAACCAAACACACATACTTTTCATTTTTGTGACCCCCATTAGAGGAACAACCAAACCGATTGACATTAGACTTGCACTAATATTCAAAATGAACAACTTCATTTAGCCTAGGTTGTCTGTTTTTGTGCATATTATATTCCTAAAGTGGTGTCTAATTATATATTTTTCCAAGAATCTGATCTCTTCAAGTGACCCAAATCACATATTATTTTTTTTATGATATTTTTAACACATTAATTCATATTTATTTTTCAATTGTTTCAATTGCAATTACAATTTATTTCATAATCTGATAAGCCTATGAAATCGTAAAACCTATATATTCGTCAGAGCAGGTCATGATACTTAATTTTTTCTAGTTGACAGGATTTTATATGATGCATGCACAATAGCTAATGTTTGGTTTCCTTTACTTCAAGCTATTACTATAGATATGTATGGGGACACATTTTGAATTATATAACTCAACAAGCAAGCACATAAATGATTGGTCATTGAATTTAAATATATTTCAGAAGAAGATATATTTTTTTTTTAAGACAAACTTGATTTGAGGGTGTATATGCAAAATCCAGTTATTTAAAAATATGTTCAATAAAAACAAACAAATAAAAACAAGAACATAAGAAATATAATACTTTCAAATATTAGCAACAAATTAATTAAATGAACAAACAATTGAGATTTATTGACGTAGCATATATACATATGGTTGAGTGTATCAATCAGTGTAGTTCCAACTATAGTAGATAATGACAGCAAGCATTGGTTATATTATCATGCATGCCAAGTTGTCACTAGAGGCCAATGCCCTGAAAATTTGAAATGTAAATTTCAATATTCTCAGACCAAGATCCATAGGTGACAGGAATAATTTTTTTATGTTTTATTTTTTATTTATGTAACCTAGGTGATATAGGTTATAACTACTAGTAAAATTGGGATATCTATCTGAAAATGATCTTCCATCAAATCTTGAGGAATTGTTTAGCAATCCGTGGTTTAACAAATCGTCGAAGTGATTATAAAGTAAATATTGGGTTCCCTAAAAGATTTTGTATCATAAGAGATTATTCGATTCATGCTAAGATGTGTCTAAGTATTGTCACTTCAGTAGTGGCGCAAAGTTTTTCAAACTTTTTTATGAACAGAGAACGAGACATATTTTGCTAAGTTGTTGAAAATTTGAGGCTTTTTTGCGAAAGACGTTTTACAAAAAGCCTTTTTATTTTCTACTGATTTCATTTTGTATAAATTATTTTCAGCTCATACCCGGAAAGAGGAAAATAAATTCTCTCCAATAACTGTTCAAAATAGTCTAACCATGTGCGAGAAAGAATATGATACTTACATAGAAATTCACAACTCCTCACATATTTTTTGAAGGGATTGAGAGAGATCCCAGCCCTTTCAAAAGATACTAGAGATGGGGCACACACATAGTACTTGAATATGTGAGTGAGTGTAGTGTAACCTATGTTCGTTTTAAGAGATTTGGGAGATTTTTTCCCAAACAAATTTCTGGAACAAATTTCTCAAACATTTTTACTTTTTTTCCAGACAATTTTATCTCTCTATAAAAAGTGTCTCTGAAACACTTTTTTCCCAGACAAGTTTCTGAGACATTTATACCAAATAACGTATCAGAGTTTCATTTCTAAAAATTGTTTCAGAAACACTCAAAACGAACACACGAGTGAGATGTAGGAACGAAGTGCAAGATTGGGGTGTAGTGATGGGTAGTTTATGTGAGTAATTTTACTATTTTGGCCTTGTTAGTTATTTCATGTTCGAGCAGTTAAAGTTACAAAATTTTATATTTAGTCGGGGGCAATTTCAAAATTTAATTTTGTGATGGAACTTCAAATTTTGATTCACACCAATTAGGCTTCTCCCTTTATATATTAGAATAGATGATATCCATTTGAGTAAAAATGGGTGTATTAAGTAGACTAAAAGAGTTAGAATCCAAACCACCCTGATGGCCCAAGGCCCAAGGCCTTCCTGTGATAATTACTGGGCTTTGAAAATCAATATAGTCCGGCCTTAATGCCTTTGTTAGCAATCCTTTAGCCTAATTGCAATTGGGAGGCCCAATCTAACTGAGAAAGGTTTCCCATCTTATTAATTTATTAAACTTTTTGTGATAAAAGGTAAATACATCAGGGAGATCATACAACATAAGAAACAATGCAAAATGTTTATTTTGGTGAGGATTGGTCTCGTGACTTATCCATTACGGCTCCGTTCAGTTATTGGAAAAGTCGTACGAGACTTTTTCTCAGGAAAAGTGAAGTGAAGTGAAGTGAAGTGAAATAAAATAAAATATATTTTCCTATGTGTGTCTATTTGCCAAAAGAATCCTATAAGAAAATAAAAATTTATTTGTTCATTTGTCAGGAAAAAGAAAATAATGGAAACTTTTGTTTTTTTTGAATTCAATGATTAGTTGTGAAGAAAATTAATTTTGAGATTATATATTTCAAAGTTTATCTTTTCAACCACTATGAAACTCCTTCGTAAAAATTAAAATGCTAAAAGTTTAAATCAAGAAAAAAAAATGTTTTCATTCCATCAAATTAAACAAATAACAAGATAAACATATATTTCCATTTCATTAACAAAACTAACAAGAGAAATAATATATATTGATATATTAAATATGTATATCATATATAAATATAACGAAATAAATATATTAGATGTGTATATAACATTAGATATACTTAGATATGTACATAATGTATTAAATACATTAGACTAACATATGTATAAAAGAGTAACATATGTCCAGTTTTTGTTGACTTTCACTTTCTACTCGTTGTATATTAATATATTATATTCATATGTATAACATATGTATTACTGTAGTTCTGGTATATATTCTATTACGTAAAAAAAATATTAAGGTATCATAAATATAGTGTACCCTAAAAGACATATATAGTTATTGTATCACCTAGTGTACCATTGTACTTAACTAAATTAAATATTTTTTTATTTTATCCAAAAAATATTTATTAATGTTTTCTAGAATATTAGTTCGTCTACACGAAAAGAATTTAAAAATATAAAATTTTAACCAAAAGCTAAAAAAAAGTTCATTAAATATGAAAAATAAGTTAAAACATATCATATTTTGGTTTTTTTCGTCTTTTATGAATTTTTTTTTGTTTTTTAACATAATTTTATGTTTTTTTAAAATCTCTTAGTGACACGAACTAATAACTCAAAAAAAAATTGATGCAAAACAAAAAAAAATAAAATTAGGACGAAAAATAATAAGAATTAATTTAATAATTAATACAGTCTAAATAGAAATCATAAAATTTTCCCGCGACGCATAATCCTGCGAATTTGGCAGGACATGATTTGAAGGAAAGTAAATTCCAGTAAGAAAATTTGAAATCCAAGACTCACTACTTTCTTGGTAACTAAACACCAAAAAAGTTGCAGGAAAATTAGTTTTTTCATCCTTTCTCATCATTTCCTGGCAATTGAACGAGACCTACAAGTATAGAACTTTCTTATTTTTGTGAATATAGTGTTTGAGATTTGAAGACTGGCTTGAAGAGTAGCCACCTTCTGTTATAGATCATTGATGGTTTAATCCTTGGGATCAATCTTTGGCCACCTTCTGTTATAGATCATTGATGGTTTAATCCTTGGGATCAATCTTTGGGGACTATATTCAGTACCAAGACGATGAGTGTTGTTTTGGGTTTTAAATTCTCAAAAACGGAAATTGAAAATCCTGCGCCGTGCGAAGTCCTTTCTATTTAGAAACCTGTTGAGAACCTAGTAATTTGGAGGCCTTAGGCCCAATAGCTATTGGAGTTTGAGCCAATTGGGCTTTTGGGGGAGATAGTAGTGCATTCTTGATAAAGACATTTTTGGACAATTAGTCCCTTTTCAGAAATGAAATTTTACACCTTTTAAGTACCATCAAGAAATTGATAGTTTGCTAGCCGAATCAATTGCTCATGCTATTTTGTTACTCTAATTCGATTAGAATTTTTGGCTATTCATATGACTATTAAATGGACTGTCTATTATAATTTTTAATGTCATTTTTATGTAGTTTAATTGCCTCAATGTTGTTATGCAGATTGCAAAGATATTTAGTGTTCATTTTGTTTATACTTTTTTTGTGTGGAATCTTTTGGAAGAATTTCTCATTTGACTTTTTGCAAAATCTCCAAATTTTCCTTTAGTGTTATTCAATGAACTCATCTATTAGCAAGGCGGACTTTGAAGTATTTTGTGACGCACCTAATATGAAAAACAACTAACAATTTTTTCTATACATAATCTAAGAGATTGAGTATAGTATTTTTAATGAAGTTTTTGCTCTTTCCTAAAAAAATGTATAATCAATAATTCGCTCAATGAGAAATTTATTACTACATCTAGAGAGTAGAGATAGTAATTTTGATGAAAAATATAATTGTATATGATACCAAGACATCTATCAGTCTATCTGAAATAAAAAGAAAAGAACTATTATTAATTTCATGTGAAATTAGTCATTCATGAAGGATAATATATAAAATAAAGACTGTAAGTAATATTTGTTGAACATGGTTCAACTTATAATCATCAGTGGTTTTCTGTTGGTATAATTTTTCTCGTTTTGGATATCTAACAGTGTATTTTCAGTCCTTTGAGTTGAAAATAAACAACTATAACATTGGTGTTGTGCCAGCCAATATACCTCCGATGCTTAAGTCGGGAGATTATATATTTTTGAGCAAAGTGAGTACTAAGTAATGAATTCACAAAAAGCATCATACCTTTCGTAAATGGATTTAGATGTGCTTATACACGCCTGAGTCACAGAGTCCCCCGGGGCTCTGTCTCTTTCCCATGGAAGACGATAAGACTCGAGAAGTCTGATTGTGGTAGAGTCTTGCCATCTTTATCTAAGGATAAGAATGAGGCAAGCTCTCGATTGCGGTAGAGTCTTGCCATCCCACTATTGATTTTTTGTTAGTCTTCTAGTGAGTTTAAAACTGTCCTAGGATAAATAGGGTCCACATTGAGGTCCTTGAGCGTAATTTACAGGACGCTTTAACTCATCTCCTCAAAGGGCACTTGAGAGAATCACTCGAAGAAGGGAGACAAGATCACACATGGCCAAAAAGACCACACTAGAGAAAGACCGAGAGGACCACTGTAATGACCTAAGATTTTTTAATAAAATAACAACAATTTTTGTTATATAATGGCACTTATCATAGTTATTTTGCAAGTTAGGTATTAATTGAACCATTAAATTAATTTAATCTAATGAAAGTATGGAGAGGATTTCAAGTGCACAAGGGAGGGTTTGGTCCGCATAGCACTGTAATGGTTTCCTTGTTCATTTTCTCTATTTGGTGTTTGTTAACCATCATTCATTTCCCATGGAACTATCAAAGACCAAAGGTCATCTCTTCCTTGGCCAAATTCATAGTTGGACCCTTAACCTTCTACTATGGGATCCCACAAATAAGTTATTTAAGGGTTTCTGTTTTCCACCCTGGGGTGAGTTCACTAAAAAAGCAGGTTAATTTTACGAATGGTTCGCGGATCCAGGTTATCAAACAAGAAAACGGGTTATTTGGATTTAAAAGAACAACAAACTCACAATCTCAGATCTGTCTCTCTCCCCAACTCTCTCTCTCTCTCTAGCCGGTTACCTCCCCTCTCCAGACCTCCCGCTTCGGGCGCCGGTTATCTCCCCGCGTCGGGCTCCTTCTTCATCGGACCTCCCATTTCCAGCCTTCAAATACAGTAAACCCATTTCCAGCCATAACCTCAGATCTCTCTCTCTCTCTCTCTCCCCGACTCTCTCTCTCTCTATCTGGACTCCTCCCTCGCCGGACCTCCCCGCACCGGGCTCCTCCATTTTCGGACCTCCCCTCGCCGGACCTCTCAGG
Organism: Arctostaphylos glauca; assembly: GCA_019985065.2. NCBI lineage: Eukaryota > Viridiplantae > Streptophyta > Magnoliopsida > Ericales > Ericaceae > Arctostaphylos > Arctostaphylos glauca. Next base: position 21,733,776 of record JAHSPW020000001.1, on the reverse strand, counting down.
TAATGTTAAAAAATGCTTCTAAAGTTTCATGACTATGGCTGGAAATGGAAACCTTAAATAAGTTATTCTAGTATGGGATCCCACCAAACTTTTGCTTTGTTTCATGACTATGGCTGGAAATGGAAATCTTAAATAAGTTATTCTACTATGGGATCCCACCAAACTTTTGCTTCTAAAGCTGTATGACTATTGCTGGAAATGGGATTTTGCTCACGAGGAGAACAATCACTTGAGGATAACTCAGACATTGGATATTGCATATGTCAGAGTTTTATGATATTTAATTTTAGAGTTGTTTTATCAGAAAAAAAAATTCTATATTCTTTATTTTAGTATGTCTTGTGGAGAATCCAAAGTGGGACAGCTTTGAAAAGGGCAGAAATTGGCACAGTGCACACTACAATACTAGGGACATGTTCGAAAAAGGGGAACAATCACATGTCTTTTTTTTAATTGAACCCACTTGATTAACTTACGATTTAGTCCGCATTTATTTTTTCACATGTCTTTGTTAATAGTTTAATGCCTTATTTTTCGAATGTACTCCTATTAAAAATGGTACTTTTTTTAGATGATGGACTCTTCTGATGATGTAGAACAATTGTCGCCATCACCGGTTCAACCACTAGAATTCTCAGGTAATTCTTCTGAATTCGTTTATACTCCTCAAGTGAAGACCAATTTGATACCTCAAATTGCACAAGAGTTTGAAAATCTAGAAGACGTCTATCTTTTTTACAACAATTATGCTAGAGAATCCGGATTTGGTACACGGGTTCATTCAAGCAAAAGAAGTAGGGATAATAATGAAATCATACGGAAGGAGTATGTTTGTTGCAAAGAGGGGATTAGTGTCGTTAAAAATCCCATACACAATGTACAGTGTCGGGGGACAATTAGAGAGGGGTCTGGTGCAAAATTATCGGTTGTGAAGGACCGGTCAAACGGAAAGTTCATTGTCTCCCAATTTATCGAGGGTCATAGTCACCCTCTCACGACACCGAAGCGGGTGCATTTGTTGCGATCACATCGTGCAAAAAAAATATTGACGCAACAACTTGCAGCTGCAAATGTGCCAACCCACTAACAAATGAGTATCTTAGAGTTGCAATCCGGAGGTCTTCAAAATGTGGAATTTTTAGAACAAGATCTTTATAATGTCGAAAGGGATAGGAGGAAAATGTTAGTCGGACATGATGCCAATATGTTGTATGAACATTTTTTGATTGAGCAAAAAAAAAAAATTCGGTTTTACATTCACTTTTGAGAAAGATGACGAAGGGAGGATGACTCATTACTTTTGGGCCGATGCGGCCTCTAGAAAGTCGTACCAATATTTTGGTGACGTGGTGGTGTTTGACACGACTTACAATACAAATCGATATTCTTTGATATTCGCACCTATATTGGGGGTTAACCACCATGGGTAGACAACAATGTTTGGGTGTGGGTTCTTAAGTGACGAAACCAGTGATTCTTTTGAATGGTTCTTCAAGGAATGGTTGAAAGCAATGCCAGCGGACCCTCCCAGGATGATCATAACTGATCAGGATCCAGTAATGACAAGAGCAATTGCTACTATTCTTCCAACTACACATCACAGATATTGCGTTTGGCACATTGTAAGTAAATTTTCAGAAAAAATCAGTACAGTAAGCTACAACGAACATTATGACGAGTTCAGAAAATGTATATGGGATTCCGAAAGTCCTCAAGAGTTCGAAGAAAGGTGGGTAGTTGTTTTAAAAATAACTAACTTATCTAATAATGAATAGTTAAATTCCATGTACAAGATTCGTGAGAGATGGATTCCTGCGTTTATGAATGACATTTTTTCTGCCCACATGACTAGTAGTCAAAGAGCTGAAATTTTGAACGCATTCTTCAAGAAGTACGTGTCCCCTCATAATTCTTTGTTGGATTTTGTGACACGGTTCGAAGAGGGTTCTTTCACGAATACGGCATAGAGAATTAGACTTTGATCACAAAGATGTCAATGAGAAACCCATCTTGAAAATTTTATGGGCAATGAAAAAAATGATGAGTGAATGGTATACACGGATAATCTTTTACATGTTTCAAGAGGAACTCTTTCAAAGTATGGCATATGTAGTAACTGATGAGTGCATGTTATTGTGTATCCTACGGCTCAACACGTCCATTTTAACCCACGTGCAAGTACTATTCTACGTTTACACTCGATAATGTACGAAAAGATATTTCATGTTCATCGCAGGTCAAACAGAGAAAAGGTGATCCTGAAGTGCGAGAGTCAAGTCTCAACAGTCAAAGAAGGCCCGGAGAGGTCACACGAGGTCCAAGTAGTCAAAGTCCAGGCTTGTTGAAGGAGTTAAAGGAAGAGGAAGTGTGACACCGGTGTTTCAGTTTCCAATACACCGGTGTTCCTTCCTAATTCAGTGAAGAACCAAGATACTGCAACCAATGACACCGGTACTTCATTTTCCAATACACCGGTGTCCTTTCCCATTTCAGTGAAAAATCAAGATGCTGCAACCACTGACACCGGTGCTTCATTTTCCAATACATCGGTGTCCCTTTCCATTTCAGTGAAGAATCAAGATGCTGCAACCAATGACACCGGTGCCTCTATTTCCAGTACACCGGTGCATCAAGTGCGACAGAACAACATCTGGTCTGAGATGGCTGACACATGGAGACCACTTCACCGTGATTTTTGCACAACATCAGGGGACAAAAAAGGGCTCTAGCATGGAAAAAGACAAAAAATACCATTTGTCAACTTTGTAGGGTGTGCTTGTAATAGTACCTAGAAAAATAGATGATATTTTGTAGGGTTTTTGTTTTACACTAAGGAGAGCCCTCTACACACAAACACATGTAGAGAGAACATCAGATTTTTATGAGTATGTTGTCTTCCTTAGGCTATTATTGTTCTTCTTTATTGATCTTCATATTTTGAATGCTTATCAATCCTAAGTGTTTTGTTCTTGTGAATCCATTATCCTTAAGAATCAATCAAGCATTGGTAAGATCTACACTTATTTTTCTCTTAATGTTGCATTGCTCATTTTAAGCACTTAGGTAGTTGCCGAAATCTTAGTTCTTAATCTTGTTCATGATTTTCTAAAAGATTTCAAGTATAGTGTTGGTTAGAACATCTCTATTTTTCTTAGATAAGTATGTTAATCATGTTTTCTCTTATTTCTCTCATGTTTATGGCAAGTATGAGTAGCTAAACACGTGTGGGTTGAGTCTAAGGGTGAGGTTTGTTCTCAACCATGTTGGTCTACATCTTCTCAATATGTCTAATGCTTGTTGACGGATCTCTTTAAGTTCTTCTTTTCGAAACAAACGAAATGAAGAGTTAAGTTCTTGCTTAGTTATAGTCATCCTTAGAGTTGGTATATCTAATATTTGAATCGATGATCTTCCTCTTTTGATCCCATTTTCTTGAACTTGAAAGGATCCATCAACCCATTTGTGATTTAAAATCCTGATTTTAATCAAATTACTCTCCTATCTAAAACCCGAGACTGGGGGCTAGGTTGAGTTATAAGGAGAAGAGATAGACCAACAGAAGTTTTGAATGAACCAAACTTGAAGACTTAACCCCACTCTTTAATCTAATTCCTTCCCTCACTTAGTAGTATAATTGTTAATTATCACCAAACAAACTTTTGAGGTTGACGTCCGAAACATCGAAAAAATTAAAATTTGCGAAGTCTTTGAACTTAACTACCTCTTCCCTGTGGATCGATACTCCGGACTCTCCGCTACACTTCTTTTAAAGATTTGAGAAAAGTCCTGTTTTATGAGAATTAAACCTTGACTTAGGCTGGCGCCCTAACGACGCACATTTGCCGGCCGGTCAGTAACGATAACATACAACGATCAGCGTCGTCGTTTGTGCAATGTTGAAACGGCAAAGGAAAGTGGTTCAAGAGTTCGTGAGATTTTGGTAGAGAAGTCGTCAAACTACATGAGGTGTACTTGTAAAAAATTTGATTGTGATGGAATCCCATGTCGGCACATGTTGGCGTACTTCACTAGAATGCAGATTATAGAATTGCCCGATCAATATATCCAACGTAGGTGGAAAAAATCATCAAAAGCTATGAGAGTTAGAGATGACTTGGGTGGGGAGCATCAAGGATATTTGTGACACTTCTTTGCTAGTAAGGCGAAATAGTTTCTTTCAACTTGCTTCCAATGTAATTGATGATGCTATTCTCACTGAAGAAGGATGTGAGCTTTTACGAGAAGTTTTAGAGTCAACCCAAAAGAAGCTACTTGTCATGAATCTTGGAAGCGAAGATGGAGAAGATAGTGGTATTCAAGTGCCTATTTCACTTCACCATAGTTTAAGAGAACCACATCTAGTTAGGGCAAAAGGTTGTGGTAAACGGCTAAAGGGAGGAAAAGAGAAAGCAAAGAACAAGAGTAGGCGTTGCAATGGTTGTGGGTTAACAGGACAATCACATGACAAATGAAATTGTCCAAAACTTCTCAACATGTAAGTTTATTTGTAATTACGTTTATTTCAAATTTAAGTTTAATTGTTGCTTTTATTTTTCTTAGCTCTTCACAAGATGTTAGGCTCAATGATGACGACGATAATGATGACGACGATGATGATGATGATGGTAAGGGTTTAGCTTTTTCCTTAGCTCTTTGCACCATGTAACTTTTTTTCTCTATTATTTTTCTTGTAATGGAGTAGGCGTTGAATATGAATTGTGTTTGTTGTAGTCGATGAAGATTTACATTGAGACAGAGTGAAGTCAAGAAGATATTTTTGTATTGCAAGAAGTATGTTGAAGATGTGAAGATGACGACAACGATGCTGGTCTATTTTTGGGGAGGAGTTGTTTGGGTTTAAAACTTTTCTGACAATTTATTTCTTAGAATCTTCTATAGCCATCTCATTTTGAATCTTAAACATTTGGGTTCATGGTCAACCTTTCTATATTGTGTTTTTTCTGGAAACCCGAGCCATAAGAATTTAGTGGGTTTGGTTAGATTTGAAGGGTTGGGTTTGAAGTTGACTTGGTTATTTTCTAATCATTGTATTTTAAGAAAAAGGTGAGTGGTTCTTTCACTCTCTGTGATCATTTTAGGTTTTGTTGTGACGTCTTGGTATCGTGAGATTCGGTGGACTTGAAGGTGGTTCAGGTTGTATTTTTTGTATAAATCGTATGCAATTTTTGGGGGTGTTTGGCCTTTTCTGGATTTTATTGTCGTTCATTGTAAAAAACAAACTTCCATCTTTTTTGTAAAATTTGAGGACAGCTGGTGCATAGTTAGATATGGTTTTCACTTTTCATCCTTTCTGTATAATAGAAAGACCATGTGTAATGGCTGTGATTTATTCTTAGAGGGGAACCCCTAATCTTTCTTTCCTTTTCTCAAAATATTAGGGGAGATTTTTATTGCATCATTTCAGACTCGTTTGGGTATTGTGAGTGTTTAGATGTTATGTTGCTTGGTGGTTTGAAATAAATTTTGCGTTGAGGGTAGTGTTTTTCGACAAAAATTGCTGTTTTCCTTTCTATCATTGATTTTTAGTCTTGGAGTGCAACCCAATAGACATTGCCACTGAGCTCCCTAGTAATCTACATGTGAGCTCCATTGGAGTTAGTTGGACAGTTTGGTTATAGGTTTAAGATGTGCTGTCTTAAGAACCCATTATTCAAAAGGCATCACATTTTATACCACATGCAGCGAATAGTTCAAAAAGCATGGCGTGATGCTTAAACGTTTTTGAAGTTGTGGAGGCTTAAAGTCGTTGTTCACTCTTTTAAAGAAAATCCTTACTATTACACAAAATAAGCTTCCAATCCACAGTGCACAACCAAGTTAAAATTACACAACATATCACTTTACTAAGTGCTTGCAATAAAAATATCAAGTACTGATTACACAACATACCACATTACTAAGTGCTTGCAATGAAAATTCCTTACACCCATATTACTTACTAAGTGTTTGCAATGAAAATAAAATACTAAGTAATGACATTACACAACATAAAACCATCAACATCTTCAGTTTAACACATCTTCCATCAAATTAATCAAGTCTAGAATTGACCATGGATTCTAGCCTTACTATTTCAGCTTCATAATTATCCCCACTTTCTTCGTGCTTACGGATTATTCTGGAACTATGTTTGTAGGATGACTCAATTGGTAAGCACCATTCCCAAAAGCCGCACCCACCAGTTGCACCAATCTTGCACGTGTAATATAACTTTCCAGGATTCTGTTCAGACTCAGATATCTTCCCAACAGTTTTACTTCCACACCTGCAATTTTTATTCCTAAACCTGAGGTTGTTTTGGCTGGACATGATACTTGAACTTGACATGATTTGCTGCAATAAACATTATGAGAATTATAAATTAAGAAATAGACTACTAATACTTCATAATTCATAGTACATGACTTCATAATTCTTAATACAATGTGTTAAATTGAGTTTTAATCATACAACCCTCACAACAAAAGATAACTGTTAAAAAAAATAGCCCTAAATTCAATGGTTGGATTCAAAAAATAAGGCATTAAACTGTTAACAAAGACATGTGAAAAAATAAATTAAGAATATAGAATCTGTTTTTGATAAAACAACTCTACAATTAAATATCATATAACTCTGAAATATACAACACCCAATGTCTGGGTTCTCCTCAAGTGATTGTTCTCCTCATGAGCAGAATCTCATTTCCAACCATAGCCATAGGACTTTACAAGCAAAAGATTGGCAATAGCACCCATTCAACAAACGGGTTTTGTGTCGGTAAAAATTTTCAAATTGACTCAGTAGGAAATCAACTAAACTCAAATGCAAAATGCAATCAAGTCATGCCATTTAGCAGCTCAACAAAATATGAAAAGGAGAATAAAGGCAAAAGAATGCAAGTGAAGATCCAAGTTGATTTTTCCTCTCTGCTTCCACTTACAAGGTGAAAGAATTTCCAGAGCCCTATTTATCCTCCTCTAAATCCATTCTCAATTCTCATGGGTTCAATTAAAAAAAAGACATGTGATTGTTCCCCTTTTTTGAACATGTCCCTAGTATTGTAGTGTGCACTGTGTCAATTTCTGCCCTTTTCAAAGCTGTCCCACTCTGGATTCTCCACAAAACATACTAAAATAAAGAATATAACATTTTTTTCTGATAAAACAACTCTAAAATTAAATATCATAAAACTCTGACATATGCAATACCCATTGTCTGGGTTATCCTCAAGTGATTGTTCTCCTCGTGAGCAAAATCCCATTTCCAGCCATAGTCATACAGCTATAGAAGCAAAAGTTTGGTGGGATCCCATAGTAAAATAACTTATTTAAGGTTTCCATTTCCAGACATAGTCATGAAACAAGCAAAAGTTTGGTGGGATCCCATACTAGAATAACTTATTTAAGGTTTCCATTTCCAGCCATAGTCATGAAACTTTAGAAGCATTTTTTAACATTACCTGAGAGGTCCGGCGAGGGGAGGTCCGACAATGGAGGAGCCCGGCGCAGGGAGGTCCAGCAAGGGAGGAGTCCGGATAGAGAGAGAGTCGGGGAGAGAGAGAGAGAGATCTGAGGTTATGGCTAGAAATGGGTTTACTATGTTTGAAGGTTGGAAATGGGAGGTCCGACGAAGGAGGAGACCGGCGTGGGGAGGTCCGGCGAGGGGAGGTAACCAGCACTCGGCGTGGGAGGTCTGGCGTGGGGAGGTAACCGGCTAGAGAGTGAGAGAGAGTTTGGGAGAGAGACAGATCTGAGATTGTGGGTTTGTTGTTCTTTTAAATCCAAATAACCTGTTTTCTTGTTTAGTAACTCGGATCCACGAACCATTTGTAAAATTAACCCGCTTTTTTAGTGAACTCACCCCAGCCCTTGGATGAAATCCAAGGGTGGAAAACAGAAACCCTTATATATATTATCAGTCCAACTATAACACCCTAAATTATTTTACGTTAATCAAATGCATAATTTAAATGTGTGCTGTGTTTAGTTAATTAGGTAACGTATTAAATTAATTGATTTATAAAGTGAACAGATTGGATTATGTGAACGTGATGTTATGTGTACGATTGACACAAGTTGGAATATAAGGACACCTGCACACGTGTACACTCGATTATTTTTTCTAAAACTTACATGATAAGTTGAGGGCATTATGTTATTCCCTGTACTTCCAAAACCGACTGTTAGAGAGAGAGAGAGAGAGAGAGAGAGAGAGAGAGAGAGAGAGAGAGAGAGAGAAGGGAGAAAAGGAGATGAAGAAATCTCAAGAGGAAAACATCTAGGGCTTCAAAATTAAAGCATAAATTGGTAAGAATATGCATCTTTTTCCTAGTTTCATCTCTTTTAAACCTAAAATTTTTGTTTTTATGTGGAATTTCAAGTTTTCTTTAACAAATTCATGATTTAGATAGCCATGGAGGTCTGATTTTATTTGAACTTGAATCTGTCATTGTTTGACCAATTTACAGACATAGCTCCATACCTCTGAATCTTCTAAAATTTTTACTGTAGTAACCTGTATGTGTTCTATGTGCTGTGTTAAAATTTTAAAATTTTAGGTGAAGTACAGAAAATATGAAAAATCTTTTACCTAGCTGCTGTTGCCGATTCGCAGTGCTGATTGCATTGTCGCCTCTTACGAGAATGGCTATATCTTGACCTAGGAATTTCAAGATTTCAATTTGCTTATTGTTTTAAAAAGTTGACTCGTAGGGCTTTCAGAATATATAGGCCACGTATTGTAATTAGTTCTCAGTGATAGCAGTTTTCAGTTTGAAGTTAGTGAATAATTCATTCTATAGAATTTGCTGCAGACTTTATTTTAATTGTTGTCCGTTTAAATATAGTTTTGTAATTGTAAAAATTATGATATTTTATATGGTGTTCCTATTTGTGCTTAAAGTGTATGGTTAAGATATGAGACATTTGAATGGGTAGATTAACTCTATAAATTCGTAAATTACAAAGGGGTCAAATTATGTCAAGTGTGTTTGAGCATTTTTTTTTTTTTTTTGGTATTTGAGCATGAAACATTTGCTATCATCGATCTCAATTGATGTTTCAATATCAAATATGAATGATTGTTGTGCTAATTATGGATACATATTGCAGAGACCGAAACAGACACGCTCAAGGTGCCGAGACAGTAGTTGTGTCTTTCATTTTGGAGACTGAGGTGGGTGTTGATTTACAGATGTAATTATTTTTAAAATGAGGTATTATAATAAATTGTGGCATAAGTGGCGATAAGAGGCCTTCGGGTCGGAACTGAGTAATTGTGCCGATAAGTGGTTGATGCACCGATACAGTGCCCTTGGGCCGATGGCATAAGTGCCGAAATAGGTGGCTTACAGCCTATCTCTTACACTTAATGCTGATTTACTAGTTTTTTTTTACTAACTGCATTGGTAAATTAGTGCTCTACTCCTATGAATTGTATTTATGTCTTACACTCCTGGAATCCGTATTAGGTTTCAGTTTTACGGTATAGAGTCGGTGTCCGCCACAAGTTCAGTTGTGCATGAACCTCATTCGAGAGACACGGGTCGGATTATGGTTTCTTAGAGGATAGCAGTCGTTTTTTTATTGGGCCACGGGATACTATTCTCAGGCCTTGTACTTGAATTGTATAATCTTATCTCTTTTTTTTTTATATATTTTTCTTTAGATGAGATTTTCGCTGTACATTCCAGGATGTTCTTTTGGAGTTATGTATATTATGAGCTGCATTATTTATCTTCTTTTCTTTTAATCTTATTTGGACTATAGATTAGTCTTGTTGGTGCGTTTGTCACGTATCATGTCAGTATGAACCAATTTGTGCACTTTTCGGGACAGGGTGTGATAATTTCGGTATCAGAGCTATAGTATCTGTAGCTTTTGAGTATTATCGAGCGAAGGGTGGCTTGTCATAGACAATAGGATGTTGATATTTTCTTTTGAGTTGAGTCTATTGTTGACTTATCTAACATGATAGATCTAGATATATACTGTGTTGTTGTTAATTGAATTGTATCAGGTAGGAAAGGATGGAACCTGGAAATAAAGATCAACTGGAGGGTGCACCAAAGCTGCTGCAGGGTTAAGGGATACAGATAGAATTCTCACGGCAATGGCACAATACAATGAGCAACAAGCTGAGTTCATGTTGTGACAAAATCAACAAGTTGCAATAGTTGTTATAGGCACGGGGCTATCGGAGAAATTCAAGAAGTTGTTCCCAACAGAATTTGAAGGTACAGTTAATCCTGTTGATGCGAAAAAATAGCTAAAAAGCGTTGAGCGGATTTTGGTGACAATGGGAGTTACGAATAAACAAAAGTTGACCCTGGCACAAAAGTTGACCCTGGCAACTTTCAGTTTGAAAGGTGAAGCATTGATATGGTGAGAAACAATTCAAAGGCAGCTGACAGCTCCGTTACTCGATGTTCAGCCGCTAGTACCACAGATGGTCACGTGGGCAAGGTTTGTGAAAGTTTTCAATGATTAGTACTTTCCAGAGTCGTACCAATTCGAGCAAGAAGCAGTATTTATCAATCTTAAGCAGGGAAGTATGTCAGTGACTGAATTTGAGGCCAAGTTCAATACCCTTCGAGGTATGCTCCAGATATGGTGGAGCATTTTTTTGTGTCGAGCGTGTTTAGTATGCATTTGAATAAAACTTGTGCATTAATACCTGAATCTTTTAAAATACCTGTCACCACCTCAAGAGTAGCCCATACACTTTGTCGTGTCATGGCAAATACCCTATTCGGTGCGGTAGAACCACCCATACCTCCACCTCAGCCAAATGAAGATGTCTCGCGTCTAATAGACGCACTACCAACTGAGGATGATGTTGGACTTCGAGATTTTGTACATTGTGTTGTTATATGGTCCATTTCCCCACAATTGAAGCACTTCATTTCCTTCTTAATCTCGGGAGAATCTTTAACACGATGGACAGAAGACCCACAACAAAAATAGTGAAAAGTACCCCCCCAACCACTTGATCCACCTCCTCTATCTATACTTTGCTTACTTGTCTTCGTCCTTGCCCACTTTGTTGTTTAAATCCACTTTGCCTTTCAAATGTTGAAATTTACTTTCACCCTTATAATAACCACTTAGCTTGTTCGCCTGATTGACTTGACCCTTATTGTATTTGCTTTTTTAAAACTGTTCCCGTTTATCGAACATTTCTTGAACATCCTTGTCGACTTTTCTAGCCATATCCACCGAATATGCATAATCTTTTTCTCTAAAAGATGTCAACCGCGTAGCGACATTAGTTTCCAAACCCTTCCTCAATCGCCTACAATTCTTTTCATTTGTATCCACCATATCTGGAACATATCACGAAAGAGCATTGAACTTGGCCTCAAACTTAGTCACTGACACACTTTCTTGTTTAAGATTGATAAATACCGCTTCTTGCTCGAATTGGTACGACTCTGGAAAGTACTGATCATTGAAAATTTTCACAAACATTGTCGACGTGACCACCTGTGGTACTAGCGGCTGAACATCGAGTAACGGAGCTGTCAGCTGCCTTTGAATTACTTCTCACCATATCAATGCTTCACCTTTCAAACTGAAAATTGCCAAGGTCAACTTTTGTTCATTCGTAACTCCCATTGTCACTAAAATCCGCTAAACGCTTTTTAGCTAATTTCCCGCATTAACAAGATCAGTTGTACCCTCAAATTCTGTTGGGAATAACTTTTTGAATTTCTCCAATAGCCCCATGCCTATAACAGCTGCTGCAACTTGTTGATTTTATCACAACATGAATGCAGCTTGTTGCTCATTGTATTGTGCCATTGCTGCGAGAATTCTATATGTATCCCTTAACCCTGCAGCAGCTTGTGGTGCACCCTCTGGTTGATCCTCATTTTCAGATTCCATCCTTTCCTACCTGATACAATTCAATTTACAACACAACATATATCCAGATCTATCATGTTAAATAAGTCAACAATAGATTCAACTCAAAAGAAAATATCAACATCCTGTTGTCCACTACAAGCCACCATTCGCTCGATAATTCTCAAAACCTACATATACTATAGCTCTGATACCAAAATTGTCACATCCCATCCCAGAATAGCACCAATTGGTCCATACCGATACGATACGTGACAAACGTACCAACAAGAGTAATCTACAGTCCAAAAAAGATATAAAAAAATAGATAAATAGAGCAGCTCATAATATACATAACTCCAAAGAACATTCTAGAATGTACAGCGGAAGTCTCATCTAAAGAAAAATGTAAAAAAATAATAATAATAAGATTATATAATCTAAGTACAAGACCTGAGAATAGTATCTCGTGGTTATTATAAGGGTGAAAGTAAATTTCAACATTTGAAAGGACAAAGTGGATTTAAACAACAAAGTGGGCAAGGGCAAGGGACAAGTAAGTAGAGTATGGATAGAGGTGGTGGATCAAGTGAGTGAGGGGGTATTTTTCAATGTTTTTGTTGTGGGTCTCCTGGCCATCGTTTTAAAGATTATCCCAAGGTTAAAAAGAATATCAGGTGTTTCAATTGTGAAAAAATGGGCCATATAACAACAAAATGTACAAAAGCTCGAACACCAACATCATCCTCAGTTAGTAGTGCATCTGTTGGACGCGGGACATCTTCGTTTGACCAAGGTGGAAGTATGGGTGGTTCTACCACATTGGGGAGGGTATTTTCCATGACAGAACAAAGTGCACAAACTACTCCTGAGGTGGTGACAAATATTTTATAAGTTTTTGATATTAATGCACAAGTTTTAATTTTAATTGATCCGGGTTCTAGGCATTTTTTTGTGTCGAACGTGTTTAGTTTGCATTTGAATAAAACTTGTGTGTTGTTAGACACCACGTTGGGATATCCACTCCTATCGGGAAAGTGGTGGTGGTTGGAGTATTATACCCAGATTGTGTTGTATGTGTCGGTGATAGGAAACTAAAGGCCAATTTAATTCATTTAGTTATGTCAGATTTTGATATTATTTTTTGTATGGATTTTTTATCAATGCATCATGTATCTATAGATTGTTTCAATAAAGAAGTTATTTTTAAACTACTTGATGAGATAGAAATCAAATTCTATGGGGATAGAGAGAATTCTTTGAATGGTGTGATTTCTGCAATAAAAGCGGTGAAACTATTGAGGAAGAATGTCAGGGGTATTTGACTTATATGGTTGACACAGCAAAGAAGTCATTGGAGGTATATGATATACGAGTTGTTAATGAGTTTCCGGATGTATTTCCAGATGAATTGTCGAGAATTGTGCCTGACAAGAAAGTGAAATTCACTATTGAGCTACTACCAGGGACGAATCCAGTTTCTATTTCATCGTACAGAATGGCACCAACAGAATTGCTATAATTGAAGATTTAGTTGAAGGATTTGTTGGATAAATGGTTTGTGCAACCGAGTGTTTTACCCTGGGGAGCATCAGTTCTCTTTATGAAAAAGAAAGATGGTATAATACGCATGTGTATTGACTATAGGCAATTGAATAAGATAACAGTACGAAATAAGTATCCATTACCTAGAATTGATGATTTGTTTGATCAATTGCAGGGGCAACTATATTTTCAAAGGTAGACTTAAGATTGGGGTATCATCAGCTTAAGGTAAAGGGAAGTGATGTTTCTAAAATAGCCTCTCGTACGAGGTATGGCCATTTTGAGTCTCTGGTTATGCCTTTCGGGTTGACGAATGCTCCTGCAGTCTTTATGGATTTGATGAATCGGGTGTTTGAGCCATATTCAGATTCATTTGTTATTGTGTTCATTGATGATATATTAATTTATTCTCGGACTAAGGAGGAACATGAATGACATTTAAGAATTATATTCTAAACTTTGCGAGAAAAGAGATTGTATGGGAAGTTGAGTAAATGTGAGTTCTGGCTGGACAGTGTGGTATTTTTGGATCATGTGATATCCAGTGATGGTATATGCGTAAATCCAAAGAAGGTAGAGGTAGTAGTAAATTGAGAAAAGGCCAATTAATGCTTCTGAGATCCTAAGTTTCTTTAGCCTAGCAGGATATTATCGGAGATTTATACAAGGTTTTTCTACTATCACATTACTTTTGATGAAGTTGACAAGAAAATATGCAAAATTTACTTGGTCTGAGTAATGTGAGAACAGTTTTTAAGAGGTGAAGTCTAGACTTGTGTCGGCACCAGTGTTGACTATACCAATGAGTACTGAGAATTTGGTAATTTACAGTGATGCATCTCATCAGGGGTTGGATTTTGTTTTGATGCAGCGGGGTAAGGTTATTGCCTTTGCATCAAGACAACTAAAAAATCACGAACATAACTATCCTACACATGACTTGGAATTGACAGCTGTGGTATTCGCACTCAAATTGTGGAGGCATTATTTGTATGGGGTGACTTGTGAGATTTACGCGGATCATCAAAGTTTGAAATACTTATTTACCCATTATAATGTTGTTATGCTATTGTCTTGTTGTTGGAGAATTTGATTAAATAGTTGTCACACTGCTAAGTGGTTCAGTTTTCAACCGTTATGTTGTCTATTCTCTTTCATAATTGTCGTTACAAAGGAAAACCTAGACTATACATTAGGGATGCTGGTTCGAATAACATTTAGATAATGTGACAGAGGGTGTTAAATGATCATTATAAGTAGTTCGTGGCTAGAGACCTAGGTTTAAGTAAGGAATGTTAACTAGTTTGGGTGGCTCCATCGTGGTGAGTTGGTTGTTGGGGGTTAACCTATTTATTTATGTATTGAAAGAACCCAACCTAGGAGAAGTTGGAAACAGTTGAGGGTAACTTTAGGAACATCTTCTAAGGCAACTCCGGATCTTGGAGGAGTGACGATCAATATCTAGGACATCTTGGGCATCCTTTAGCTAGAAGGGAAAGCAAGTAAGGTATGTTGGTACCTGACCTGATACAACATGTTCGTCGTATGATCCAAGTAAGGTAAGGTAGGTATTGACTTGAGTGTATGGCAGAAAGTCTCTTCCTTACAAAGTCGTCAGTATTCAAGTCGGGTATATCACCTCGGAATATGGATCTAGTGTATATAAGGACTAGTCAAACCCAACTGAGGACCTTACGCTAGAGTTGATGAATAAGTTTGGCTTCTCGAGGAAGATAATCTTAAAAATATTCATAAACTTATATGCTTGCTTCCGTTGTTTATTATATTTTGTTGCTATATATATGTGTGTATATATATATATATATATATATGTATATATATATATATATATATATACGTGTTGCGTTTTATCAGGTAGTTTTCTCTATTGAATCTCATAACTTATAGAGCAATTTTTCTACCCGTGGAAATTCATGTTAAATGTAGAAGAGCAATCAAGGTTGCAGTTTGAGTAAGAAGAGCCGGACCATGGAGATTGAAAATGTCAACAACACTTGGTTGTCGTACCCTTAAAAGCTGTGTATTTTAATTTCAAAGACGCATGTAAACCCGATGAATATTTTAATAAACTCATATGTACTTTCACAATATTTTACCTTCTAATGAAATTGAATTTATTTTAAATACTTATTTGATTTAACAAAATATTTTACAAGAATTTTAATAACGTGTCAAGAACTCAAAACGTTGCAACCACAATGGTCTACTATGCTCAGCCGGTATTTGTCTGCCCATCAATGCCTTTATCTTATTATTGAAGTTAAAGCATGTGAAGTAAATAAATGAATTTTCCACAACCAACTTGATTATAACTGCCAATTTTTCAAGAAAAAAGATGAAATCTAATTCAATTCATGACAACATATAACTCTTTACAGAGCACAATGGTGAGGTTAAAAATGCAAGTGTAAGTTTTTAAAGTTGAAGGTGTATTTTTAAAGTTAAAGGTGTTGACATAACTTATTGGGGGTGGTTGTTTTATTAGAAAATGGGCCAACGCTATATCGAATAAATAAAATTCAGAGCCCAAATGCACAGTAGTCATCATCTTGGACCAAGTGGTTCGAAAGTGTAGCTCCATTTGGCCTCTCTTCACCTTGGTTGAGAGTTCAAAACCTGGTATCCAATAAACGTAAACACAATTATGTCGAGACCAAAGCCCCTCCTAGGGTTTTGAAGGAAGTAGCACCTCTCTCTCTCTCTCTCTCTCTCCACCATGGACTTCCAGTCGCCAGTAACGGAAGAGAAAGCAGCGGACATTGATCCGGCCAAGTTCGCATTGGACGTCACAAGAATCGCGACGTCGCAGATATGCCAATCGGTGGGTTTCACAGCCATTCAGAACTCCGCCCTCGGCACCCTAACGGATGTCGCGGCCAGGTATCTTCGGGCCCTGGCGGAGTCAGCCCTCTCCTCCGCGTCTTCCTCCGGCAGAACCCAGTCGAACCTGTACGATGTTGTTCGCGCCCTCGAAGACCTCGGCTCGGTACGCGGCTTCCGCGGCGCGGGGAACGTGAGCCAACCACTCCTCGCTTCCTCCACTCTCATCGACCTCTCGAAATTCGTGGAATACACCGAAGAAATCCCATTCGCCAAGCCGATCCCCCGCCGCATTTCTTTTCCGGAAAAGTCGGTTCCTCCGGCGATGTCAATGGGGGTTTTGCACATTCCGAATTGGTTGCCTGCGTTTCCGGAAATGGGTGGGAGAGAGATTAATGGGAAGGACGAGACAGGGGAAGAAGTGAGTAGTAATGGGATTGGGTCATGTGGGGAAGTTGATAGGAGGGGTTGTTTGGTAGACGAGAAAATGAAGATGGAATTGCCGGAAAAGAGGGCTAGAGTGAGATTCAAGATGTGTTTGGGTGTGGGTAGAGGGAGGAGGGAGAGAGAGGGTGAGGGATTAGTTGATGTGGATTTGAGGAGTGGGGTTTGTAAAGGAGGGAAAAGGTTGTCATGCCAAAATAGGATTGATCAAGAGAGAGAAGATCACAAGGGAAAGAAGAGGAAGAGTGATGTTCATCCTAAAAGAAGAAGAGGAAGAAAGAACTAGTGTAGACAGTAGCTTCCTCCCTCCGTCCCTCCTTCCCTCCCTCCAATGGGGGATCAAGACAGATACATAGATCGTCAAACAAGAATGCCAGCCCCAGTGACTTTATGCAACACATAGATGGAGTGATAAGAAGAGAAATTCATCCCACAAGCATATTAATACTGGAAAGTTATGCATCAGCCAGAGATTGATGATGTTATGACCAAGGTTACATAATCCTTGATCAACGAATTTTTGTAGCTTGGTGCATTTTCTGAAAACAAATTCACGCTCCTGTTTGTGCTCTTACTCGTTTGTGTGCCATAAGGTTATGACAACGGGTCTATCTGGACGTTATGACCGAGGTTACATAATCCTCAATCAATGAATTTTTATAGCTTGGAGAATTTTCTAAAACTGCATTCACGCAAGTGTTTGTGCTCCTACTCGTGCGCGTGACTTCAGGTTATGATGACGGGTCTATTTAGACGTTATGACCTAGGTTTTCATAATCCTCGAATTCTTATAGCGTGCTGCACTTTTTAGAAACGCATTCACGCTGGTGATTGTGCTCCTACTCATTTGTGTGACTTAAGGTTATGACAACGGGTCTATTTGGACTTTGTGACCAATGTTACATAATCCTCGATCAACGAATTTTTATAGCTTGGGGCATTTTCTAAAAATGCATTCATGCTCGTGTTTGTGCTTTTACTCGTTTTTGTGACTTAGGGTTATGACAGCTGGTCTATTTGGACTTTATAACCGAGGTTACATAATCCTTGATCAACGAATTTTTATAGCTTGGTGCACTTTCTAAAAACGCATTCACATTCACGCCCGTATTTGTGCTCCTACTCGTTTGTGTGACTCAAGGTTACGATAACGGATCTATTTGGACTGACTTATAATTATATTATTATTAGATTGTTTGTTTTTCTTATTTGGAAAAAAATTATAATTTTTTATTTTGCATTAATTTTTAGTAGATTATTAATTCGTCTCTATAAGAGATTTGTAGAGGTTTTAGAAAAGTAAAAACTTATGTTCGAAAACTAAAAGAAATTAGAAAAGAACAAAAATAAAATTTTCAACATAATTTTATACTTTTTAGATTCTTTTCGTTAAGACAAAGTAATTAAAAAAATTATGCAAAATTAGCACAAAAAAAAATTGAATAAAAAAAATCATAAGACCAAATAAACCTTATTGAGCAATCCCTTTTTTCATGGAAGCTCATTTTTGTTGAGCAATCCCTTTTGTCATGGAAGCTAATTCTTGATTATCCATGTCCTACACCTACGGTTGAGAGTGGTCCGACCAAGTTTTGGTTGGTTTTTTTATTAGGTGCACCAATAATGGCTTAGTGGTCCAAGCCACCCAGGATACTAAATCAATCATGCCATATATTTATATTGTGGGAGGGTGGGCTGAATTATAGGTTTGTTTCAAGATTAATCATATATAGATTGAACAGCATGTTGTATTTGTTTTCTTGGCCAAAAATAAGTCTTGTTTCGGTAAATTTAGCCGTAGATGCGTCCAGCAGGAGTAAACTGGAGAGACGTATTATCCTTTAATTGTCTCAATAGTCACTTAGCCTATGAAGCTCTTTTATGATTTAATTTTCATTTCAAAGCACTTATCTAAGCAAAGGAAGCACCAATAAATCATGCGACTGAGGAGGTTTTGTTCCTCTAATCTTGAGAAAATCTAGCAAATTGATCTTAACTAAGCTTGCTATTAATTTTCGTGATTGGACTACTCGTTAATACCTTCCAATCACCCGCCAGCCGCAATTTTAAATCGTGTGATTGACTCCCTCTTTTTTTTTTTTTTTGGTGATCGACCATGTTAATTACCCACGTGTGATTGACTCCCTCTTTTTTTTTTTTTTGGTGATCGACCATGTTAATTACCCACATCGCCTAAATTCTTCATTTTTGAGTCATTCAACTTTAGTATCTGCAATTCATTGACTAGACTTAACGCACAAATATGATGCAAAATTCAGCAGAGCTGGTTGACTCCAAAGTTTACTGATGTTCACCACATAGCTCTAGCTAACCCCATACTGAAGTAGTTTATCAACTTCACATCCAAACACCCCCATGAATGTGAGTTCAGGAAGTTTCAGTTAGAGATGTATATATATTTCTGAGTCCAACAACCATTTATGACGTTCCACAAGCATGCTTACAAATTTCTTCTTTCCCGACACTCTTCCCGATATAATGACTAGTTATTCTTTATAAGGTAGTACTTAATAGGAATATTTGACGACATATACAAATCACAACACTTTTCAGACGTAATGGCAGAAGGATTGTGAGAGAATCCCAAAAATCTTCTTCTTCCAAAAAGATGCCCTTGTAGAAAGATGTGCTCACTTTTTTGCACAGTTGAAGCCGCGGCAAGTGGAAAGGACTATGATGAGGATCAAAGCTACCAAAATCGCCAAGACAATGAGTTTGATCTTCATGTTTTGTAGCCACATCTTCCTCCTCATAGTCGTTCCCGTACTCTGGAAATCTTGGGCCTGCTCCAAGGGGGGGAAATGAAAAATGAAACAGAAAAATGGAAACCCTCTAAAAAGATAATAAGCATAATCATGATACAGGAGCGTTTACAAGTCAACGTGTCACGATATTGTATCGGCAACAAATAAAAGGTACCCACAACATGCCTATTTGATGCTTAAAATGTTATAAATATAAATCCCTCCTCCACCAGTCTGATCCTGACAGAGTCTTACAAAATCAGAAATAGTAATGCAATTTCGAAGAATGCCTCACTTTGTCTGCTCTAGGTTCAATTCTCGGAAGTATAAACATGAAATCTTACTGGGAAAGTGGAATTAGTAGAGAAACTGAATCGAAATGAAGTTTTACATTTTACCGCAAAAAGACATTCTGTAAGGAATTTAGCTCATTGAAAGTTCATGTATTGCTTGTGGAAAACATACTGGATAGAGAGACTAACGAAATGTTTCGCATTAAAAGCACCCACATACAAAGGAGCGTGTGGGCCTGTGTGTTTTGTGTGTTTCTGTGGTCTGTTGGGGGGGGGGGGGGGGGGGGGGGGGAGGGGGGGGGGGGGGGGGGGGCGGGGGAGGAGAAAGAGAGAGAGAGGGAGGAAGGGAGAGAGCATGACTAGCCTGCTGGTGAAGGTTCTCAGTCTTATCCACCAAAAGCTCTATCTTTTCCCCACGATCCAGAACCTATACCATAACAAAAAGGAATGTCAAAATTACTCCAAAGTTTCTCTGAATCAGGAACAGAAGTAATATGCACAAAGCAAGCTATGGCAAGTCAAAAGGATAAAAGGTATTGTCTGGACTTTCTATGGACATTAACTCAGCCTTTCATGATTTACATGGAATTGGAACAATTAGGCCAATCATCCATATCATCACCAAGATCAACTGAGATGAGATCGAAGTGGTGGTTACGCACCAACAAGGAATACTTAGGCAAACTCAGCAATTTCAAAAATGGAAGAGAGTAGGGGGAGAGAAAAACAATGCAAATTAGCACCAAACAGAACCACCATAATGTTACTAGAATTTATCACAAAAAAAAAATTAGCTACTGTAACCAGATTTATCATACATGGAACTTCTACAATTTAACCAGAACGTGTCCATACTCATGCTCCAGAGAGAACCGAGCTTGCATTTTCTTTTCTTTTGATAAGCAATGGAGTTCCCATGTTTCACATTGGACAACCTAAAAAATGACTGTAATTCTTCAAGGCCAGAGACTCGTGTAGTTTGAGTGCGTTAATTTACAAAGGTTACGGCATTGCTCGCTTTTCAATATGCCAGAAAGAACCAACCAACATATCATACCATACCTTTTCAATATTCTCCATCATAACACCTTTGACTTCTGAAACTTGAGCCTTCACTTTTGCGAGTTTGCTTATGTCTTCAGGATGCTCAACACAGTACTGCATATGCTCCTTCAACTTTGATCTGCAAGTAATTTATGGCTTGTTAAGCAGAATGTGACAAGATCTGCCTTCCATATCTTATCATGGTCTTAATATGACTAGAGTACCCAAATTCCCTGTTTAGACTATTCTCAGCAGCAGTTGCAGCCTTTCCACCCCCATATCTTGACACAAAGTCATCCTTAACACGCTCCAGAAAAGCCATTGGAATCTGTCTTCCAACTGTCTCATCTGCCACTACACAATAAGCTACAACAACAAAAACCCATTGCAGAAATATCATTACAAAAGAACAATTACAAGGCTTTCAAACATGAGCTAAAGAGTCGTCTGCTACTACATACCATGCCAAAACAACAGACACATCATCGATATTATCTTCTAAGCTTTATGACAAGTACAAATACAAGCATTACTTAATAATATGGAATCAACTTTAACCAACACGTTTCCTTTCAATGAAGTCTCAAAAATCCTTTCAGCAAATAACTTTTAGAGTTTTCCTCCTAAAATCCGGTACTTTTTTTAGAAGTACACGAGCTATTTGTTTCTTACCATTTATGGCGTGTAACAAAACTAGTAGAGTGAGAGATTTCTCTTCCTTTCCATTTCTCACTTAAGCTGTAAACCAAACATGTAAAAAATTGCATTTCTTATAATTACTTATCATCTTCCACAAAACTACTCAAGCCAAAATGTGCTGTTAATATGATGTGTTACTATCTCTGATTTGCAAAAATAAACTTAATAGACCACAATTACTTTACCTGTATCTCCTGGGTATTCTGAGCAACCTAAGCAAATCCTGGCAATATACTGGTATACATTCATCGCAACCAAAGAGTTCTAAACTGTCACAAAGGAACACGAGTACCTTAGCAAATTATGTTTTCAAATGCACGTTCCTAAATATAGAACACCGTGATTCCCAATTGTCCAAAAAAATCAAATGCAATAAACTAAAATGCCGGAGATAATGGAGTTTTGCAAGAGAGTGTGATACAAATTTGTTATTGTGTAATGCTAGAAATATGTTTTGCTCGAATAATTTATATAATTTTATTTTACTTCAGTGAACATTTATTGTTTGAAAGTATATTATGGCCCTCTTTTAGCCGGTATAAGCATAGGATTGAACTATGTATCCATGGTGATCAAATATCAGGCGTTTAGTTGCAATATTTATGACCCGAATTACACACGACTCGGATATATAATCTCAAGTGCAGGATACCCAATATAACAACGGTGAATTATACGATCCGATCACTATTAGTCTCGTCAAACAAACAAACGGCCCTATAATCTTGTAATCTGATGATACCCGCCTCTATGGCACCACAGATTAGGAGATGTGGGCTATCCACGTCCCAATTCTACTAGATCATAACTAAAAAAATAAAACTAAATCAAACCAACAAAATAATAGGCCTTAGACTCAGTTCAAAAAACTAAACCAAAACAGAGAGAAGGCACTCACTGAAGCCATTATCGACAAGGTAGTTGAAGGTATAACCGTCGCAGTTGTAAGTGAACTTATTGTTGGTAGTGGGGAGCTTCTGGAGGCACTGTAAAGCTACGGAATTGAAATTTCCACTGAATTCCGTGAATTCAGCCAGAACCACTGTCCCCCGAGACACGAAAGCGTATATCAGTGACTTCTGACCCATCCTCTCTACACCCTCTCGGTGAAATTTCAGTCTCCCAGACAACACTCTCAGATCTGCCTCTTCTCCTTCTCCTCCTCCTCCGCCTCTGTTTATCTAGAGAGAGAGAGAGAGAGAAGGGGAGAGAGTAAAGGTGGGAAGGTGTAACTGAGGGATTTAAATGAGAGGTTTATATGGGAAGGGTCTCCTTGAAAGGGACAAAGGAGAGGACAAGAATATGACTGCAATTTTTCTTTTTCTTTTTCTTTTCCTTTTCCTTTTTCTTTCTTTTTCTGTTTTTTTGTGATATTGAAGGATAAAAAAAATCTCATCTCTCTGTCCATAATGTATATTAAAGTAAATTTTTTTCCCGATAAGAATAATTAGTATGAGCACAAATAGTAGTTTTCTATTGATTAAGTTTTTTTAGAAAATTTAAGAAGAAGAAAATCGATTATTATCATAAAATAAAGAATAATTAATTAAGATAAAAGTAAAATGAATTTGTTCAAGATTCTATGTATTTATCTCCATACCGACTCAAAGTCAAATTATATCTTTTGAAATATTTTTATAAAAAGTACTGTAATAAAAATAATTAATCAAATTCTAATTTTCGTTAAATAAAATAAAAGTATGCAATATTAAGATAACACATATTAAAAATAAAAATAATATTACGATACAGGTATGCAATATTATTTACATATCCTGAAATAAAAATAACACAATTCCATTTAACTAAGATTACTTATAAATAAAATATAAAGATTAACCTATGCAATATTACTTACGTATACATAATATGTACACTTTGTACCTCTAATTTACTTTGAAATGTGTTCGAGTTTGTTCTTCAGGATTATACGTTTTTTAGGATGTCCAAATTTTAAGGTAATTGGTAATTTTTGAGACGCGTCATTTATTTTTCAAAACATATTTTTATTAAATAAATTACTTAGAGATAATACTTATGGAGTATATACTAATTATGTTCTCTATCATTCTTATTAATCCGTATGAATAACATATATTTTATGCTAGTAAATAGCAAAGAAACTGATTTTTTTAAGAAAAGTTTATAATGTTCTACTTTCTATAATTTATTTTTTAGACATATTTTTAATTTTTATTTAAGGAATTTTATATTTGTACAAATAAAAAACAAAATTCTAATTAGAGATCTCATGCTATGAGTAATTTATACACCATCATATTTTAACGTTGACGTAATGTGTTGGCCCTTCATTTTTTATAAACCTGTGACTACACTTTATATCTCCTAATCTTTTGCAATCTTATCAAATAAATAAAATAGTAAATCTTTGACAAAATCGTATCAAAGTTATGAATTTGATACACCAATTGTGAAAAATACAGGAAGTTGTCAAAACTTAAGAAAACTTACTACGATTATGTCAAATATCAAATACATTAGTTATATAAAATTTCATCATGCATTATTTATGATAATATACAAAATTTATTGTGGGTAGCAAAGATCCACTAGTTTGATCCCATTCTTCTTCGGATTTTGAATAGCACTTGTAGCTTGCGCAAAGAAGAACAAGTTATTGTCATCCGATGGTTGCCAGCTGGAAGATACTTCGATACTTAAATTAGTTTGCGTGAGATGAAAGCACAATAGTGAATATTGTACTTGTTTATATGAGGGTTGCGAATATTCTCCAATCTGAATAGCTCCAATCGCCTGTACAAGAAACCACCAATTAGTACTAACGAGTTATTTCCAACTCGAGGGCACTCTAATGCTAAAATCAGAACTTGAGAAATCAAAGCACAATAGTAACTGTACAATGAATGATAATGTACCTAATCTATGGCATTTGATCCCATATTTGTTAAGCTATCGGATAACATATTTTGGTAATTGAATCCTGGATTTCTTTCTTATTCGCACATTGCCAAATTTGGCTCTTGCCTTGCAACAAAAGGATTTCCTTAATCGAATATTTCATTTACACTCCGTGTTTATAAATATAAGAATTTCTTACTTCAAACTTTCCTATTTGGAACACACCTTGACTCTAGAAGATTCTCACTGCCCTAGCCTAACGCGCAATAGTCCGTTCGGCATAGCATCATTAGAGTATGCCTAAGAGCCTTGTTAAATAACCCATTTAGCTATTTTGGATAGTTAATAACAAAAAAAATCACTCCAACAAGCTCAATTAAAACTAGCTAAAATAGTTTTATGAATAGTAACTAGCTAAATTTACCTAGTCACTGTTCACCCATCAAAAATATTTTTATGTTTTTTATTTGTATTGCAAAAAAAAAAAGGAAGAATAAATTAGAAAAATAATATTTAAAGGTACCATAGCTATATTAGATAGAATTGTTGGAATGATGATTGACAGATGACTAGCTAAAATAAAAAAGTAGATGATTAGCTAGGCATTTTAACTAGGAGCTGTTGGACATGCTCTTAGAGCAAATGCAACAAACTAGCTATTTGCAACTGTTTAGCTATAATAGATAGGTGAAATGTAAAATAACTCCTCCAACAGACTAGCTATAACACTCTTTATTCTAGTTTTGGTATAGTAGGTAGTTATATTTACCTAGCTACTATTCATGAGCAAAAATGAAAGAAAATATTATATTAATCAAAGTGTTGAAAAAGTGGGGACGTTTAAAAGATATGGATGTTTAAAAAAATATATTTGAAAGGAAGAAAAGAGAAATAAATATTATTTTAATTAAAGAGAAAGTAAAATACATAATATTGTTGGAGTATCGAAAGAGATGTGGCTAGCTTAAATAAAAAATTTGCATGGTTCACAAGTTTATTTGCCTATTAAATATTGTAGATGCTCTTAGTCTATTGATCTCCCAAATGTCTGATTGCTAGACCGTTCGACCATACGTCAACTGAAGCCTCGTGTAATGTGTTCAACAATCTTGATGGGCAGAACATCGATCATCATCACCTGACTCGTTCAGTAATACATCGGCCGAAGCCTCACGATGCTGACATGGTGTATAATTGTTCCGGTCTAAACCCCTTTTCCTTTGTTCTATCATTGCGGATGATCTGTCATGACTGTCCATCGGGCCCGTTCGATAATACGTCGATCGAAACCCATGCTACCGACACGTTCCATAGTGCCTTTGGAGCCAACCCACTCATCCTGTTGGACACACTATACGATCCGATATTTTGGGCCACCACAGTTTATATTATGTAAATTCTATAATTTATAAGTCATCTTATAAACTGGATGATTCAAAATAACTTCTTGATTTATTGAGAATTATATTCCAAATTCTTTCCTGATTAACTCAGCATCAAATTCGGTTATTTTTCCCATGCTTAAGGATTTTCTAAGAATGACCCTTGCCATATTTTTACATTTTCCTTTTCAGGTTACCTTCTATATCCAGAAAGAGCGCGTTTGTTTATCCAAACAACCGGTGTGCATGGTGACGTCCCATGCTACCAACCCGACCCATTGTCCACTTTGGGCAAGCCTGAAACTTGATGTCATCCTAGTTTATCCCAACTTCGGCCCGACAGGTCGATGGTCGAGAAATTGGGTCGCTCCGCCATCGACCCACTACAATAGCCTCTCACTCGAGCATCGCCTAAGCGAAGATCAACTGATAAGAGTGGTTGACTGGGTAGAGCTGCTATCTTCTAATATGTGATGCGCTTCATCACTGGATTTGGCGGTGGTCAAATCGACGCATCATTTTGCACACGTCTGTTTAGGGGCATTAATTTTGCTCCACTAAGGTGGTGCCACGTGGTGCATGGTTACCGGATGGCTAGTTTGCCTCTTTATTTCCCACGTGCCGTTTCAATTTCTTTCATATATATTCGAGAGAGAGAGAGAGAGAGAGAGAGATTTACCATTATCGTTTTTCTGCAACTCTCGTCATTTCTTCCCCAAAATTACATTGCTCTTCGATTTCTTGCCAAGAAGCTTGCCTTCGATCTTTGTCGCAAGGTAAATTTTATACCCTTGATCTTACTTTCATCTTCATTTCATGTTTTTCATCGCTTTTTCCTAGATTCTCTTAAGTTTTTGAACATTTGGGTCACTATTAGCCACGTTTCATCATTAGGTTTATGATTAGATTTTCTGGCCAGCAATCGGTTGAAGTCTTAGAGGTTGGTCCTTTGTAACCAATGCTTTGTAACTGAATCACTCATGCACTTTTGGAAGGTCTCCTCCCAACGTTCAAAAGATACACCAATCGATAACGAGCTCAGTTGGCTATCAAATTTTTGGCGTGGCCCTTTAGACCTCGGCCCCAATCGAATCAAATTCACCTACAAATTATGGCCATTGTACAGGGAGGAGTTGGTTCCCTCTTCACCCATTCTTTTGACGTGTCTTTCATAACCTTGACCTCACCATCTCTCAAGTGGCGATCTTTAGGATTGTCAAGAGCGTTATTCAGATGGTAGAACGATACAATCTTAATTTTTGAGTTCTGTGACCTGTTTGGTTGTTACTCTATTAATTGGAACAATATTTCGAATCGCTACCATTTTGTGAGTCGACCAAGATATAGATCTTAATAGTTGGACTTCTTGATTCGGAAAAGTATTCTAACATTTTTGTCGCCATCATGGGGAATTTTGAGTTCAGCCATAACGAGGATAGGATATATTGGGTCCTATGTGAGAAAGGCGTGCTGGGTAAGTTTTGAACCCATACTTACACTCGTTATTCATTATTTGCTTTTGTTTCTTCCTATCGGTATTGATTCGTCTTGTTTCACCTTGCAAACTCAAACATAGTTCTGAGCTTGTTAAGGCAACTTGATTCGGCGAGATGTATTTTTGCATTTGAGGAAAATCGCTCGACCTCCTACCTTGTTTACTTCCTCTCCCACTACAGACATATACTCCAGCAGCGCTTTGTTGGTGAAGTGAGTACTAGCTACCGAAGACAATGCTACTAAAATTGTAATATCCCGACCCAATTTAATTATTCAAATTTAAAAATAGCACGGATAATTACAAGTATAGAATAACTTAATTGATTTTATTAATTTTATTTTATTTCGGAACCTACGCTAATTAAAACATTAAATTTTAGAACGTTTTGAGATGTCGGCCTACTAACGAGTACTCATATGAGGAATCCGAGCACGCCATGATGATCCTCGTATTTTTCTGAGGTCCTCGGTCCATTTTCATATTTTTCAAAAAATCGGTATCGGAACAGTTTCTCAGAATCATGCAGTATTTTGCGCTCGCGCACGCGACCGAGCCCTTGGCCGATGGAAATCCACCTAGTCAAATTCAAATCCTCTTTTTCCTTAAATCATGGGATGTGTTCCCCCTAATTTAATAATTAACCTATAGCTTAATTATAATTTTTCCCCTATTTTCTTTTTATTTCTAAAATCATATTTGTGCATGCATAAATATGGGAGCAAGAACTTGGCTCATCTCTCCCTCATTTCTCACGTCTCCCTCTCTGCCTCCCTCCCTAACTTCTCCCTCTCTCACTCTAATAAGCCATTTCCTCCTCCATTTCCTCCTTCTTCTTCTCCATTTCTACCACCTTCCACCACATGGCCACCAGGTCTTAATTAGGACGGGCTCCGGGACGTCCAAATATGTGCCGTAATGAAGTTGTTGATGCAACAGGTCTTAATTAATGATGCTGATCATGCTTGAATTCTGCAAAGTAGTATTAGGATTGGAGTATCTCTTGTAAATTTCTAGACTTAGCATGTTTAGATGTAGTTTGACCTTGATTGTAATGTATTTGGTTGACTGGTCGGGAATTTGGACCGTAGTCAGGGTTTGTAAGCCCATAAGGGTTATATTGTTACACTTTATTTTATGCACTGAACTCTGGAGTTAATTTTATTTTTCGCACTCTAATATCAGTTATGTTGATAGAAAATTCCTAAACTCGCATATTTTTAAGGGGCCTTACGAGTTTCACTCGTGGCCGGTCACGAGCCTTAACCTTTACGGGATGGGTCGTGACAAAAATATTTGACTTTGTTTTCAATTGAGTTATAGAAGAGAATAATTGACTAACCTAGGTTGCAGATGGAATGAATCTATGAACTATGCCGACGTACGCTATCTAGGGCTTTGATCACTACTGCTCTTGTGACTACCACCACTGGGACTTGTCAGAGCACTATCACCCATTATTTTCAGAAAAAACCCTAGGTCAATGAACATTAAAACACCAAACAAAAACAATAATAGAACTCATGGAATTAGCACCCATATCTCTTGATCGCAAGAGAAATCCTAAATGTATGTTAAGATAGAGGAGGAGGAGGAGGAGGAGGAGAAGGGCGGAGAGAGAAAAGAAGAAGAACAAATCAAGAAAAGAGTTTTGTTCACCCATTGATGTGATTTTGTATTTGAGCGTGAGAATAAGATTGATGGGCTATATAGAGAGAAGAGAGAGGTGATCGGATGCTAGAAAAGAGGGGTGTTGGAGTGAAATTACGAACAATTTTGTCCTTCCGTATCTTGTATTAACTAAATTAGCTATACCATATTTTTCAATACTACAAGAGCTTTTTTTTTTTGGTCAGCACAGTTGGTAGAGCGGAGGACTGTAGTCGGTTGAATACTACAAGAGCTTAAAGTGATTCAATTTGAAGATGAAGGATTAAGTGATGCTTAATAATAATTTAAGAGGTGTATAAAAAATTAAGTCTGTCTAAAAATTTAAGCCTTGTCGATCAGCATCATATTATGATATTTGTTTCAATTTATTTGTCTACTTTTTGACTTTAACATGTTTCAAAATATTTGTCCAATTTCAAAGTTGACTTGTGAAAATTTTCTTAATATCTTTCCTCTTTTAAAAATCACATTTTTAAAAAACATATATTCTCATTTAATACTAAAAAAGTGAAGAGTAATTTTGAGAAGTTAAAATTTTTAGTAGTAATCATTGTGTTCTCTTAATAGATTAGAATTTCAAGATTGAACGAATAAATTGAAACGGACATAGTAATTTTTTTTTTCTTTTGCTCGCCGAAAACCACACACAAAACTCTCGATAGAGGATTCGGAGAGACTATAGTACATCTTCTTGTAATATACGTGTAATGCGGACAAAATAATATAATTTTATTTATTTTGTTCTCAAAACTACATTGTTTTAATTTATAACGTGAATTATTTTTAAAATACATGATATTAAAATAATATATTTTTAATAACAAAACAGATAAATTATGATACACTCCAAAATACTTCACCAAGCTCTCCAAATCCTTCGCTAGAAACTGGTGGCAGCTTCTCAAAACTTCACTCTAAACTTCTTCCTAGACGATACATATATATAAAACCGTATACGCACCTCGTCACCTCCCTCTTACAGCCGGGTGCTTCAACGACCATTGAAAACCCTAGCTAAAGCTTAAACCCTAACTTTAGTCAGGTCGCAGGAATCACAAAGAGATGGAACCCAATAATAAAGACTCAATTTTGGACGTGAGATCAGCTGTTGAAGCTATTTCCACTGACAACACTGATTCTCCTCTTTACCAGGTCGAAAGCCTCTGTATGCGGTGCGGCGAAAACGTATGCTCTCTTGTTTCTCTCTCCCAATATACACACTTGTCTAAAATGCACATATGTGTACGTATAAGTATGGTTCGTTATATGATTATTTTGATTCTGAAAGTCGAAGAACGTTTTTAGTTACAGTTATCGATATTTTTGTCCAATTTTAAATATTTTGATTCTGAAAGTTGAAGAACATTTATATTTTGATTGCTTTGGTATAGTTCTCTTTATCCAATTTTAATGATGTTTGTTCATAAGATTTATAGAACATGAAGAGTTCGGTTATTAGATAAAAAAAGTAGAAACCTTTGTGCTTGTTTGGGGCATTTCGCTGAACACAATTTATATACCGTTACATTGTATACATCTGCCTAGTGATATTAGGACGGAGATAATATATAGGATATTGAAGTTAGAATACTACTGTGCTTAACTAAATGGTAATGCTCTGTGTGCGCGCGTGTGTGTCCGTCTCTCGTGCTTGCATTGAGTTTGTGTTCTCAGATAATTGTTGCATATTTTATGTTGTTTATTGGCTATATTACCTCCACTGAGCTGGGTGTATGGTGCAAGTGTTATCTGCCAGGCTTATATGCGGTACAAATTTACTATTTTTGGTTTGAGATGCTCAGTAAAATGCAGCTTTCGTATGTGCGTTCACTTTTCATCTGAAGATCATGATTGATTGAACTTGACTGGTTTGGTTTGGTGGTGTCAACAGGGTACAACAAGGTTCTTATTAACGTCAATTCCACACTTTAGAAAGGTAAGCTTTTTATCATTCTAACATAGTCCACTTGGGAGGTTTGATATTTATGTAATTGTTATCTCTACTGTTAGGGTCTTAGTTCTATATTATTAAAGGTGTAAATGATGTTATGAAGGGTAAGCTTTGGCAATCAGCTCTGATGGGTTCGTGTTTCAACTGCTCTGCAATTCTCACCTGACACTTGATTTTATATTTGTTTGAAAGATTTCCTCTCTTGGATTTATAGAGTACTATGTGAACGTCTGTCTTTATCATAAAAATTTCTCTACTTGCAGATTCTGTTATCAGCCTTCGATTGCCCACATTGTGGTGAGAGGTAGCTATTTTTACACACCTATGGGCATGAGGATCTTAATGATGGTTAGGTTAATTACTCTATCCTAAATAATGTGCCTGCTCCTTTATTAGGAACAACGAAGTGCAGTTCGCTGGTGAGATCCAGCCCCGGGGGTGTCATTATCAATTGGACTCTCCATCAGGTGATAAAAAGGTTGTCTCTTGTTGCTTATATAAGCAGAATCCTTTCAGTTGTTATGTGCTTTTACTATCAAAATATGTTTTTGTCTTTGAGATGAAAAGATGCCTTCTTCAGCTAGATAGAGGTCGTATATCAAAATACATTAACACACTTCTTTCACAAGATTAGTTTGCAACTCACTTCTCTCATGAGATTATTTGCAACTTAATCTCTTCGTTAA
Organism: Arctostaphylos glauca; assembly: GCA_019985065.2. Lineage (NCBI taxonomy): Eukaryota > Viridiplantae > Streptophyta > Magnoliopsida > Ericales > Ericaceae > Arctostaphylos > Arctostaphylos glauca. Next base: position 21,702,234 of record JAHSPW020000001.1, on the reverse strand, counting down.
TAGTTGTTTTGTGTATCTTAATGGTTTTGTTGCTTTGAAAAGTTGTGTATTTAGCTTTGTAATTTATTGAAGACCACTTTACTTGTAGTCTTAGAATGAATGACCCAGTTTTATTCACTTTGAAAGTGCATGGATTTATTTGTTATGTATTTAAATTTATTTGCATGTTATGATAGTTTATAAACAATTTATAGAAGGATGTTATCACATCCTGCAAGTTGTTTCTCTACCTTTGTGGAAACAATGCCTGTATTTCCAGTCACATGGAAAAGGTAGGTCGCAACCATAGTGTGATTGCAGCTTTATTCGTACGTGACTGTACTCGTTATTGGGGGAATCTTCTCTCAATTTGGAGTTAGTTGTTTGCAATTGCTAATTATTATTCGCCGATGCAATGATGGCTTCTTCCATGTCTTGTTAATCTCACCCGGATCTCATGTCCTACTAATGGCTTGACCATTTTCTTTCTGAAGTTTTGAGAAAATAACATCTTTAAAATGCTGTTCTGATGGAGTTCTCAATTCAGATGTTTAGCCGGCAAGTTGTGAAATCCGAGACTGCTACTATCAAGGTATATTCTTGGTTCAGATACCTTCAAAGTAGTGACACTTCTGCTTTTGGAATTTCGTGCATTTGTTCCTATTTTCATACGATTCATGTTCACGTGGTGAACTTTATTGTACATTTGATTGCCTGAGTTGCTTTATACCACAGTTTGGAGATCTGTTCCTATAGTATTGGTACTTCCCGGGATGACTTAGTTTTGCAGGATACCATTGTGTATACATGTTTATTACGTAAAAGGTATTAGTAGTACTACCATAATCATTGGATCAAAGAAAATCAGCCATTTTAATAAAATGCCTTTTTTATGAGACCCGCACAGTCGTTTACTGTTATCTATGTAGTTATATATATGTACGTATGTACACATTTTGGAGTTAATTCCTTAATCATAATGTTGGTATTGCATATTCAATTTCAATTTGGTTTGAGATTTTATTGAATCTGGTGTGCTACTTTACAAAGTATGCTTCCTCGCCTACGGGTGTGGCCATTTTAATTAATGGACTTCTTCTCCTCTTCGTTTTCATTGAACTATTTTGCCCTCTTAAACAGTATTTTTAATAATTTGAAAAGGGGTGACTGCTGCCCCCACTTGGCACATAGTGCCTCTGCTACTGAGGCTTGCTGGCTATTTGCAGCCCTAACACAAATAGAGTTCCAATTTTTTGGTGTTTCAATTTTACACAGACTGATGTTGCACTTGGTATAAGATGACCACTTTTTTGTCTGCGTGACTTCTCCATGAGCAATGTGTATCTATCATCTCGAGGATTTATTATAATGAAGAGTTTTTAGCTTTTGTCCGTCTTAATTCTTTTTTTTTTCTTTTGCAGATTCCTGAATTAGATTTCGAAATTCCTCCGGAGGCTCAGCGTGGCTCTCTTTCAACAGTATGTGGCCCCTATATCCTGATAATTTTTTTTTCTCTTATGCACTTGCAGTTCTAATGTCTTACATCCTCTCAAGCTGGCTTCACTGATTACGAGCAATTTGACTAATTGGAAGTGGTACTTCTTTGAGTGTGTGCGCAACTTTATATGGTGATGCTTCTGTCACATACTAGATTTTGAAGATGTGATTTTGCGCCACTTTATGTCTTCATGTTTTCCAAGTTAATTCTCTTCTGTGTTTTTTGGCGGACATAGAGTAGACTGATGATATTCGGCGTTGGTGGCTTCTCTATATATAGGTTTTTGTCCGAGTGCTTCACTTGTAGAAGCCCCTTGGAAAGTATGAATTGATTGCTCTAGCCATGACCACGAACACTCCACCACCAGCCACCTCCCAAGGGACTAGATTGGGCTCTGAGGCCAGCCTCTAATTAAATTACACTTACCACATCTTATCATCAGAATTGCTTTAGAACATTTTCCGATTAACGAGTTAAATTGAGATCCTGTTACCTCCTTGATCTTAATATGATACAAATTTTTACTGTTGCTTGCACAATTGCAAGTTTGGAATGATATGTGGTGTGAAAATTCTAGGTAATTGTTTTTTGTGGAGAAGGGAATTGTAATAGATAGAGGGAGAACTTCGCTTCTTGATGTGAGAATACTGTAGGAGTGGTGATCCTTAATAAATAGTTCTGCTCTGCATGCTATGTATTCCTCTTTTGCTTGTTCCCACGTTTGCCATTAAATCCTCCTTTATTTTTATATTCCGTCATGTTAAACTGGTAAATTGGGCATAATTATTAACTTCCTCAGGATTGATTCAATTTGAAGGTAAAGGTCAGTGTATCCACTCTGTTTGATGGTGGATTATGCAGCCATTTAGTACAAAAACTTGTTTTCCCCTTGCACTTTTGTGTCGAAGCTTTTGTATCTTCTAGGCTTTTGATATTCTTTTTTCTGATAGATCATGTTTGTTACTTGGGTGCTGATATCTGCACTCTTTTACTCTTTTGTTGTCTGTGTTCTAGGTGGAAGGGATTTTGGTACGGGCTGTGGATGAATTGGAGGCACTTCAAGAAGCACGAAAGGTGCATTTTGTTTAAATTCACGAGTCATTTTTCATAGTCACCCCTCTTGTCCATGATATCCCTTACACGACATAACTCTGTTTTCAGAAAGTGAATCCTCAGACTGCTGAAGCAATAGATCACTTCTTGCTAAAACTAAAAGCTTGTGCTAAAGGGGAGTCTTCCTTTACCTTGATTCTTGATGATCCTGCTGGCAACAGCTTCATTGAGAACCCGTAAGTGACCTTCTGTGAAGATGTTGATATTGTGAATCAAATAATACATAGGGTGAGTTTTGCTTGTTCCCAGTGATTATGGAAAAAGTGGAATAATATTTGAAATGTAGGTTGCATGACTCCCCAAAACCCCCTGCTAAGACCCTTGACATTATTTATAATAAAATCACCTTAGAAAGTAGTATTCCTGTCTGATTTTCCGGCACTAGCATTTAATACTCTTGATCTTCAGTATATGATTTTTGTTAAAGTAGTTCAGTATGAGGCTCTCACTAGTAAATGTTAGGCTCTGGAAGTATTGACGTACAGATGATTGCATATACAATTTAAATGCTAACTTGTCTTCTATCTGACGGAATTTGGCTTACCTCGTACAGGTTTGCTCCATCTCCAGATCCATCGTTGACTATTAAATTTTATGAGCGAACTCCTGAGCAACAAGCGTTACTTGGGTACCTTGCTGACCCATCTCAAGTGGGAGAACATGGTGAAGTATCATCCGAGGAAATAAACACTACTGCTGATGAAGCTAGAGGAGAGCCACATGGATCCATTGGAGCAACAGCTAGCCATCGGGCTATTGCTCAGGGTAATAGTGCAGAAATTGCCGAGGCTTTGTTTCGGTACTCTGCACCAGAAGAGGTAGAATATCTTTTCAGGAGTTCATTCTGCTATCCTCTGCTTATTTTTCTTCTTGCTCTTCGCTCGTTTCTTTTGTAGTGAAAATGTAGAATGATTACCGAAGAGGCTACTTTCTTGCAGAATGAGCATGAAGAGGGCATGCCACTTTAAAAAAAAAACTCACATGTTCTTCTTTCCTCTCTCTCCTTTTTTTCGGTTAGAAAGAACATGTATAATTCAGCTTTCTTGCATTTTAAGTAGCATCTTTTTGAAGAACAGGAAACTGATTTTTTCCTCTTCTTGTGCTGGACAGGTGATGACTTTTCCATCAACATGTGGAACTTGTGCAGCCAAGTGTGAGACTCGAATGTTTGTGACCAGTATCCTTTTTATCTGTCTCATTGGGAATAGCATGATGGACCATAGAATACAAAAATGATATTGTACTCGAGATATATTGGTATATTTCAAACCGTTGTATTTTTTTAAGATTCCCAATGTAGTCCTTCATAATGAGCAACTTTCTCGAGTAGTTTGGGGATTACCATCTTCTTCTTGTCACTTAGTCATCTCTACCTTTGTTGCCTTTGCTATATTATTTTCTCCGAAAGGTAGTATCCTTGGCTCCACCTACTTGACTGTCTTTAGTTGTTACCTAATTGTACATATTCGTGAGCTACTTTTTACCTCTGTCATATTCCTTAACTTTCAATTTCCTCAATCTTATTTCAATATGGAGTATTATTGTCTCTTGTGAGAGTCTATGAATGGTGAGAGGTCATGCCACAATAGTTGTAGAAACCAAAAGGAAGCCACTATCTAGTATGGTTGATTGGTATTCCTTGCGACTTGTTTATCTGTTCCTTACTTTCAATTTTCTAAACCTTATTTCAATATAGAGTATCATTGTCTCTTGTGAGAGTCTATGAGTGGTGAGAGGTCATGAAACAATAGCTGTCGAAACCTAAATGAAGCCATTCTCTAGTGTGGTTGATTTGCATTCCTTGTGCCTTGTTTATCTTTGAAGACAATCAAAGGCCTTAAGTCGTCAATTTGATGATCTTTTCAACGTTAAGTTTCTGTTGTGGAGATTAAAATGTACTGGGGACATGTAAAGCGATGGAATGGATGTTGAGTTCTCGAGGTTGGGGGAAGAAGCCCTTAGACGAAAATGATAGAGTTTAGTGGTGTTGCATTTTGGAGAATGATGTTTTGGGAGTGCAAGGTAGTTGCTATGCTACAAGTTTTGTGGTTGGAACTGGCAAAATTTTATTTTTATTGTGGATTTAAAGAATGGAAATGAGAAGCTAAGTACTTTGTATCTGAGGAATTTGAGGAGGTTTCTGGTGGATTACTAGTACCTTACAATTGGGTAGTTTATTCTTAGCATACAAGTATTGACAACTAAGAAGGTGGTAAGTGATGACGCAACGAATAATTTGGTGACAAATAATGGCCTAATTCAGGAAGTTACTTCAAGATAAGAGTACTACAATACAACACTAACTAGACTTAGGTTTCCAAAAACATATTCAAGGGCAAGAAAGGTATTAGGTGTATAACTTGTTACGCAATGGAAGTTGTATTTTCTTGTGGAAGGAGGATTTCACACAGTCAGTTATTTATGAAAGATTTATCACGCCATTTATAAAGGTCTTTTGGGGAACTATTTTTTCCTCGGATCATTTCACTGAAACAATTAGGCAAAGTGGTTTGTTGAGCTTAACAAGTAATAGATATTCCATATTTCAAAGAAGTGATTGTCATGGCATCCTCTTGTGATGCTTGTGGTTACCGAAGTTCTGAGGTTGGTATCTATGAACACATTCTTCCCTTTTTTCTCCTCAGTATTTGCTGATATATGTTCTTTCTTTGCAGGTGAAGCCTGGTGGTCGTATTCCCGAGAAAGGAAAGAAAATTACTGTTCTTGTGAAGAACATTAATGATCTAAGCCGAGATGTGATAAAGGTATGCCTCTTCCTCGTCTTTTAATAGTAAGAAAAAAATAAACTTGGATATTTCTTTTTTCCAGCTTCGCAGCAACATGCTTTTGGAAAGAGTAGCAATATGTGCTTTTTGCTATTCTTCTTTTATTGATGGATGATATTTAATATGTTGCTCGAGTTTGGAAGTGCATGGATAGAACTACAGGAGTTATCTAAGGATGTGCGTGAATACACATTGTAAAAACAGCTGGCATCAGTTGTGTTCAGCTTCTAGTGGGAGTTTATTAAGTTTGGTTTTTCTTCACACTCTGTTGAGTAACCTTGAGAATAATGCTGTCATTGAAATGGGGTATCTGATCTCTCACTTATTGGCTGTTTAGCTTCTATTTTGGTTGCCTTCCTTTGAAGAGAGGAGGGATATATACTTAAGTAAGCATACTTGATGGTTTGTCTCAAAGAATTTGGTAAGCAGAATAACATGGCATGCAGAGCTTTCTGTGCGTCATTTTGAGTTAGAAAGATCCAGAGGAATAATCCAAGGGTTGAAAGGGAACGTGGTACATAACGTCCTTTTGTATCTGTAAGTATAGTGGAACATACAGAGATTGAAATAGTTGTTGTTTGACATGGTGAATGTATGCCAGCTCTGGTATAGGTTTTATGGTGATTAGTATTTAATTCTAGACTTGGCATCTTATGAAATATGCTCTTGTGGTTCTTTTTTCCTCCTACCTGCATCTATGATACTAGGTTTCGCGGTCTACATTTTTAAGTATATGTTACACATCTGTGAAAACTACCAAGGACTACCTAACCAAAATCTCATTAATGTGCTGACAAATAAATGATTTCTATGAGACTTCAAGGCATGTACTGACAAAACCCTCATTTGACACAATACTAGTCGGATACTGCTAGTGTAAAAGTCCCAGAGCTTGACTTGGAGCTTGGTAGTGGAACATTGGGTGGATTGGTGACAACTGTTGAAGGCTTGATCACAAAGATCAGTGAGAGTGAGTATCCTTTGCAACATCTGTTTTTTGTGTTCCTGGTTTGGTTCTATCCTCAAATCTGAAAATTTCCTTGGCAATTCCTTTTATTTTTCATCATTATTTAAAAGAATTTATGACATCATATGTTTCCAAAAAGTGGTTATTGCATCCCAACACATACAGATAGTGTAAACAGTTAAAACAAATATAGATTATCAAGTATGAAGATGGATTCTTGCTCTCAAACTTGCATTTTCATGTGTGTGTTTTCCCCACTATACCTTTTTATGTTGGTTTTCCCCTCCATTTATATTACTTTAGTGTACATTGATGGCAAGTGGATCTGATCAATATGGTAATTGATATAAGTGGATCTGATCAATGTGGTAATTGATATTGTAACTATGGTTGCGATGGATGTCTTCACATTATTTACTTTTGATTTTTATATTTATATCGTTGCTTTGTGTTATAGTCGTGCTATTCAAAATTTAATTTGTTTTTTGTTCCTGTGCTCACTAGCACCTCTCTTGTCAGATTGAATTGTATATTGTCTGTTGATTTGCAGGTCTTGAGAGAGTACACGGATTTACTTTTGGAGATAGTCTTGATGATAGTAAGAAAAGCAGGTGGCAAGACTTCAGAACAAGGCTTAACAAGGTAGTAAAACTCTCGTATATGATGCTTTTTTAACAGCCAGAGATAGGGTTAATTCGGTCAATTTACAAGCCTCTGTTTGGTGTTTCTATTTATGTGTGCAATGGGTGTTCGTCTTGGCACCTCTGCACTTCATTATCTAATTTTGGTTTCTCCACCTTTTCCAGCTAGGCATCAAAAATATGTTTTGGGTTAAAATGTCCATAAAGTATTTGAACTACCTGTGTGATCATTCAGCTTTCTGATTGGTACTACAGCTTCTGAGCTTGGAAGAGCCTTGGACTTTGGTTCTTGATGACGCCATGGCAAATTCTTTTGTCGCACCAGCAACTGATGATATTCAAGATGACCATCAGTTAACCTGTAAGTACATTAAATACTTCTTTGGTTTCATGTAAGTTAACAATGTAAGGACTTTTTGGCAGGTAGCCTTACATCTACTTGTCATGGTCAAAGCTGTTGACAGTGCCTCCTTTATCAAGCACCACTGGGATGTGGAATTAAATCAATGGCCAACTTGAAACTCCTCATAATCATGTTTTTTGAAACAGCCTTATTTCTTTTTTTTTGGGTTTGTTTTCTTCGTATAGCATCCTTCGTTAGATAATATACAAGTAGATCATAAGTACTTGGAACTTGTTTTGTGCATAGCTCCCCTTCTCAAACCCCCTTGGGCCCCATTTGTTTTTCCCGATTAAAGCATCAGACCGGACTACATATTCAAGGGGACCACACATTTCACTTTTGGTTAGAACTTTTGTGGCTAGGATTAAATGTCTGGATACGATCTCGCACAAAACATAAGATGTACAATACGTTAGGGGATGTGGTGCTGGTCTGATAGGTTTACACATCTTTTTGCTTACGGGACCTGATTGTACTTTGTTTGTTACTGAAGAGTGTCCCCTCACTTTTTATTGCACATTTGTGCCTGTTTATCGTCTTATTTTATGGGCAATTTTCAGTTGAGGAATACGAGAGGTCGTGGGAGCAGAATGAGGAGCTGGGTCTGAATGACATGGACACCTCTTCAGCTGATGATGCTTACAAATCAACTGGTGCTGTACTCTAGAGGAGGAAACAGAGTTGTAGCATTCTCTTGCTCCTCGAATTTTCTTCAATTCAGGAGGAAGCACGGTGGCCAGTTTGTTATTTATCAGTATCTTTTTCAAGTTTCCCCAGGTGGAAGGGTTTTGATTGTAACATTTACACAAGATGCCAGCCTTTAAGACAGTTTGTATCTTGTTGGATATCAATACAATTGGGCAATGTTTAGTTTTATCTACATATTTGGAGGGAAGATGCAAGAGTGCGATGGTTGAGTAGAGCTTTACATGTTTGTGGCTTTGACCGCTTGTAATGTTTTTGTTAATGGCATTATTCATTTGGAATTTTATTCCTGTCCTTTGTCAATTGCTTCTCCTTGTTCCCGTTCCTAACTCTTTCCCGCAAAATCAACGTCAGAAAGATCAAGATCATAAGCGGCTTGATCAATTCCATACCCCATTCTCCTCAGTGCCCAACTAAAAGGGCATAATATTCAAAGTAGCTCACCGATAGCACCTATAGTTACTGTTATCACTTGCAAAGGAGGAACTTAGCAGTTACTGTATTTTATTAGTGTGAAGGCCTCTCCTCTCGCACATACTGTCTCATAATAATCTTTGATATGCGTTCGAAAGCCAAAAGATTTCTGCAAGAATATGTTCAACTTAAAAAAATGCTGATTTAACGAACACCCGAGGCTGAAATTTTCAAGATTTGAAATTGATTGCTCTTTTTCCAACCTCCCTTTTGTGAACTATCTGGGATAATTGTGGGTCAAATTCCTCTATTAGGCTTCTTTTGGTCCAGGAACAAAGGCCAAAATGCAAGGATGATCCAAGGGAGATCAATAAATTGACAAACCAAGTAGAGTAGTCGTTTTTTCATCTTTTTTTTTGGATTTTGAAGTAGGTGATTATTCAACATTTCTGTTTGGAAAACTGAAGAACTTCCAAGTTTCTCTCTCAAGCTGATATCCACTACAAATCCTTCGGCTAAAGAGATGTCTAAAGGGTAGATGGTGGAAGCCTTCTGCAATGGACAAAAAGGGGAATTGAGCCTAAACATAGTGGGAAAATCATTGCTTGTTCTGAGGACTAATTTCACACCGATCAATAATTGATATAATGTCATCGGGCACCAAATTTTAAGAGCTTAACCCTAGCTCTGGATACATCCTAACACAGTTGCGTGTTCCTCGACTTTATGAGTTTATAAACCAACTTCCAAGTGGATTTGAGTCCCATCATCAATCAAGGTTAATAACTTCTTCCTTTTTCACATACTTGATGTCTGAGATAAAAGTATTTTTTGTTTGATGAGCTTACCAACAGCAAATTTGGGTTTGAGTAAACGAAAATGAAATCGTATATGTATTTGAAAAAGAAAACTGATTAGATTGCTTAAAGGATCCGGAGATGAGCAAATGAAATTGGGTTTGTATTATTTTAACCCTCTGATAAGCATGTAGTAACTAGTAGGACAAACACACACAAGATTCATACAAATCACAATATCAGTTGGGATGACAAAGTGAAAAATGCCAATACGCTCATATGCATTAAACTAGAGGTTTCAGTTCGCCTACAAATAGGATACAAAGAACTTACTCTCACCTAGCAGCAGCAGTAGTGGTAGCGGCTCTTGCGCTCATAGAAGTATGATAATTTGTGCTTCTTTGTTTCCTATAAGAAGAATAAACATCGTCATACTGAGTAACCTCATTCGGATCAGCCGTAGCTCCAAGTCCCAACCTTCCGGACCCACTCGACCCAGGTTTCCGATCGACGCTCCCATCGGCATAAGTCCCAGTTTCCGGGTCCACGTGTAGATTAGGTGGCGGAGGGATGCATGCTCCCCCCTTTCGAATGGGAGGTTCTCTCTCTTCGTAGTAATCGTCGTCTGAATCGGATGTTTTCATGGGCCCCTCAGAAGGGTTGATCTCACCAATCTCCTTGAAGAATTTCGATACCCTCTCAAGAACTTCAGACGGAGATACATTGGAAGGCGGTATTGAGGTTGGGATATCCAGAGGGCTCATGGGAGAGTAAGGGACCCCACTGCCGATTTGCATCTTTCTAACCATTCCGGGAATAAGACCAGGTGGGAATAACGGGTATGGGGGTAATTTATCACCAGTGTTAGCCTGCTGATTTGGAGGTTGAATTGACGACATGGGGAGGGAGCCTGCGAAGGTACCAGTGGGGATTGAACTTGGAAGAAATGGCTGGGATGATGGCATTGCTCCTATAGGGGGGATTTGTTTACTGGGATGTTCTTTATCGAGTAAATGTGGTACCAGGCCATGCTTATCAGTCTGCCACAGTAGGGCATTATGGTTTGTTGCCTGTTGCGGTACACCTGCATGGCATTGCCATAAACGTACATACTTATAACATAAATATATACAACATTTCATATAGGCAGAGGAAAAATACAATATAAGCTGAGTACAAAAACAAATAATAACCAGGGACAGAGCCTTCCCATGGCGCTTCCCTACTTTTTCAAATTTCTCCAGTACCCTTGTATTTGAAATTTCTTCTGTTAGCCTTCTATGTAGTAGGTATTTCAACAATGTTATGTAAGATGCATTTGACCATAACCCAAATAGCACATGCTAGAATTAAGTTCATTGATCTTGCATTCAAAAAACATGTGAACTAGATCGCAGTCTACTTAATTATATACTAAGATTCTAAGTACATGTTGCCTTTTTTGCTCAAACTCCGATTATTCAAAAACTAAATGATAATTCATCCAAAGCTAGCTCTTTTCTCTGTGAACCCCCAATGAGGCCCTTCATAAAAATAAAAATAAAAAGAGATTTTCTGGATCTGTCTATATGAGCTGGACATTTCATTCCTTCAGACACGGACAGAGAATACAAATGCGGCCTTCTCGAAACCAAGGTTTTTATTACTTGCTTGGGGCTTGGCTTCTTGGCTCTAAATCAATCGAAGCAAGAAGATAGAAGGCAGGACTCTAAGCCTCAAAATACCTACCTATTACCTTTATTTACCATATGAAAGATCCATCTAAAAGGCAAAGAGCTAACTACTATCCGGACTAGACAAACTAAGGCCTGTCATCCAGAGAGAGAGAAAGAGAAAGGACGCTAAGCAGATTACTGAGGTAGACCTCTAGTTTTCACAGCAATATTAACTACTATCGTGGAACACATATTTTCCATTAAAATATGTTAGTTTCTATGGCAGGACGCAAATTATGAAACGAAAATGTACAACCATGTTGACAAGCATAATCCACATACAAGCGCGTGCGTGCGGCCCGGGGGGGTGGGGGGGCGGGGGGGTGAGGGGCGGGCGGGTGGCGTTGTTGTTGTTTACCTGCAGGTAAGAGATCAGTTGAAGCAGGAGATAAATCCTTCAGAGGCCCTGAAAACATACTCTTTGGCAGTCCCCCAATCATCTCATTCTCAAACGCACAAATAGTGTCATGATCATAGACTTCCTTGGAAGCCCAGAACTGTAAGATTTTCTGAAGTCGTGACTGATTTTCCTCCTTGTTCTGAGGGTTGTGGAAAATCCTTGCAAGCATGGACCCTAAAACAGGCTTAAATGCAAGTGCCTCATTATCAAGGTCATGAGGGTTGATCCTACGCTGCAAGCTGCATATTCAAGAAGGGCACAAAGTTAAATAAATACTAGCAACCTAGCATCAGTATGCATATCACAAAGTCCAAACGACGAAATCAGAGATATCCAAAGATGGAAAAAAACAGAGTTATCTTGAAAACGATAAAAAGAACATTCGCCCCACTTGATCTTGATTCCCAAGAATATATCATATGAATCTGTTATAATATACCTTGTGTAATGTCATCACAACAGAGTTACAAAAACTTAAGCTGAGCCAGAATAAAAACTCAAAAATAAGAAAAAATATATGCATTTGGATGCATAGCCAGAGGGCAAGAAAAAGGTACAAGCTAGGGCAGGCATTTAAGAGGTACATAATCCCCCACTAACAGAATTTCAGATTCAATTCCAAGAAGGCAAGTCAAAGAAAGAAAATTCCAGAGAATGCATATGGGGTACCAATCCACATCTCAACAGATAAATCGACTTAGATGTAAAGTGGCATCAAACTTCTCTCAAATCTTGATCTTTTGTTTTTTTATTTTGTGTTGGCATGACATGATCCAAAGGACATGGAAGAGTTAAAGAAGGGGGAAGCAATCGAAGAGGTATAAGTTTCCCCCAATATTTTCCCTAATCCAAAGGAGTTTGTATGGGCTGGAGCAATTACTAATTCGGAGAAGGAAGAAAATGATGGAATCGAACATATGGACTAACCTCTTTCTTCTTGAGATGAGAACAAGAGGAGACTTGAGAAGTAATTCACTAGAAAGGCTGCATTGGAGGAAAGAAGTTCATACTTCCTCCCAGAACGTCTCACAAATATTTATGAGCCACCATATGAGGAACATTCTAGAGTCGGGACGAGAATGTTAATCAAAGTGAGAAAGGCCTTTAGTTATCGAGTGCTTACTTAAATTAGAAGGATGAACAAGACCCCCACAATAAAAGCACAATAAAAGCAATAGAGAAGAATAAAAGAACAGATATGAAGAAGCAAAAAGTAAGACGCCTGCAAAGCAGCCAAAAATAGACTCAAAATTATTTGCTGGAATGAGCAAGAGCACTGAGAGTGTACCTGTCAAATAGAATGTCATTGGCAAGGTAAATTATATGCAATTGTCTTTCAGAATCATCCACAACAAACACCCTATCTCTGAGTGCCTCAGCCAGAGCTGGTGCAAATGGAGACCTCTGCATAAACCAAATCTTGGCACCTTTGATCGACTCTTTGGTCCCGCTGAGACTACTAAGGACATTATTCAGTTCCATTGCCACATCAGAAGGAAGAGGTCCAGACAGACCTTTGAATGGCCTTGAAGGTTGATCATAATCTAATCGACCATGACCACCAAAAGGCTGCTGCTCGTAAAGCGGTGGTGGAAAAGGAGGTTGGTGCATCTGGGGCCCACCCAGAAGAGGAGCACTTAAAGGTGATGGACTCATCATAGGATTAGGAGGATGCATCATAGAAGATGAGGGGAAAGGAGTGTTGAAGGGCCCACCAAGGGGCCTTGTAGATAACCAAAGCTTGTATCGGTAGTAATTATGCCCTTCGCCACCAAACAGGAAACTGTAAGCAGGATTGTCCTGTTGTTTTTCACGGATCATGGCTTCAAATTCAGGTCCATTTTTGGCCGTGTATTCAACCAGCTTATCAATACACTTCTGGAGTTCAGGGTCGGATGGGGGAGCCACAGGGGGCGGTGGAGAATCATACGGACCTATTAAAGGTGATGGAGCTAGATGAGGCGGTAAATGAGGAGGAAAAGAAGGTGGGGGCTGTTGTTGCTGCTGAAGATGAAGAAGGTGAGGATGGGGCGGAGGATGAGAGTGGAGTTGGTGTGGTTGTTGAATGTGACGAGGGAAAGGGTATTGTTGGAGAGAAGGGTGTGGAGATAGAAAAGGAGGGCCATGAACTGGAGGAGGAAACTGTTGGTGTTGTGGAAGGAAACCAAATTGTTGCTGCTGTTGAATATTAGCCGCTTGCTGCTGCTGCTGAGCAAATGCCATTGCAGCAGCGTAATCATGAGCCTGTCGATCCATCAAACTTCTAGAATAATCTGCTTTGAGAAACCTTTGGAAGCTTTGGTTAACCTAAAACAAAAAATAGAAAAAAAAAAAAGAACAGAAATGAACATAGTGAAATATAATAAAATTCCATAGAACAACAAGTATAGTAAATCTCAATGTTTGTTGCCACAGTAAACCTCAACCTCTACACATGAATCATCACGAGATATACCATTGATTGCTAGTTGGCTCAGTATGTCTCACTGACAAGACGAACCACTTATCATGTCAAAGGATCTTATCTTGTTCTGTTTTATACAATCGGTATATGGGTTTTGCAAACAAAAATCTTGGGCCTTTTGATGGCTGCAATGTCCAGTGTTTGATTGCCTAGTTAATAGAGTGATCTTTTTGATTAAGTAGTTATTAGAGTATCCACTCTCGCTAAGGAAAACTAGTGTGGACCATGGAGTATGATAAGTTCTGCAAATTTTTCATAGCCACCCATGGTTGTTATAAATTTCTCAAATCTTTTCTCTCTAAAAATACTGCTCAAACGCCTTACCCAATGTATCACCTTCGTAATTTTTAGCAAAGTTTCTATCACAATCAATAAAATAGAAGCGGATCACGCATAATTAGAACTTTCACAGTTGTACAAGTAACCATGGTAAGGCATATTCATTAAACACTAAGCGCATTCTTCAAAACTTTCTTCTCTTTCAAATATATGGACAAAAAGCCTTTGCAACTAATTCTACATGGGATTATTAGCCACTTCAGTCACAGTGCGGGCTTAAAGAATTTAAATTCTTCACCATCAACAAATAAATGGCCTTCATAAATGCATCCATACTAAAACCTACCTCCACAATATTGCCAACTGTTTTTCCCTTGCCACGTCTTCTGTGGGTTTAAAGCCTAATGTTAGTTTCTTGTCCTCAATCCTCATTCCTTAATGGATACTTCTTACATGTTGATTCTATGGGAGCTAACATTGATTTTGTCACATTAACCTTTGAAGCACGTGCATAATACACACCACACCACTTGCAAGAAGCCCTACATTTTCTACCTGGTTCACTTTTCAATTTGGTGAAAATGGTCTTAAACAATAGACCTACCACCCTTCCTAGTATCAGATTTGGTGCCTACTTTGGGTCCTTGTACAGAAGGATCTTTGGCAATATTCATCCATGTGTTGATAACGTTCAAAGGCAGTGCCGCAGTGGTATAACACATCAACATAAAAACTCATAACCCAAACCATTGAAGAGAACTGTGAAATTCAAAAGAACAGAAATGAAACCAACAAGTTAAACATACTGCATATCAGCAGGCCTGGCCCTCGGCAAAGATAGACCAATCCGCCTCCAAGAGGGGCCCCAGTTTTGGCCCCAAAATAGGGTACCCATTTCAAATAGCTAATATATAATAAATGTTTCAATCCTTTATGAATGTTCCAGTGATGGTTCAGTGGTAGGCGGACTGGGGCGATGTGCTACAGGTCCTATGTTCAACCCGTTTGGACAGCACTTTTTTTTTTTTTGCTGAAGTTTTCAAGTATAATGTTTGATAAACTCTTTTTGTGAAAGTTTAGAGTCCGGAGATTCCAATCCAAATATCCTCAATGTGATAAGTGATAACCTTTCCACAGCACCAATTCATATGTCAATACTCAATACATAGTCTATAGAATGAATACTTAAACACGAACCCAAAACATCTTATTTTTATTTCCGTTAAAATTTTTAATATTTCTTTTGCATATTCTCCTACAAGTTTAATTTAGCTAAAATATAGGATAATAAATTATATTTTGCCTTTCAAATTGCTTACAAAAAAATTTGCTCCTTTAGTTTTGAAACAGAAAGGGGACTGTTTAATGAGTTTGCCTAGGGCCTCAAAATGTATAGGACCGGCCCTGCAGGCTGAATAACAGACTACCCTATTACCCCTAAACCATAAAAAAGAAGCAACGAGAAGCAACTTTTTCCAACCCTAACACGAAACATACTGCATGCCTTCAAATTAAATAAATTCAATATAAATTTCAACAATCTAAGAAACATAATTTGGAGCTTTGCAACAAACATACGTGAGAGAGCGCTAAGTTTGGAAAATAAGATTAGAACTCAACACAAATCGCAACTCGGAAGAGAGATAAACGTAAGGTTTGAATAGAAAATCGAAGAACGATCATAGGTAAATCTAAACGGGTTTCGAGTTTTCCACTTACCGAGTCGATAAAGTAGTCGGTAATGGAGGAGAGCCGGAACCAACGAGGAGATAGATTGGGACGAGGGAGAGACACAGTGACTGAAACTAGGGCCTCTGGTGTTCTTCGATGAGAAACGAGAATGTAAAGGAGGAGACGCGATCGAGAGCACGGCTGTTCAAGCGAGGAGAGTGGAGATGGAAGGTTGTTTGGAACGGATTAGTTTTGTCGATCCTTTGGGTTTTGGGTTATAGACGTAGGTATGGGTTTTCGGGTATGCATATGGGTTTGGATTTGGGTACAGTCATGGGCTTGGTTTGGGTTTGAGTTTGAGTTGTAATTGGGCTTGAGTTTGAATTTGAAAATTGTGAGCATTTTCAAAATTAACTTCAATTTTGAGAATGTCAAATTTGTTAAGATTTTAGAAAACACACACTCACACTCTCTCTCTCTCTCCGATCTTATTAATTTAGACAGAGAATTTCCAATTCATAGTAACAAATTTAATACTTATGAAATTGTTTATTGTAAAATGATATTTAGGCTCTAATTTGAACTATTGCTTCTAATTTATTTATTATTTAGCTTGTATTTATATTTGTTATATTTTTATTAAATTTTTAGAATTTATTATTTTATCTCGATGAAAAAAATTTAAAAAGTATAAAATTATGTTTAAAATTTTTAATAAAAGTTTATTAAAGACGAAAATAAAATTGAAACAGATCATATTTTGACTTATTTTTTATCTTTTTAATTTTTTAATTTTTAGACATAATTTTATATTGTTTATATTTTTTGTCAAGACGAATCAATAAACAATAAAAGATTGATGCCAAATAAAAAATTATAAAAATATTTGAAATAAATAAAACAATAAAAATACAATAATTCAATAAACACCACATGCTTATTTGGCCCCAAATTTGACATGTGAAGCTTCATGATAATTGTCTACAAGAATTTTACCTTATTTTATACATCATTGTTGGAATATTTTTCTATATTTTGTGACAATTAGGATGTCACATCAAATTCGGCATCATGATTTGAGTTGTTCATACACATTAAATGATGGGTGAATTACACTGACCTCCCCTGAGGTTTATGACAAATACAATACCCCCCTTGAGGTATCTAAAATTACTTTGACCTCCCCTATTTTTTAAACTATTATTCACTACCTTCCCTACTGTAAAAATCTGTCAAACGTCGTTAGATACGGTATTAAAACTTCAAGTTTAAGAATTTTGTTGACAAAATGAACTGTAACATAATTCTTAACACGTCCAAAACAGCCTATGTTAATTTTTTGTGATTTTTCTAAAGTCAAAATTTGGACAGATTTTAAAACTCCGCTTGAATTTTGACTTTAGAAAAATATAAAAAAATCATCTTAGGTTATTTCGAACGCAATAAAAATTATGTTATAGTTCATTATATCAAGAAAAATCTCGAACTTGAAGTTTTAATAGCGTAACTAATAATGTTTGATTGATTTTAATAGCAAATGAGGTAATTGTATAATAATTTAAAAAGTAAGGGAGGTCAGAGTAATTTTAAAAATCTTAGGGAGGGCATTGTACTTTATGTAAACCTCAGGGGAGGTCATTGTAATTCACCCTTAAATGATCTAAAGCCATGTCAATCATTTTCACTAGAAATTTCGGAAAATTTCACTTACCTTCCTTGAGGTTACAAACAAATGCATTGTCCTTTCTTGTGGTTCTAACAATTATAGTGGACCTATTTGGCCTATGGTTATTTTTTATTTATTTATTTATTTGTTGGGTTTTGAAAGTAATTGGTTTGGGCTAATTTATTTTTTGGACCTAGAAATACCCTTCAAGCCGTACGGTGAGTAAAAAACCGAAAATACCCTTCAAGCGTTGTTGTCCTTTCCCATCAGACTCCGTATGGACAAGGGCAATATGGTCATTTGTCTGTCAAAGTCAAACAAATTACTTAATTGATTCGGTCAAACAACACAATAAATAAATTAGTCCAAATAGCATCAACTATTTTTATATTTATTCCAAACATCATAAATAAATAAATAAATAAACCAATAAAAACCATAGGCCAAATGGACCCAGTGTCATCTATTGCTTTACAAAATATTTCTTCACGACTCCATGTCGTTAATGACCATCAGTTGACTCTTAAAAAAAATGATTCCATCATACCATTTTTTCTGTAAAACCTTATTTACCCTTCCCTCACTCTCTTATATTTCTCCCATCTCCCCCTTCCTTACCCATTTCACTCCCCCTCACACTTTCACAACCCACCACTGTTGGATTTTTTTTTTTGCATTATTAATTAAATTAATTTGTTGCTAATATTATTAAATAAATTAATATGTTATTTCTTTAGCATTAGTTGAATTAATTTTTTCTTGTATAAGATTAATTTCTTATTGTAATTTTTACTCGTATTAAATCAAATATTTTTGTAATTACCCGATAAAAATTTATTGCGTTTAATGGTACAATTTAATTTTCATAGTTTGAAATTAAGAATCTATGGACATTGTACAATTTGAAATTTATATTTGGAACGGGTCTTAAATCCACTTTGATTTCCATATATCCCTCCTTGTAAATGCTATGACTTCGTGCCCAATTTGAATTGCGAATGAGGTTGATTGAGTCGCATTGGTGATTATACACCAAAAAATAAACAGTTGGCCTATTGAAACTGATACCTATTGTAAATGGCCATTTGAAAACGGCCTATTGCACATGCATTAACCAAATTCCTATTGATAATGATACCTTTCCATTTGCATTTGCAACGTTTGAGACTGATACCGTTCCATTTACATTTCCATTAACCAAATTTCTATTGAAAATTGCCTATTGAATTTCCACGAACTTTACATTGATCAAATTTCCCATTGTATTTCCACTACCATTGCTACAAAAACTGATATTGATACTGGTACCTATTATATGAATTAAATTCGAGATTGCACAATTAACATAATACCCATTAACAGAAACTGATACTGATACTGATACTGATACTGATACTGATACTAATACCCATTTACAAAAACTGATACTGATACAATATTTCCTTTGGCAGAGGGAAGCAATCCTCTGGGTAAGTGTCACTAAGGTTTGTGTAATCTATGCAAACACGCCACTTGTCATTCTTCTTCTTGACAACGAGGTATTAGCAAGCCATATCAAGTACTGCACCTCTTGTACAATCTTGGCCTCCAACAGTTGACTGACTTCTTCTGTCACTGCTTTAGTATGAGTTACCGCCAAGTAGTGATGCTTTTGAGTGAACGATCGCCGGAGTGCGCAACGTTGAAGTGATGGTTGATGAGGGATAGGTTGACCTCCAACATCTCGTATGGCATCCAAGTGAACACCTCTCTATTTTGCTAAAGGAAGTTTTCCATCTCCTCTTATTCGGCATCTGTAAGGAGGTGAAGACCCCCCCACTAGAATGCCCGTCTGGATTGATTTAGTGCCTTGAAGTCAAACGTGAATTTTTGACAGTGCCTCGTATTACCGGTAATAAGAGAATGCGCAGAAATCATTGCAAGATCTTCAAGATTTGATTTTTCCTAATCTAATTAGGATTCAATCTTTTTCTATTATTTAGGGATTTAATATATATCTCTTTTAGAAGGTTTCCTAATAGATATGCTTTGAATTTGTTATAAATAGGAAGGTCCCCTAAGATATTAGAATTAAGAGATCTATTAAGAGAATAGAGGAACTTTCAAGAGAGAGAGAGAGAGAGAGAGAGAGAGAGAGAGAGAGAGAGAGAGAGAGAGAGAGAGAGAGAGAGTCAAGAGAAAACACAAATCTCAGAGAGATTGTGAGAAAACTTGTACTCATTGATTCGATTCATAATAGACTGGTGTGGCTCCCATGATTTTTTCTCGCGTTGAGGTTTTCCACGTATATCTTGTGTCTCGTTTTTTTCTTTCTATTTTTCTATTACGCACGTGTGATTGTTTTGTTTTTGTTCGGTGATCCATTGTTCTCAAGATCCTTAAGGGGCGTTGTGGGCTTGAATGTTATTCGTTCAATTTTTCCCAACACGTATAACATTGGTAGAGATATCCATACTGGGCATTGTGGATCACCCTTTCATTTTCTTCAGGTACTGCTTTGGAGACATGATATGTATTTGCATGGATGCATAGCGATGCATGTTTTGAAGAAATGACATGATAGGAGTTATACATCATCTTCAGACCTGTTTTTAAAAGATGTAAAATAACTCTTTTTTTTGTAGAACTATGTACTCAAACCCAAATTGTTTGTAATATTTGAACATGTTACTTTTGGTCAATCGGGCCAGGGGTGTTCCTTTTGATTGTAATACTTTTGAACATGTGATCTTAATCAAGATATGAAAAATTGATGATTTGGGTATATTATGGACAGCTTGTCAGGTTTTATTTGAAAATGTGAATATTTATCTTGCTTGAAAATCAAGGGCATGATAGTGAGGAAGCTTCAATGAAATCCATCCAAGTGAAATGATGCTTTCAAACTTGAGATATCACCAAATCTAGAGATATGAGTGGAAAATCTAGAAGGAATTTGATAGATTTGATGTTAGATCAATGGTTTGAAGTTAGGGTTTTATGGGAAAAAAGACCGCCTAGAGAGAGAGAGAGAGAAGTGAAAGCCCTTTTGGAAAAGTTAGATATTTTCTCTAAAAAAAATCTGATTTGGCATTTTAAAACGCGCGTATAGAACTTGACTGGTCAGGTTTTTCCACTGGCTTAAAATTTTTAAAATTTCAGGCTAAATTTCAAATCTAACCGGAAGGTCCAAACCTGACCGTCAGGTTTCACCACTGACCAAAGTTTTTTAAAAATCTGACTGGATTATTATGAAACCTGATCCGATAGTTCTAAGGCTTGACCTGATGGTTTTTCATCTCTCCTTCACTTCCAACTTCACCTTATTCATATTCAATCACCCAATTCACGTAATACTTTTCAAAATACGAAGTAATTAACGACATTCTAATTATATAATAAAAGCGAAATTTTTTTCTTCGGGCCCTTACTCCCATTGTATGGCATATCTGGCCTACCTGCAATTGTTATACAATATATGAACCGAAGCTATATCAGGATTTTTATTTTTTTGTAATGAGCCTTAATTAAAGATTGCTTCAGGTTTTTGCTCGAACCCTTCTTAATTGGAAGGTCACAACATAAGCCCACAATGTGAAATAAACAGTTAATTATAAAATAAAAGCGCACAACACGTACGTGTACTACACATGCCAACAAAAAACATTGTAATGATCAGAAATAACCAAGAAAATAGTAGCTCTACAAGTGGGGGACAAATCTTATACCATTTCATAAATACGAAGCAGATCCAAAGCAAAGGGATATTCATACATAATAAAGCACGCAAAATAAAAAATGCAATTCATATATGGTCAATACCATTGAATACATGAAGCAATAACTCAAATATTTTTGAAGTCCCAAAGTTTTGATCTTTAACCTATTCGATCGAGCATGCGATCACATTATTTGCCAAAAATCCCTGGACCATATGTGGACCGAATCATCTGTATAAGGAGAGGAAACTGGAAGGTTATGGGAATACTAGTCAATGCGGTCACAGGTATAAGCATCCATACCTTGCTTTCTCCAAACACAAGATAGAGTATAGCACCAAAGTTTACCATCATGGATAGGATCGACACAAATAGGGTTACAAGACCGGCAACTAACATTTGGGGTAACCTTTGTATGAAATCTGCTTCTGAATACCGAGAAGTTGAGATATACAAGAATATCAACATAGAAGTTACTGATGAAAACATGGCAATTGCGTTGGATACGGCAAAGAGTATGAAAGCTTTTTGTTTAAAAAAGAATGGCTGGCCGTTATTATCATTTCCACCTGGTACTGAAATAGTAGCTGCAAAAATCATAGTGGCAACAAGAGAAGCAACTATGGTTAATGCAACTCCATTGCATGATCCAACTGTACTTTTCATCCACTGCTCACCTTCCTTTATCAAATCTCCATGTGTTTCAGTAAAAACTTCTGCAGGTGTCATTTCACTAATGTTCCTCTCATCTTCGTTTCTTGGCAACGAATTTTTTTGCACTTCCTGAATCAATAAGTTGGCAGATATTAAGAAAAAAGTTTGACCCTATGTAGTCCCTTTTAGGGACTTTAAGGTGTTATTGGACTAATTATTTGTTCATCCTTCACGTCCCTAAAAATTCATCGACATATCAATAATGTTGAGCAAAAATTGGCGTACATATTTACTTGGAGATAAATGAGTTTTGATTTAGTGTGCCAATTTACGTTCTTTTAGGATAAATATTCTGCGATCATGCATTTGTTAGTAAATGATTAATATAATTTTTAGCATGATTGGTGTTATCAAAGAATTATGTAAGAAAATAAACCAATTTTGAGTTAAGATTAAGTCTGAAAAGGACCACCAGATGTGGTCAATAGGACGGAAGAACTGAAGAAAATCCAAGTCTACATTTTAGGGGTTCAGATCATTACAGGCTAGTGCTTCAAGTCGTGGGCGGTAATAGGCAAAAGTTTACAGAAGTACCAAAGTTTAAGTTCTTTTATTGGTATTAAGCATAACTTTTGGTATTTTTATGAGATTATATATTAAGTCAAATAGGTTTGATTTAATATAGGCAACGCTTATATTATCATTTCAGAGTCTTTAATTTTTTGAGTAAGAAATACATCAGTTTTTTGTTATTCCAAGAGAAAAGAGGGGGATAAATTTATATTGTTTTTTTCATGCATTGAGTTAACATCTGTAATTTCCAATGTGATTTTAGCTGGAGCACCACAAGATATATAATATAGAATCTGTATTCTACCAAAACTAAAGTATTATCCCAGACCGCAGAAATTTGGTCCTTAGTTCTTGGATTGACTTAATTTTTTAACCATTATTTTGCTTTTAATTAAATTTTTTTGCATTTAATAATTTAGATTTAAATTTCTATAAATTATTGACCAAAAAATTTGCTACCTCTAAACTATTTGAATCCAAGACTTGTGAGTGTTTGAGAAAAAGTAAAACTTGGTCAACTTGATCACATTTTATGAGATTAAATAGCCCTCTTTAAAACTATTTACGCAAATTCTAGGGGTAATAAATGAATTTTAGAATCTCAAATAGTTTTATATATGTTGAAAAACAAATTCCATCTGATTTTTTGCCTTCAACATTTTATTTGTTGTAACATCTACTAAATTACTAAACACACAAACACCCCCCCCCCCCCCCCCCCCCCCCCCCCCCCCACACACACACATTAATACTAATTATGACCTTGCGTAAAGTCTTTTTCTCAAGGAGGAATAATACTTGTGTAAATTTAAAGTACTCGTAAAGTAATTTAATAGAAAATAATGATTTGATAATATGTAGGGAATATCAAATTCTAGCAAATCTCAAGGACTATTTGTTTTGTTTTCCTTTTTTTGCTCTTTCTCTTTGCTTGTTTCTGTTTTGGTTGGTAGTTTGTCAACCATTCCCTTTGTAGTATTCCTTCTCTCTATTAATTAATTCTATTTGCTTATCCAAAAAAAGAAAAAAAAAAGCTAGTGTGAAACAATCACGAGCATCCAACTAAGCGGTGATGATATATATAAAAGCATTTTTTTTAAAGTTTACTTTACGTGATTTGGAAGCGACAGACTTATTCTAAAGTCTAAACTCGAACTATAGGAAGCAGTTGCATCTCAATCATATATGGAAGACTCTTAAAAGTGCCTACTCTCACCAGCCAGAGTCTTTTAACAAATCTAAACTATTATCAAATCTTTGCACGGACGAATCTATATGGAAGGGAAAAACTGACCTTAAACCATTGCAATTCTCGCTGCATCTGCAGAACTGCACCAGCGACACTAGCTCTAAGATTGATTTGTTGTTCATGCCCCAAACGTCCAGCCAAATGTAAGCCATTATTTCCCCAAGTGTCTTGCATCCATATATATCTCAAATGATGATTCATTTCATATATGAGGTTGAACACTTGTTCACGACGCCACACAATTGCATATTGGAATATGTTTTGGCCATCTGCATTTTTAAACTCATGCGCCAAAGGGTATGCCGTCAAGATCTCTTTAACGATTTCAGAAGTGCCAAATTTTGCTGATTTGTACATTGCTGGTTTAAATATTTTTTCCACTTGTGAGATATTTGTTGATTGTGCGACTACTTTGCAAAGGAATTTGAGAAGCTCAAGTGCATCATGATGTAGCCTTTTCTTCTCTCTGATGGATTTGATCTGTGGCACTGTAACTAGAAAAGACATCGACTTATAATGACTTAATTTGAATAACTAGTCTAGCTTGAATATTTTAAATAATGTATCTTTATATTCATGGTACCAAATATTCTTACCAAAATTTTCTGCTACATCCCGAAACATAGAATGAATTCTTTGCCGCACTGCACATGGAATAAAACTAAACTAGTCAACCGATCATGAGACATTCAGAAAACTGGATAGAAGTCTTTGCCCAACAGCAATTTAGTTTTAAGGGATAAATTTATCTAAGATCCTTGAATTATGTTCAAATTGCTTTCTTTCCCTATGAGGAATGATTCTTTCCACAATGAGGTTTGCAATTTCCTTTCACTTCTTCCCGTTCTTTTGCCCATTAAGTCAAATAATAAATTATGATAAAACCATTCCTAGAATTTATTAAATATCAAATTTAACTCACTATAACCTTATATATTTCTCTTCCATTATTTCTCTTTCATCTCTCCTACCAAAATTTTCACTCTTGTCATTAATTAGATCTTTTTATTGCCTTTAGTAGTCGATAATTTTCTTCTGAATTTATAGATTATCATGTATGTTTTTTTACTTGTATATATCCAAATTCTCTTGGTTATGATCCTAATTGATTAGGATCTTTTGATTGAGTATTCATAATATATTAGTCCCTGAATTTATAATGTTAAGTCAATCAGGATCTCTTGATTAGCTATTCATAATTTATTAGTCCCTGAATTAGTAACCTTAAATTGGTAGTATACATACATATGTGAATTTCTTTTGTAGATAATGTAAGAACCCGGAAATTTTTTCCTTTGAATTCTAATGTTAAAAGTTTTAGGAGGCATTTGAATTTATGCATATAATTTGATTTGGGTTTTGAGTCATGAAATTTTAGTCATGGGACTTGATGTTGGCATGTTACATAATGTAGGAAGCAAGTGTAATTAAGAGACTTTGGAGTACTATAAATAGGGGATATTTATTCTTTTAAGTCTAAGGTTAGTCTTGTTCTTGCAAACCAAGGAAAAACCCCACTGTCATCTCTCTCTCTCTCTCTCTCTCGCACAAATTGTGGCTCCAACCTCAAATTCCTTCAAGATCCATTATAATCCTCCATTTCCAATTGATATGTTGTGATTGTTTGTGTGACCAAGCTTGGAGGAGGTGTATTTCAAGTTATTTCCCACTATTAAAGTTAGGGTTTCATCTTGGATCTCCAACCTTGCATTTTAGCGTTGAGGTAGCTAGTGATATGTCACTCCCTATTATGTGTATGTTTTGGTCCTTATTCCATGTTTTGTTCTTGCTTTGTTGTTGTTATTGTTGATTTAGAATATTTGGAGAAAAATAAGAATTGTGTCAAAAAAAATCGCGCAGTTCTGCAGTTTTGCGTTTCTGTTCGGACTGCTGGCCCAGGAGATTGGACATAGGGATGGTCTTTTGGACATCCGGACGGTTGTAGGGAAAGTGGTTCCGATAGTTTATTGTTTTTATCCTCCATAAAAAAAAGTCCGTTTTTCTTATTTTAACGTCGAGGCCTATCCTAAAGGGTAGTTTTTTTAATTATCAAATCATGGGTTTGAGTTGCATTGAGGGATGGTTGTTTGGCATGTGTTTCCCGCAAGCTTGTTACTTAGGAATTTCCTCCAGTAGTGGTATTATCCTTCCACTCTTCGTATAAAGCCCATCCCCTTACTTTAATGTTGATACTTCATCTATGGGGTGATTTTACATTTAACAATGGGATTGAGTTTCGTTGTAGGATGGTTGTGTGAGATATTTTTCCATAGGCTTATTTTTCATGAAATTGTTTCCGAAATAGTTTCACCCTCCTCGATCCTCATAAGGAGTTTCCTTTTCTCTCATGCTAATGTCGGGCCTTATCTTATTGTGTGCTTTATGCCTAATTATGGTTTGAGGTGTAAATGAAGGACGTTTACCTCTTATGTTTTTGATTGCTTAGTCCATGTTTGATTGTTGACGTTAAATGAAGTTGCATGGTGTGTTATGATAGAATGTAAATTGTTATGAGATAAATTGACACTTAAACAATGAGAGGTTATTGATACGAGACATGTGACATATGTTGATACTCAAACGATGGAGACCATGAACTAGTCTCCTTTTGGAGAATCACTAGGACTGACATAAGCTAGCTTCCTTCGAGAGATGAGCTAGGATATGAAATGAAATTATTCACTAGCCACTTTTGGGGTGAAGTTCTAGGAAATGACTCAATGATATGAACTAGCTTCCTTTGGGAGAAGTGATAGGAATGATACAATCTAACCTTCGTCAAGAGAAGTGTTAGGCATAAAAAATTTGACTAGCCACCTTTGGGGTGAAGTGGTAGGCATGATGACAAAACTTTAGACGTTGACGCATGACGAGACATGTGAATTGTGAAATGGATAAATAGTTGATGAGTAATGAAACGGTGAAGTGCTAGGAATGACGATTGACAATCGACAGAGATACATTGACTAGACACGTATTTAGTGAAATGGTTAAATGGTTTGATGGGTAACAAAATAGTGTTGTATGATCGTTAAGTATACGTTCCATGTTTATCCTTGTACCTTATGCAAGTTCTCGTGTATATTATCTCTCGATGCTCATACCACATACCATTTCATCTTATGTGTATATGAAATATTGGTATGGATATTTCTTACTGAACTTTGTAGTTAGACCCTTCATTCTTTTCAGGTACAACTTGAGATCCTTAGCATGGAGTGCATGACATGCTTGGGTTGAGATACAGCTTTGGAAAGCTAACATGTTGGAGTTATTTAACATCCTTATGTATCCTATTTTTGGATGAAGTAATGTAACCCCTATTCTTATTATCTGACATGAATTAATGTTACTTTTAACTTTTTGAACATGATGTTGGATGAAATATTGGGCCAGAATGTCCTTTGTCATGTAATTCTTTTGTAAAAGGAACTTTATTGGGACATCATAAATGATTATTTTGGGATTGTTGGTGAGTTTGTGAGGAATTTTTAATGATCTTCATGGTTTGTTTTATTAAAAATTGAGGATGTGATAACTTGGTATTAGAGTATTAGTTAGAATACTTTGAGACCGAGGGGAGACACTTTGTTTCATGGGTTCAAATTTGTTGCATTTTGACATGACTTATATGTGCTTATGTGCATAGCATTTATTGGCATTACATTGTCTATTTTGTATACTAGCGCAATGTTTTTGACCCGTGTTGGGAAATGGTGTAGGCGTTGACCTTGTGATGATAGTTGTTTGACTTAATAAATGTTTGTCTTAACCTTGTAGTATTATGCTGATTCGCACTCAAAGGTGCATATATTTTATGTCGAATTCTCTTAATTTGCATGCATTTATCGTCTAGCAGTCACCTTTTGTGTGATATCATCATTTAACGCATGCTTGGGGTGTTAGTGTGCAAAATAAGTATTATTTAGGAGTTTTCGAGGTTCGAGGAGTAAATGGATATCAGGCGAACAACCACAGGCCGAAAGCTAAACTACCAGTAGTGAATGCAGTACTACCGGTAGTAAAAAAACACTAACTTTTGAAGTTCTAAAGCAAAGTCTGGAATTACCGAAATTGGAAGAGCCACTACCGGTAGTAACATTAGCACTACCGGTAGTAAAACACACTGCCCAGATTGAAGAAGAGCCACTACCGGTAGTAACATCAACACTACCGGTAGTAAAACACACTACCAGTTAAGGATCAGAACCACTACCGGTAGTAACATCAGCACTACCGGTAGTAACATCAGCACTACCGGTAGTAAAATACACTGCCAGATTTTGGAGAAAACCGAAAATTACCATAAATAGACTTGGATTACCGGTAGTATTATCATACGGGATTTTCTTTATTTTAGGGGATAACTCTAATCTCAAAAGATTATTCTTATCTCATTGTTGGAAAGATTTAGATTAGGATAATCTCAAAAGATTCTCCTTATCTCATTGTTGGAAAGATTTAGATTAGGATTATCTCAAAAGATTCTCCGTATCTTATGGTTGGAGAAAAAGTCTATTCAAGGAGACTTTCGCTAGAGTAGAGAGAATCTTTTCTTACCTTGCATTTTCTTTTATTAGTCTAGTTCTGGGGAGAGTTTTGTGGAGATTTACATTTTGTTTTGAAGGTATTATTATTGAAGTCATCTTTTCCTTTTCAAGTTCATCTCGTTCTTCATTTATTTTATTTATTATTAATAGATTCTATTCAAACGATGAATAGCTAATCCTTCCGGGATTTGATTCAATGGTGAAACATTGAATCGCAACTCAAGGTAATTTAAATCCTCATGCAAGTTCTTCAATTTATGATTATCGTTTTATTAAATCAAAAATTATTTTGAAATCGATCAAATGTTCTTGTAAGATTTTTGCTTATGTGTAGACAAATTCAATTTTGGCACACATAATTCTTAGATCCATACAAGACTTTTTGTAAGATTTTTGCTTATGTGTAGACAATCTCCATTGGCACACACAATTCTTAGATCTACAAGGGTTTGATTTGAAAACATAATT
Source organism: Arctostaphylos glauca (assembly GCA_019985065.2). Classification (NCBI taxonomy): domain Eukaryota; kingdom Viridiplantae; phylum Streptophyta; class Magnoliopsida; order Ericales; family Ericaceae; genus Arctostaphylos; species Arctostaphylos glauca. Next base: position 21,673,544 of record JAHSPW020000001.1, on the reverse strand, counting down.
TTCTTATCTTGATTATAAAACGGTGATCAATCTTTCTTGATTTTTTGATAAACACTAATTCTTCCATTATCTGACGAAGGTTCGATGTATAGAACCGGAGTTGAGTTATATTTTGAGGATTAGATTATTACGAGTTGTGATCAATGTGGATCCCGAGAATCGGATCTTGTTTCTTTAATTTTTCGTCAAATCATTTTAAATCTCAGCACAATATCTTCCACAAATATCTCAACAATTATCTTCTTTCTCTCCCGATAAGCATCTAAACACTCGTTCCCTGTGGATTCGACTCCGGACTTCCGGATTATTATGCTACAACCGATCAACTAATCCTACGCTTGGGATATACATTTTATTGACACCGGTTGACGACAAGCATTTTTGGCGCCGTTGCCGGGGAACTGAGTAGATTCAGAAGTTTATCGCTTCTTCTCTTGGTAGCAAAAAAAAAAAATTGGTGAGATTTATTTTTTTTACAATTTTTTTTTGTTTGTTTTCTTTTTCTTAGTTTTATTTGTTATTATGTGAAAATTTCAAAAATACTATGAATAGATGGACTTCCGCGAAAATTTTAATTGTTATCAATATGAATTTTTGACGGAAGAAGAAGAGTTTGCGGGCATAGAATTTAATACTTGGGGGTCGAATCGCTACCCCGAATTTTAACGAGGGTTGTCATCCAAATTATGGTTGGGACACTGAATATGCTGACGAGCCTGCACCTTTTTACTATCAAGAACCAAATTCTGATTTTCAAAATTATGGGGTGCAAGGCTATTCAAATAATTATTCAGAGTCCTACCAATATGTTCCCAATAGGTCGTTGGAGGACACGCTACAAAAGTTTATACAAGGTCAAACATTGTTCAATGCACAACAAGCCACGATCAATGCACAAACCTCTTGGGCCCTTGGAGACATAAAATCTCAGCTTAATGAGTTGACCATTGCTATTGAGAGACTTCAGGAAGATGAAAATCATGTGAGTGTGCCCGAGAAGAATCTTTATTTTGACGATGATGAATGGATATCCCCTGCGATTCCTTCTCCATTTTTTTCGGCACCGGAAACCAACTTAGGGTCTTCGACTCTTCAAATAAATCTCACGGTTGATTTGTTAGAGCCCATAGAGCTGTCACCAATCATTGGTCAATTAGATTGTGGTCCTATCGTTGCGTGCGATTTTGTTGTAGGAGATAATCCCCCACGTCCTATCCCAAAGAGTTGTCTTGAGAGATTGCTATTTGTCCATCTGTTCCACTGTTTTGAGAAAATTGTCCAATTTTTCTTGGACTGCATGACACGCATCTTGTGTTACTATCTTTACATTTTTCGACGATGTGGTGTCATGTATCAATTGTTTTGGTGGCATGACCCCCAAATCCTTGATTATAAGAAGCGTCGTCGTTCAAGGGATTTCGTCTGGCTGAAGACATAAAACTTAGCTCTTCTTGGGAGGAAACCCAAGTAGTTATAACATAGATTTTTTTTTTTTAGTTTTTCCTTTTGTGTTATCTTTATTTTTTTTTCTTGCACTAATGAGTATTTTCAAGTGTTTGTGTTTCTTCTTACAGACAGATTTTACCGTGGCACATACTCGGGAGACTCATTGGTACTAGTATTTTCGTTCACTCCTATCACCTTTACTTTAGTATTCCTCTATGCTTTAAGCATTGAGGACAATACTTTGTTTAAGTTCGGGGGTGGGGACACTTTCGTGTTAAATTTTTTTTTTTTTTTGATCTCTTGGTAGTTTGGCGTTTAACCATATTTTGATGCGTTTCTTTGATATTCATCAATTGTGAGTATTCGTTTGTGGCATGGGTCGAGTTGTTGGATTAAAATTTATTGAGGGTGTTAATCTCGCGAACAAGATTGGTCATGTTTTAGTCGTCTTCCACTTGTTTCGAATAGATTTCTCTCATTATTTCATGCACGCTATACTTGCACGTTCATCTGGGGACATAGTCAGTATTTAAGTTGAGTACACACTCGTAGGGTCTTTTGGTAAAGTAGATGGCTTGCAAAGAACTGCTCTTCTTGAATTTGATCCATGAAAAAAAAAAGAGAGAAAAGAATGTCCGTCCTTGAAAAGAAAAAAAAAGAAAGAAAAAGACTTGAAAATTAGAGCACAAAAGATTGAAATTTATTTCACCTGCTCAAGGGGCTGCTCACTGAGTAACCGGAGCTTCTTGCCTAATTCAAGCAGGGAGTTTCGCGTAAAAAGGTGAGTAGTTCGCTGCCTACTTAGTAACCGGACTTTCGGCCTAATTCAAGCGGGAATGTTCGCGTCAAATAGTGGGTAGCAAGTCAAATAATGGATGGACATGACAATATTATGGATTCACTGAATTCAAGAATTGAGACTGCGTCTGTGCAAGTTATCTTCAGCGGCATGTGTATCAATAGTGTGTGTACGGAATTTAAATGTGTGACTGTATCCACTCATGATTTTCACTTCACGTATGATTGGTGAGTGATCTCTATTCGAGTACAAGTGGGAGGGTGACTTATTTTTAGTTTGCAGTTGCTTGATTAACATTCTTAATAGTTGATGTCCACTTACTTGATTTATTTCGTATTCGATTTGCTTGCACGAAATGAATGTTAATCGAGTTCAGAGATGTGGTTGATCGTTTGACTTCTGAGTGATCTTGTTGTATGGTGTTTGTGGGTATCATCGCTGGATAACCCTCACGAGACTTCACTCGTCCTACCGGGGCCACCCGGGGGTTCAAAAGACATATCTGTAGTTTAGGTAGTGACGTAGTTGCCTTTGCTAGGGACTAGCAAAATTCAAGTTGGGGGGTGTGATTCGCACTCAAAGGTGCATATATTTTATGTCGAATTCTCTTAATTTGCATGCATTTATCGTCTAGCAGTCACCTTTTGTGTGATATCATCATTTAACGCATGTTTGGGGTGTTAGTGTGCAAAATAAGTATTATTCAGGAGTTTTCGAGGTTTGAGGAGTAAATGGATATCAGGCGGACAACCACAGGCCGAAAGCTAAACTACCGGTAGTGAATGCAGTACTATCGGTAGTAAAAAAACACTGACTTTTGAAGTTCTAAAGCAAAGCCTGGAATTACCGAAATTGGAAGAGCCACTACCGGTAGTAAAACACACTGCCCAGATTGAAGAAGAGCCACTACCGGTAGTAACATCAGCACTACCGGTAGTAAAACACACTGCCAGTTAAGGATCAGAACCACTACCGGTAGTAACATCAGCACTACCGGTAGTAAAATACACTGCCAGATTTTGGAGAAAACCGGAAATTACCATAAATAGACTTGGATTACCGGTAGTATTATCATACGGGATTTTCTTTATTTTAGGGGATAACTCTAATCTCAAAAGATTATTCTTATCTCATTGTTGGAAAGATTTAGATTAGGATAATCTCAAAAGATTTTCCTTATCTCATTGTTGGAAAGATTTAGATTAGGATTATCTCAAAAGATTCTCCGTATCTTATGGTTGGAGAAAAAGTCTATTCAAGGAGACTTTCGCTAGAGTAGAGAGAATCTTTTCTTACCTTGCATTTTCTTTTATTAGTCTAGTTCTGGAGAGAGTTTTGTGGAGATTTACATTTTGTTTTTAAGGTATTATTATTGAAGTCATCTTTTCCTTTTCAAGTTCATCTCGTTCTTCATTTATTTTATTTATTATTAATGGATTCTATTCAAACGATGAATAGCTAATCCTTCCGGGATTTGATTCAATGGTGAAACATTGAATCGCAACTCAAGGTAATTTAAATCCTCATGCAAGTTCTTCAATTTATGATTATCGTTTTATTAAATCAAAAATTATTTTGAAATCGATCAACTGTTCTTGTAAGATTTTTGCTTATGTGTAGACAAATTCAATTTTGGCACACATAATTCTTAGATCTATACAAGACTTTTTGTAAGATTTTTGCTTGTGTGTAGACAATCTCCATTGGCACACACAATTCTTAGATCTACAAGGGTTTGATTTGAAAACATAATTTTCTTATCTTGATTATAAAACGGTGATCAATCTTTCCTGATTTTTTGATAAACCCTAATTCTTCCATTATCCGACGAAGGTTCGATGTTATAGAACCGGAGTTGAGTTATATTTTGAGGATTAGATTATTACGAGTTGTGATCAATGTGGATCCCGAGAATCGGATCTTGTTTCTTTAATTTTTCGTCAAATCATTTTAAATCTCAGCACAATATCTTCCACAAATATCTCAACAATTATCTTTTTTCTCTCCCGATAAGCATCTAAACACTCGTTCCCTATGGATTCGACTCCGGACTTCCGGATTATTATGCTACAACCGATCAACTAATCCTACGCTTGGGATATACATTTTATTGACACCAGTTGACGACAAGCGCCTTCAAGACATGGAGTTAAAAGGGGTGGATTTTGAGGTTGTGCACCCTACCGTAAGGTGCATATAGACAACCTAGTTAGTCAACAGATAGAGGTCCCGCTTGAGGATGCTAACGAGAGGGTTGAATAGAAAGTTAAACCAGCTATTGTCCTTAGTGTATTTGTGAGGGATTTTGCGACAACACTCACAGTCACCGAACCCAATCTTCAACATACAACAACTATAGCTAGCACTAACAATCGGGCTGTAGATGCTATGGGGGAATTCTGTTGTAAGAATTTGCTTCATATCCCTCTGTGGCGGCAATCACCCCTAGTTCATGTCTAGTCCTTATCTTTGACTCGTGGGGGTATCTGTATCCTTTTTTTTGTCCATGAGCCTCCTTCTTTCCAGACTTACTCTCGTTGTTCTCATGATTTACCTTCTATGCCAGACTCTTCTTTAGATATAGGATCATGTACATAATCTCCTTCTTTAGATCATCCATCTTTTTGTTATCCATCTCGTGAGTATCAACATCCTCATTATTGTTGGCTTTAGGAATGCCACTTATCCTATTTATAAGTACGACCCTTATGATGGACTTTTGCATCCATATCGTGCTTTTCTTGGCAAAATTACTAGTAATTCTATTCCCAAATCTGCATTTGAGGCTCTCTAAAATCCCAAGTGGTTTATCGCCATACAAACAGAAATGGAAGGCTTAGAGCATAATCATCCATGCGAGCTTGTTCTGTTTCCATCATAAGGGATGATTGTAGGGTGTGAGTGGGTTTTCAGTATGAATTATTTGGCTAATGATTCTGTTGATTGGTATCATTGTGGCCAAAGAATTTGCACAAGTTGCGAGAAAATACTTTGGGCTACCTTTGCTCCTATTATTAAATTGACCATTGTAAGCATTCTTGTGTCATAAGTTACCTCTCATTCTTGGTTACTTCATCATCTCAATGTCAATAATGCTTGGTAGGTCTGTCGTATTCGAAAGTTTGTCTGTGGCTTGAAAGTACTCACCTTGGGCATGTTTTAGTCATTTTAATAATATTATCCTCTCCATGGACTCTGTTAAATGTCACTCTGATCACACTTGTTTTATTTGCTGATGCTTTGATGGTCGTTGTATTGTTATATTAGTGTATGTTGATGACATTATCCTCACGGGCAATGATACACCTAGTATTGCTAAGGTAAAATGAGATCCTGGTAGACTACTCGACATTAATGATTTGGGTCCCCTTAAGTATTTTCCAGATATTGAAGTTGCTCATTCTCCTCGTAGGATGTCTCTTTCTCAAATACAAGTACATCTTGATGTTCTTTAGGATACCAAGATGTTGCGATGTAAGCCAACATCTACTCCTATGGATCCAAACTTTAAACTCTCAACCAAATCTAGAGAGTTACTTCCTAATTCATCTACGTACCAAGTACCAACATCTGGTTGCTCGCCTGATTTGCGACCAAAATGAAACCTAATTTGACATTCAGAGTGAACGTTGAAGCCAGTTTGTGCATCTCCGCACACGACTCACTTTAGTGCTATCTTTCATATGAGCTACATCAAGACTTGCTCTGGTCTCAGTTTACTTTCCTCATCTACAGTCAATTCGGTGTCTGATGATTCATTAGCGTTGATAATGCTAGATTTTGTTCTTTGTATAGTAATCGCCTTATATCCTTGAAAAGTAAGAAGCAAGGCGTAGTTTTGAGATCATTTGCTGAAGCCTAACATTGAGCTATTGCTCAGGGCACTAGTGAGATACTTTGGCTTTGCTCTATTCTGAATGAGTAGGGTTCCATTGTTCATGGGTGTCTCACCTATTTCGTGACAAGAAATCAGCCATTATGCTTGACTCAAATTTAGTTTTCCATGAGTGACTCAAGCATATAGAATTGGATATCCAATTCATTCGCGAAAAAGTTTAGTCCGGCACTATGATCCCATCTTTTGTTCCTCCGTCAAAATAGACTGCAGACATATTTACTAAGTCTGTGGGTGCATCATTGTTGTAGTCCTCAATTATCAAGTTGGGTTTTAGTTAATATCTTCGCACTAGGTGAGTATTGAAATTGGAAATAAATCATAATTGATTGAGTCAAATAGCATCCCTTGATTAACTATTTTATTATTTTCTTAGTATGTAACCTTATATTGGTAGCGTAAATATACGTGGCAATCACTCTTTGAAGGTAGGCCAAATATACATAAATTATTGGTTTCTTTTCTTTGAAGTGTATTTTTTTTTTTTAACCTTAATGACATTTATAGTAGTTTAATCATGAATTCATTATATCCAACGAGAGGAAAAACTAATCCTATGAAATAAACGAACAGACCTAATTAAGATAGAATTTGGATGCAAATGGAAAAAAACATATAGTTACTTATATAACTTTTTATAAATATCGACAAATGTACGTAGGAGGTGATTTAATGACTACGAAGCACAAATTCAGATGTATTAATCATAAAATTAAATTGAAAAAATATAAATATTTTCACTCATATAATAAATCACATAAAGTAAAATATCCATAGTATTTTTTACCAATATCTTTGACTATAACAGTATGCATGATATGCTTCATATATATTAAACTGCTTTTGAATTTTAATAGATGGTTTGCTGTTCCCAACTTTAATATTCATGTGCAAATAAAATACCATAACCAAATTCTTGTATGAAAGACTTCATGAAGAATAGAAAAGTTAAAGCAAAAAAAAAAAAATACTAGAAGCTAATTTTCATGATTTTCAAGTGATTATAGAAATGAACACCAATATAGCAATATGCATGGGTATAAAAGAAATTCCATTCCTTTCGATTTAATTTTATTGGTAAAGTATCACAATTATACACAAATAATTATTAATTAATTAGGGTCAAAAGAGACGCTATAGAGAGAGTCTGGATGGATATTGAAAAAAGAAGAAGGTTATCTATGCTAATTTATAAATTTTTAAAGATAACTACCAACTTTCAAGGACATAAACAAAGTTAATCATTAACGATGGTGAAACTTGTTTTTGGAGAGATAAAAAAGAATGAGAGGAGGAATACATATTGAAGGGTTACATTTGATTAACGGTCAAGTGGCGATCACCCAAGGGATGGAGTTACACAAAATATAAATATAAATCTCAAAGAGAGGAGAATCATTTTTCATAGGCGAGGGAGCATTTTAACATAATCAAAATCTCAAGGGGTCTTGGTGAAATTTAGCCTAGTTTTAATTCGTCACCTAGTCTCTACTCAATGGATAGACATAATCGGAACCACTCATACACATAATCTTACATGTGTATTTCGATATTAAAATAAAACAAATACTACAATATACACAATTTCATTTGGATGTATACACTCTAAACCATGCCATTTAATATTTTTATAATTCATATCAAACATCCAATATGTATAAAAATTCATAACATTTACACGTGAATTAATTAACTTTATAACAAATATTTGATTTAGGATGGTTGACGCTCTCAATAAATTCTAAAATATGAGTAACTATTTAAGTACGCCCATAAAGAGCTCACAAATACACTGACTTAATTACAACACGGTCCAATTTCTTTAGGGATTAGAACTTTTACCATGACATTATTGATGTTTTGAGCGTCTCTAATTAGTGAAAGCTTTTGTTTGAAAGAATGCCTAATTCCCACCTTTCCTCACAACAAATAGAATATCAGCTTGCCCGTCTTGTCTTTTAATTCATTTTTTCATGTTCTCTTCGATCGAATTGGTCAATCAACCTCAATTCAGGACAACAACCATAAATTTGTATAGGCCAGATCAATAGTCTTAATTTGTTACCTATTATTGTAAGAATGGAATGAAATTAAGTATTCAATAAGTACATATAAATATATATTACCAGAAATGCAGCAGTTGGTAAGGTTCTCAATGTCCCATCCTGCTCCTCCTCTATGGTCGTTCATAATGCCTTCTGACTTTATAGGAACTCCTACACGTGATTGGGAAAAAAAAGTTAGGTGAATCATGCTAATAGCATTTTTTGGTAAGCGCAAACTAGCTGGTGAATGATTTCAATTTTTTCCCTATAGTTTTAGGTTAAAAACAAAGTTATTAATCTCGTATCAGCGAGCGTACCGATTTTATTATTGGTATGGTATGTACCGGTATCGGTATGTACTGACATACCGCTTTGAATTTATCGCTAAAATTAATATACATATTTAAAATAATATTTTTTAATAAAAAATCACATTAAACATATAAAATAAAACATCACAATCTAAAAACAAATAACCAAAAAAAAAAAAGATATGATTTTAGCCTCAATTTATGTCTAGTTATCCAAAAAAAATAATTAATTTTTTTATATTTTAAATACGGACTGATACGATACAGACTGGCCGGACCACGGCAGAACAGCTCGGAACAATGGCCGGACTGGTACTCCGGTGATTCGGTACCGTTACGAGGACGGTATGAGACGTATCTGTCGGTACAAGATGGAATTGATAACTTTGGTTAAAAGGGTTATTTCTACGCGAAAAACTAGATAAATCACAAAGTCGATTAAGTACATAAAAGAGGAGAGAGAGGGATAGAAGATACGAACCCAAGTAGATGAATTTCTGCCAGAAGTTTAAGGAAGTTCCACTTAAGAATGAAGAATATTTTTCCCCAAGTATATCAAAAATTGTGGGTTCCACGAATGCAAGCTTAGGTTCGCAGCAAAGCAACTCGAAAGCTATGTCTGTACGAAACATGGACGCAAGATAAGAGTTAAGCAATTATTCAAACGCTTATTCTAAATTTATTGGATGCTAACATGACATCAAAGGGCCACACAATTCGTATAGCATCTCATTGGTCTGTCTAATGTGTGTTGTAATAAACGATAGAAAAGAATTAGAATACGGAAATAAGTTATAAATGTCGGACTTAATTTCATATGTTAGATAATGATTAAGGGTTGTTTGATAAGTCATTTTTAGCTCTTAAAATATGATAGGTTAAGTAAAAAGATATTAAGTCTGCTTAATAACAAAATTTTGAGGAATTTAATACTTTAAGTTTTCAGCAAATTAAAATAAAGAGTAAATAGTTAAGTAGTTACTCCTTACTTAATTAAAAATACTGAACACATTTAAAAGAGTTTTTTAATTAAAAAAAAATTTGTTTACTACATTGCCGATCAATAGTATAAATGAGTTCGGGATGAATTCAGCATTAGTTGAACAAAAGGATATAGTATCAAGACTCAAAACACTTGACCTAGTTTGCTCCAACGTTGAGTGGAACCCAAGGCTCCACGAGACTTGATGTCGTGCAACCAGTTTGTCTCCAGGCGTACGATCAGCGTCTAGGTCCGCTGAACCTACAATATTCGGCATGACCACGGTACAACTCAGCTTTCATAACTCTACGCACGCGTTAGACAGCTTGGCATGACTGCATGGACTACGACCTGATCTTTCGTGCGTCATGCGTTATCTCAAAGGTAGAACAATTTTTTTGACATTATGGTGCACAAGACAGTTATTCCATGCGTGGTGGTGCATGGGACAGTTATCTCAAATATCATGGAGCATGCGTTTGACACATGTGGACTTAGAACACAAGTATAGTTCTTTTTATAAAGTAACTAAGACATTATTTACAATGTATGCTCTACTACCACACTTTCAAGTGTTTTTAAAATTTTCATTTTTTAAGAACTAACTTAAGCATTAAAATGACCTCTATCAGACAATACTGATTGATTATTTTTCTTACAGTTTAGATGAGAAAAATTCAAAAGAGTTTTTTCAACAAGCAAAGACTAAGAGACACACCGCACCAAAACCATACCAACGAGACACTCGAAGGCCGCCAAAGTAGAAGAAGGGCACAAGACCACATCAAAGTTGCTATTAATTAGAAGGACGTTGGGAAAATATGTTCTGAACGTGGCCAGATGGATCATATCAAGAGAGATTATCCTTGGTCAACTGGGACAAGCCACAACCACAACAACAAATCCAAGATGTTAGTAACTCAGAAGAGCTGAAATGGCCAACTAGCGTAAGCACCAGGACCTAAAGCAAGGACCCGAGAGGGACATAGTTGACATCATTTGTTTTGGCTGCAATCAGAGAGGTCATAGGAAAAGAGATTGGAATCAGCAAGTGAGATAGTGATGGCTTATTCTTCGGAGGGAGGCTGCTTCGAATCAAGTGGGATATATGAGATCATCGTTATTATTTTCGTGTACTATGTCACTCGACTAGCTACAGTAATTATTTTCTTACTAACTGTTCTTTCTCATTCTTCAATCTATGTTGGTTAATTATTTGTCTCTCTTTTTCTTTTTTTTTTTTTTCTGAATTCTCTAATTGATGTTGAATCTAATCAATATCACCTCAAAATAACACAACACTTTTCCAATTCTCAAATATGCGAATCCAACTTGACTTTCGATTGTAGAATGTCGCATGTTTTCAAACACCTCATTCTTGAAGCCATATCTTGTGCTTTCAATATTTTTCTCCATTATGTGGAAAACCTTTTCATCTATTTACCTACTTGTATATCTGTTGAGATTGTAATCAAAACGCTATTTTGTCCTCCAAGAACTTTGAATTTGTAAGCCCACGCTGTGAGAGTAATCTTCAAGATGCTCATTTATGCTAGTACTTAAACCTAGTGGAAGTTTTCTCCTTCTAAATTGTGCACTTTAGAAAAATGATTTTGTTCTGACCTATTTTCTATGCTTGACACATTTACCGGATAAATATTTGGATGTTTGAGTTAAAACGCGTTTGGTTGACGTAATTTTAGGACAAAAATTCAGGTTACTTCTGTCATGGAAATACTTCTTACTAATTAAATCCATTGACTTTTGAACCAGGGTATCCATTGGTTTCAACCGGTTATCCGACATTTTGTTCTCAAACATTATAATATAACTCATCATTATATATTTATTAAGTTCGCCCTTGATTGAACTCAACTCCAACCATTTAAATTTCTTAGACAAAAATTGACCCCAATTTTGAATCTTATCTTGAAATTGAAAGAGTTTTTGTGCACACTCCGTCGCTAGGTATTCTAACATTCGCATCATCTTGCCGTGTGTTCTAAGGTATTCTTTGCAAAACTGGTTATTTTTTATTATTTCGTTGGTGACGCAGATCACGGAGCTTAGACTTTTCCCAAGTAGTGTGCTATGTGTTTCTTGAAGAATTATCGCAAATACCACTAAAATGAGAGCTAGACTTAAGATTAAGCATGACCAAAAACTACACCAATCCCGATGGCACCATTGCGTATGGTGACATGCTGCATTGAGAGAGTAAAGACACAACTTTTGGAGATGCTTGACAAGGAATCTGTTCGGCAAGCACTTTGCCACAGGGAGCATCAACTTGTTTAACGAAGGTAAGTAACCTTGAGATTTCGTATCAAATCGCCAATCGACCTTTCTTTGTAATTTTAAGAACGACATTGTTTAAGGGAAATAGGTTGTAATACTCATTTTTAATTAATGACATTTTTAGTATTAATTGAGTCTTTTAATTTTATGTTGATCGGACGGTTGAGATCATGTGACGTTGTGGGGCGAGTAACACCGGAACATTTCGCTTCATCATCAATTTCCTAGTCGTTATAACTCTTGGAAAATTGATGGGTGGTTTTGATGGTGATTGATGGCCAGCAATTACGGTGTTTCACACCCTTAAGTACTATATAAACCCACCCAGGGTGCTTCCCATTTCACCATTTATGCGAAACAGGGAACTAGAGAGAGAGAGAGTTCTACAGTGTGAGGACCCGGAAAAATATTGTTTTAAATTCATGTTTGGGATATATGTTACTGAGTTATATTGTCGTAGAATATCTGATTCGAGTTTGGGTAAGTTAGAACTCAACCCGGGAGGCTTATTTTGGTTAATTTAGTGAGGTGAGGGCACTTTGGTCATTTGACCACCCCTTTTTATTTGGCCTAAAAATAAGATTTTTAAGGGTTTGAGTTCATCTTTGTTTTAGAAAGCTCAAGCTCTCTTCTTCTCTCTAAAATCCTCTCCCTTCTCTCTAAGAATTCTTGCCATCCAACCAACCAAAGTCAAGTTCCTTTGGGATATGGAGTCCTCTACGCGAGCTTAACGCATATCCGAAGTTGGATCATGGATTTGAAGTTTGGGAAAGGGGGATTGAAGTGATTGAAGCCATTGGAAGTTAGGGTTCAACTAAGCTTCATCAAATCCATCTTCAAGACCTTGAGGTAGGGGGTTTCACCTATTATATGTGTTTATAATTTGTTTTAGTAATGTATTTGAGTTTTGGATTGATTTTCAAGCTTTGAGAGTAAAGTGCGATTTATGCATTTCACGACCTCATGTCCGGATGGGAGACCAGATGGGACCGAGCTGTTGGCCCAAATTTTTGGCCAGAGGGGTATTTTTGGATGTTCAGACGGGAGGCTTGATGTCTGGACGGAAAGTTCAATGTCCGGACGGAGAACTGGATGGGGCAGGGCGGTTGTGAGGGATTTTGAGACAGAGCATCATATCTTTAGATGTCCGAACAGAGTTCAGGGATGTTCGGATGGGGGACCCAAAAACCTTACTTTTGTCTTCCCCATTAGACTTTAACCCTTTTGCTTCTCTTATAGATGTTCATACTTGGATTTCTTATTTGATTGTACTTTATTATGATTGCTTCATATGATGAAAGGACAAAACAAGAGTCGAGCATGGACGGAAAGTTATTTTTGGGAATTCTAATAAGAATCCATGGTATTTTGTTGAAGAAAAATCTTAGATTTTATGAGGTTATTGGATAATACCAGAACTGGAAGGAATCACATTTTCAAATTTATGGTATCTACGTTTTGAAAACAGAAATGAAAGTTCACGATATTTTGTAAGAGGTGAAAGTTGGATTGAGTAGTGAGACGTGCCCTAATAATGGGGTTACCCGGTGTCGATATCATTATCTTTGTGAAGACCTAAAATTTCTTGTTTTTAATTATGCCCAAGATATTTGTTGATGAGATATATTATCGTAGAATATTTGATTTGAGTTCGGGTAAATTAGAACTCGATCCGAAAAACCTATTTCGATCAAATTGGTGAGAGAGGGACATTTTGGTCTTTTGACCAGCCCCTTTAATTTGTCCAAATCAGATTTTGGGGCTTAATTGAGCTCATTTTTTAGGGAGAGAAAGCCCAACCCCATTTCTTTCTCTAGATCCCTCCACCTTCCGTCTACAAATGCCACTTATCCAACCGACGGATTTCGATTTCCTTTGAAATATGGAGTGGCCTATGCATGCTTGACGCATATCCAAAGACGGATTGTCGATTCAAAGTTTGAGGAGGGAGAACCAAAGCTCTTGAGATCATCTGAAGCTAGGAGATCATCTTCTTCGCCAAATCCATTATCTAAACCTTGAGGTAGGGACATAATGCCTTATATAAGTGTGTGTGAGTTCTTAAAGTGGTAGAATTGCATGATTTAGTCGTATAAGAGTAGAAAATTTAGTTTGGATTGTGTTTTTGAATATGCTAGAAAAATCCAAAAATCAACCCGATCGCTCGAGCGAGCTGGAAGCAGCCTGTCGGGTGGCATTTTCCATCTTTGTAGAATTTTTGAACCCGATAGATCGCTTGAGCAGCCTCCAACTTGCTCGAGCGACCTCCCCTGATTTTTGCAGATTTTGTTGACATTTTTAGATGGTTTTGGGCCATTGTAGATACTTTTTAGTGACATTCCGAGAATCAATGCACGTTTAACTCTATGTGAATTTGGTGGAGTGAATCATGTCGATATTTGCATTGTGGTCTATCACGTGTTGGACAATTGAATGGATGATTATGCTAGGAAGGTACTAGACTTTTTCGGGAATGCTAAGAGGGTACTAGACTCCTTCAGGAATACTAGGGACATGAGACTTTCGAAAACGTATTGGGGAGATACCAATACCTACTGTGTGTCGGATTGGAAGCAAACTATTATTTACTATGTGAATCAAACTATCAAATTTTTGATTAACATGTTTACTTGATTGCTCTCAGAACTTATTGTGACATGTTCATCACTTGGGTTATTTTCTTAGCTTGATTAACTCATTATCATATTATCATCCGCATCAACTTTTATACTGGCATCGATGTTCCTACTGGGCTGTGGCTCACCCCTTTCTTTGATTTCAGGTACAGATCTCGAGCAGTAGATTGATTAATATGGCATGCCTGATTATGTGCATCTCTTGTAGTTTTTGAATGGAGTTACTTGGCATCTTTTAGCTTAGACTTTTGGAAAGATGTAATACAACTTTATTTTTGATCAAACGCAACTCATGATGTAATCATCCAACTCTGTGGTTCAAAAATGAGTAAATGGGGTATCAATGGTCTATCTTGGAGAACTGTTCCTTTTATAAATTCTAGTCTTGATGGTCTCTAGTTATTCTGGATTATTACTAAATTTTGGGGGCGTGACAACTTGGTATCAGAGCATTAGGTTAGAACACATTGAGATCGTGGGAGAGCATTTTTCGTCTCACTGGGTCTAAAGCTTGTTGCATTAGGATATGATTTGTGTGTGTGTGCATGACATGCATTGGCATTATATAATTTATGAGTTGAACAATCTGTGGAAGTTGACCCTTGTTAGGGATTTCTGATTTGGCATTGGCCTCGTTGAGGTAATAATTGGTTGACTTTGTTAGTGTGACTTGATTTATTGTAGCATTATGCCTCCGAGACGTGGGGTGAGATTGGGTAGACCTCGAGGCCAAGGTCGGTATCGTGAAATACCATTGGAGGATGTGAGTCAACCAAGAGAGATTCCTTGAGCGGAAGAAGCTCATGATGAACTACAGCAAAATGTCGAGCCACCGATTGCTGCAGGTGCATTTGCAAGGGAGTTTATGGCGGTACTTGCCAAGGCAAATAGGTTGAATCAAGCTGCTAGAACCCATGCCGGTGATCGGGCGATAGATGTGATGAGGGAATTTCGTCGTTTATATCCCCCTCAGTTTAGTGGATAGTGGTGATGCTCTAGCTACCAATCATTGGCTTTTTGAGACTCGTAAATTGTTCAAGACTTTGAGGATAGTGAAGGATGACCTTCGAGTCAACATAGCTGCATGTCAATTGACCAGGGAGGCAAATGAATGGTTGGAGTCAATTTTTGAAGTAAGAAAAGACGCACGAAGGACTGCTAGGTGGATGGCTAGAGTTGATGAGCCAGATGTGGAGGACATGACATGGGCCGAGTTTGAGGTACTCTTCGAGAATTGATACTTCCCTAAGTCTTATCGTGAACAGTTACGCATACGGTTTGAGAGGTTGGAACAAGGAAATATGACAGTGTCGGAGTATGCTGCAAAGTTTCAGAACTTATCTCGTTTCGCACCAGAGCTGGTGACGATAGAGGATCGCAAATGTCATCGTTTTGAGAGGGGTCTTCACTCCTCGGTGAAGAGGCTCATAGTGAGCCAGCACAAGATGAATTTTACTGAAATTATTGAGTGTGCTAGAAGCGTGGAGTTGCCTAGGGAGGCACAACGAGATTCTAGTGCTAATTGGGAACCGAGACAGTCAAGTGTGATGAAAAATTTATCATCTTTCGGTAGCTTTGGGGGCCAAGGACGTAAGTGGCGCAGGGAGCAGTTTCAGCCTCCACAGGGCCATTCAAACCTTATGGCATCCAACTTCTCTGATGCTAGGAGTAGTGCTTTGAGACCACCGATAGTCTATCATCGACGCAATCAACCTGGCTATGTTCGTATTCAATGTGCGGTACAGCCAAAGATCTGCTACTATTGTGGCTAGTCCAGACACCTGGCTAGGAATTGTCCCTTGGGAACAGGTGTGCACAGTGTGACGAGTTTGGTTTAGTAGTCAGGATAGGGCCATGGGCAAGAACAACAACCCCACTTCCATCAGACCACTTCGGCATAGGGCTCTCGTGCTGATAGGGGTACAAGTTTATCGGCACCTCTACCGAGTTCAAGACAGTGTGATGGTTATGCACAGGTTCAACGTACCCAAGAGAGGGTCTTCAATATCACGTATACTACTGCACCTTCTTCTTCTCAGGCTCCAGAGGCTATAGTTGTGAGGGGTACTTTCCTCTTGTTTAACTCTTTTGCAAAGGTTTTATTTGATTCTAGAGCATCTCATTCTTTTATTGCTACATCTTTTGCATGTGCTTTGGAGTTATAAACTGAATTCCTTGAACCTCTGTTGTTTGTTAAGACCCCTCTTGGAAGAAAATCACCACTTAGCCATATTTGTAGGGATTGCGAACTCACTATCCATGATCGTCATTTCAATTTTGATTTCATTGTGTTAGACATGTCTGGGTTTGATGTAATTTTGGGTATGGACTAGCTATCCACGTTCCACGTCACTATTGATTGTTTTAAACGCCGAGTTCACACGTGTTCGCCCACCGATGGGTACTTTGAGTTCTTTGGGGAGCGTCGGGAGCCAATGGAACCTTATCTATGTGAACCACAGGAGCGGGACTTGATTTATGCATTGCTGATCAATTTGACCTTGAATGAGGAGGTGTTGGCGCGTGAGAAGTTGCCGGAGGTGGTTTGCAATTTTCCGAATGTATTTCCAAAAGAGTTGCCCGGTCTATCTCCCAAGAGAGAGGTTGAGTTTTCTATAGAGTTGCACTTAAGCACTACTCCCATCTATGTGGCACGCTACCGTTTTGCACTGACTGAGCTGAAGGAGTTAAAGGTGCAACTACATGAGCTGTAGGACTTGGGATTTATCCATTCTAGTACATCGCCGTGCGGAGCACCGGCCTTGTTTCCACAAAAGAAGGATAGTTCTTTGCGTTTATGCATTGATTATCGGAAACTTAACCGTGTCATGGTGAAGAACAAGTATTCGATGCCGAGGATTGATGATCTCTTTGATCTACCTCGAGGTGCTACGTGTTTTTCAAAGATTGACTTGAGGTCCAGTTATCACCAATTGAGAGTTCAAAATGAGGATATTCCTAAGACTGCATTTCGGACGCATTAAGGACATTATGAGTTCTTGGTCATGCCTTTTGGGTTGACCAATGCACTAGCAATATTCATGGATCTCATGAATCGCATTTTTCATGAGTATCTCGATTGGTTCATTGTGGTCTTTGTTGATGATATTTTGGTCTATTCACTTTCAGAGGAGGAACACAAGTCCCATCTCGCCATTATTGAGGAAGCATCAACTGTACGCCAAACCTAGCAAGTGCAAGTTTTGATTATTAGAGGTAAAATTTTTAGGACACGTGGTGTCTAGGAGCGGTGTGTCCGTTGACCCAGGAAAGATTGAGTCAGTTATAAATTGGAAGCGATCAAGAAATGTGCTTGAGATATGTAGCTTTTTGGACTTGGCCAGATACTACCGACGTTTCATTCACGACTTCTCTCGGTTAGCAGCTCCGATTACTCGTTTGAGTCAAAAGGGGACGCGATTTGTGTGGGATGACTTGTGTGAAATAGCCTTTGAGGAATTGAAGAAGTAATTAACTAGTGCACCGATTCCGATTGTGCCCGAAGAGGAGCTGGATATGTCGTGTATTGTGATGCCTCGAAAGAAAGATTGGGTTGTGTATTAATGCAAGGAGGTAAAGTGGTAGCATATAGTTGAGGAAGTTAAAAACAAAGAGCAGAATTACCCAACCCATGATTTAGAACTTGCAGCTGTAGTCTTTGCCTTGAAGATTTGGCGGTATTATTTATATGGTGAGAAATCTGAAGTTTTCTCTGACCATAAGAGTTTGAAGTACTTGTTCTCCCAGAAAAAGTTGAATCTACGACAACCTCGGTGGATGGAGCATATTGAGGATTATGACTTTGATATACAATACCACCCGAAAAAGGCTAATGTGGTTGCGGATGCTTTGAGTAGAAAATCTACGCAATCGGTATGTTTGGTCGTTCGTGAATGGAAGGCGATTCGAGATTTTTGGAGTTTATGCTTCGTATTTTGAGAAAGTTTAGGAAGTGGTGACTTTGTGCAATTTGACGATTCAATCTACTCTATCTACTCAAGTGATTGACACCCAACTGTGCGATGGGGAAACATATGAGTTACGGAAGAAGTATTTCGGTGGCAGTGCTGGCGAGTGGTGGATGGTGTATGCCGATAGGAGTTTATGCTTTCAAGGAAAGTTGTTTGTACCCATTTCATGTTGGGAGGGAATTTTGAGAGAGTTTCATCACTCGACATTGGCTGTTCACCCAGGAGGAACAAATATGTATCATGACATGCGTTGCCAATTTTGGTGGTCTGTGATGAAACATGATGTAGTAAGTTTTGTGTCAAAGTGCCTTATGTGCCAACAAGTGAAAGCTGAGCACCAACAACTCGCGGGGGAATTGCAACCTTTGCCCGTGACTAAATGTAAATGGGAGAATGTTACGATGGACTTTGTCTCGGGATTGTCAAAGTCACCAAAGGGACACAATGCTATTTGGATAATTGTAGATTGCCTGACTAAGTCTGCTCATTTCTTATCTATTAGAACAACCGATTCCGTGGAGAAACTCAGCCATTTGTACCTTCATGAGATCATTTGACTTCACAGGATTCCAGTGTCTATCGTGTTCGATCGAGATCCGCGGTTCACAGTATGTTTTTGGCAGAGTTTGCAAGCTACACTCGATACGAATCTTTTGTTTAGCACAAATTATCACTCTCAGACAGATGGGCAATCCAAACGAACAATCCAAATATTGGAGGATATGCTTCGGGCATGTGTTTTGGGCTTTCAAGGAAATTGAAAAGATCACTTACCCTTGGTCGAATTCGCGTACAATAGTAGTTACCAATCAAGCATCGAAATGGCATCATAGGAGACATTGTATGGGCAACCATGTAGATCACCCGTGTGTTGGACTGAGTTGGGTGAGACGACTATTGTGGACCAAACTTAATTGGGGAAACTCCGAACAATATGAGATTGACTCGCCAATGACTATTAGCTGCCCAAGAGAGAACAAAAGAACAAATGAAGGTGATTCGTCAAAGGCTACTTACAGTGCGGAGCCGGTAGAAAAGCTATGCCAATCGTCATTGTAGCCCTTTGTCGTTCGAAGTGGGTGACCATGTGTTTTTAAAGGTGCCACCACGATGGGGTTTATCCCGTTTCAGGCAAACGGGAAAACTTTCACCGCGATATATCGGACCCTTTGATATCCTCGAAAGGATTGAGGAAATTGAATATCGTTTGGCTTTATCTCCAAGATTGTCTGGTATCCATGGTTTGTTTCATGTCTCGATGTTGAGAAAGTATGAACTGGACCCATCACATGTACTTGAATGGTCCGAACTTGAGTTAGAAATGGATGCCACTTATAGAGAGAAATCGGTGAGTATTCTCGACTCACGTGAGCAAGTGCTAAGAGGTAAGACGATCTCTTTTGTTTGAGTTTTGTGGGACAACCAAGGTAAGAAAGGATCAACTTGGGAGCAAGAGAATGAAGTTCAGGAGAAGTATCTACACTTGTTTACTTCTTGACTATAGTGAGTTTCCTCCTTCATTTTGATGATAATTAGGATTGTAAGTTGTTTTGATGTAGTATGTGGGGCGATTGCTATGAACTAGCATGCAATTAACTCGTTTATGGTTGATATTCATGGGATTTACTCAGTCGTGCCTATCGTATGTTTATTGATATTGTTTTCATGCACTTGTATAGTTGGGATGTTCGGACTTTTTAAATTTATTGAATGTTGTTGAGTTTAGACTCGTTCAACATTGCTCATGCACGAGATAGATAATGGAGTATTATTAGAGATATTGGATTAATAGACAAGTATCTCTGGGGGGGGGGGGGGGGGGGGTGGATAAATAGAGAGATATCTGTGTCGGAATACTATGCTTTAAATTTCGTGGACAAAATTCCTTTAAGAATGAGTGAATGTGAAGACCCGGAAAAATTCTTATTTTTAATTATGCCTGAGATATTTGTTGATGAGATATATTATCGTAGAATGTTTGATTTGAGTTCGGATAAAGTAGAACTCGATCCGAAAAACCTATTTCGATCAAATTGGTAAGAGAGGGACATTTTGGTCTTTTGACCAGCCCTTTTAATTTGTCCAAATCAAATTTTGGGGCTTAATTGAGCTCATTTTTTTAGGGAGAGAAAGCTCAAGCCCCATTTTTTTCTCTAGATCCCTCCACCTTCTCTCTACAAATGCAACCTATCCAACCAACGGATTTCAATTTCCTTTGAGATATGGAGTGGCCTATGCGTGCTTGATGCATACCACTCACTCGAGATGCTTTCATAAATTTTGACACCACTTGAGCAATCGTCAAGCGGCCTGTCAGGCGGTGTTTTCTAGCTTTCTGGAATTTTTGAACCTGGTAGACCGCTCGAGCAGCCTCCACCTCGCTCGAGCGACCTCCCCTGATTTGGTAGATTTTGTTGATATTTTTAGATGGATTTCCTTATGGTTTTAGGCCATTGTTAGATACTTTTTAGTGATATTCCAAGAATCAATGCACGTTTAACTCTATGTGCATTTGGTGGAGTGAATCATGTTGATATTTGCATTTTGGTCTATTACGTGTTGGACAATTGAATGGATGATTATGCTAGGAAGGTACTAGACTCCTTTAGGAATTCTAGGAAGGTACTAGACTCCTTCGGGAATGCTAGGAGGGTAATAGACTCTTTCGGGAATACTAGGAAGGTTCTAGACTCATTCAGGAATGCTTGAAAGGTACTAGACTCATTTGGGAATGTTAGGAGGGTAGTAGACTCCTTTGGGAATGCTTAGAAGGTACTAGACTCCTTCGGATATGCTATTGAGCTCATTTTTTAGGGAGAGAAAGCTCAAGTCCCATTTCTTTCTCTAGATCCCTCCACCTTCTCTCTACAAATGCAACCTATCCAACCAACGGATTTCAATTTCCTTTGAGATATGGAGTGGCCTATGCGTGCTTAATGCATACCCGGAGACGGATCATCAATTCGAAGTTTGAGGAGGGAGAATCAAAGCTCTTGAGGTCATCCGAAGCTAGGAGATCATCTTCTTCGCCAAATCCATTATCCTAACCTTGAGGTAGGGACATAATACCTTATATAAGTGTGTGTGTAGTACCCCGACCTGATTTAATTATTTAAATTTAAAAATAACACGAGTAATTACTATTATTACGTAATTTAATTCTACTATTTAGAAATTTCGATTTCGGAACCTACGCTCATTAAAAACGTTAAATTTTAGGATGTTTTGAGATGTCGGCTTACTAACGAATATTCGTATGAGAAATCCGAGCACACCATGACGATCCTCGTAATTTTCTAAGTCACCCGGTCTATTCTCATATTTTTCAAAAAATCGGTATCGGAACAGTTTCTCGGGATAGCGTAGCATTTTGCGCACGTGCGCGCGACCAAGCCCTTGACCGATATAAATCCATCATGGTCAAATCAAATCCTCTTTTCCTTAAATTAAGGGGTGTGTTCCCTAATCTAATAAATAACCTAGCATAATTTATATGTATTTATTAATTTAAATTTTTCCTCCATTTAATACATATATATGTCTTGTATCATATAAGGAAAGGTTGGAAATGGGATTGGTGACATCTCTCTCTCCCACGGCAGAATTTCCCCCCTCTCTCACTCTCTAACTCTTACTCCTCCTTCACTTCTTCTTCCACTTCTTCTTCTTCTCCACCTTCTTTTTCTCTTTATTTCTTTTATCACCACCTTCCACGTACCATTATACAACCACCACATCCACGTCACCATGTGCACTAAGACACGCCGAAATTCCGCCTAGATCACCGTATTCGTAGCCTGAGCCACCGTTTTCGTCCACCAAGCTTTCCGGCAAGGAGGAGGTAAAACACTATTGTTAAATGCATACTTAGTCTTCGATATAGATGGATTGGATCGACTCTCGGACCATTGAAACCCATAGAAATCGCATTACGAAAGTCACCCATAAACTTGAGTAAACTGACTTTTTTCCCTAATTTTTAGCCAACTTCGGAGACTTAGATCTTGATGTTTTGTTGCTCGAATTATGTTTTGTAAAAGACAAAAGTTTGAGACGAATACTTTTTCTTGAACATAGACAGAATGGATTTACTCTATGACATCTTGAACGTATTAAAATCATGCTACGAAAATGACCCCAGGCCTTATTGAACACTGACTTTTCCAGATTTTTCCAGATTTTTTATCAACTTCGGGCCCTTGAATCTTGATGTTCGGACGGTCAAAATTAGTTTCTTAAAACACGAAATTTGTAGACAAACATTAAATCTTGAACCTGTATAGGTTGGATTATCCTCAAGACCTACATAACTCACAGAAACTAACCCCAAAATCAACCCGAAAAATAGCCCATTTCTGGGAGTTTTCTCTCTCTAGAAACCCCACTCACGCACCCACTTAAATCACCACACCCGTTAGCCGAATCACGAAATTGACCTTAACATGATGAAATTGGGGTTAAATAATGTACGGGATAAGTCTCGGTCTCGGGTTTCGAAGACCGGAGGGTATAATTACCAAAACGCCACTCTTACTTACTTTTTGGCCTACCGACACTAAAATCACCACACGAACGAACCGACCATGGAATTAGGCTTTGAATATGAATAGGGACTGAAAGTAATGTGGGTCCGATCTCGGTTATATTTTTGGGCGGCCGATAGCAAAGTTACAAAAATACCCTTTTACGGTCTAAGTAACCAGCGATAAAACCGATCGAACGTGAGTCATCCGAGCCCTAGAATATACAAATGAGACTAAGGATTAAGTAATAAAATTGACTCGAATCCTGAGAAAGCTCTCGAAGCCACTTGTTAATTGGTAAATTGACCACTTTGCTCTAGAACCCGAATTACACTTTGTACCCTTACGTATTGAGGAGTCCGAACGATTATGCGATTCGAGTCACTAAGTTAGTACATTCTTTTAAGAGTTGTTGGCAATAAGGACTTTTTACTTATCATGATAGATCCGGGAATCGGAAATCATCAGGCCGAGTTAATATAAAAGAATTACGGACTAATTTCAGGTGAGTCTTATACATGACTTGCTTACTTACATTCTACAATAAAAATGAATGATGCTCTTTACTTTGATGCATATACATCTATGCCACTGAATTGATAGTAGACTGAGCATGATATATTAAGACATTAAAAAGAATCATGGCATCATGAAAACATGAAAATATTATGGCATGAGATCAATATGGCGCCCCGGCCGCTAGGGGGCAGATGAAGATTCTAACGATGAGATGAAGTAATAAGGGTGGGAATTATTAGCCAGGTAATCCAACGGGTGATATCACGCCGGCTTATATTTGGGGTCGCTCCCTAATTTACTGGTGGGCCGTAGATCATATAACGTTACTATACATGGTTACAACGTAAGCCCAAAAGCTGAATTCATACGTCACATAACATGATCATTGATAAGTGTGCATGGTTATAACGCAAGCCTAAAAGCTGGACTCGTATACCGTATAAAGTTGGCATTTAATTATAATGAATTTCAAGAATATGGGTTATCCTAATGCTAAAAGTTAGTAGAGTTGTCATATCTAGACTCACACTAGCCTAGTGCTAATGAAGTTGTTGATGCAACAAGTTTTAATTAACGATGCTGACTATGCTTGAATTCTGCAAGTTGTATTGGAATTGAAGTGTCTTTTGTAATTTCTAACTTAGCATGCTTTAATGTAATTCGATCTTGATTGTAATGTATTTGGTTGATCGGTTGGGAATTTGGACCGTAGTCATGGTTTGTAAGCCCATAAGAGTTATATTGTTGCACTTTATTTTATGCACTGAACTCTGGAGTTAATTTTATTTTTTGCACTCTGATATCAATTACATTGATAGAAAATCCCTAAACTGGTATATTTTTAAAAGGGCCTTATGAGTTTCACTCGTGGCCGGTCACGTGCCTTAACCTTTACGGGATGGGTCGTGACAGTGTGTGTGAGTGCTTAAAGTGGTAAAATTACATGATTTAGTCGTATAAGAGTAGAAAAGTTAGTTTGGATCGTGTTCTTGAATCTGTTAGAAAAATCTAGAAATCAACCCGACTGCTCGAGCGGCCTCCAGCTCACTCGAGCAACTTTCACAAATTTTGACACCACTTGAACGATCGTCAAGCGGCCTGCCAGGCGGAGTTTTCTAGCTTTCTGGAATTTTTGAACCCGGTAGACCGCTCGAGTAGCCTCCAGCTCGCTCGAGCGACCTCCCCTGATTTTGGTGGATTTTGTTGATATTTTATGGATTTCCTTATGGTTTTGGGCCATTGTTAGATACTTTTTAGTGATATTCCAAGAATCAATGCACGTTTAACTCTATGTGAATTTGGTGGAGTGAATCATGTTGATATTTGCATTGTGGTGTATCATGTGTTGGACAATTGAATGGATGATTATGCTAGGAAGGTACTAGACTCCTTTAGGAATGATAGGAAGGTACTAGACTCCTTCAGGTACTAGACTCTTTCGGTAATGCTAGGAGGGTACTAGACTCTTTTGGGAATACTAGGAAGGTACTAGACTCATTCAGGAATGCTAGAAAGGTACTAGACTCATTCGGGAATGTTAGGAGGGTAGTAGACTCCTTCGGAAATGCTAGGGGCATTATGAGACTTTCGAAAACGTATTGGGGAGATACCAATACCTTCCCTGTGTCGGATTGGAAGCAAACTATTATTTATTATTGGAATCAATCTATCAAACTTTTGATTAACATGTTTACTTGATTACTCTTAGAGCTTATTGTGACATGTTCATCACTTGGGTTATTTTCTTAGCTTGATTAACTCATTATCATATTATCATCCGCATTAACTTTTAATACTAGCATCGATATTCTTACTGGGCTGCGGCTCACCCCTTTCTTTGATTTTAGGTACAAATCTCGAGCAGTAGATTGATCAACATGGCATGCCTAATTATGTGCATCTCTTGTAGTTTTTGCATGGACTTAGTTGGTATCTTTTAGCGTAGACTTTTGGAAAGATGTAATGCAACTTTATTTGTAATCAAACGCAACTTATGATGTAATCATCCAACTCTGTAGTTCGAAAATGATTAAATGGGGTATCGATGGCCTATTTTGGAGAACTGTTCCTTTTCTAAATTCTAGTCTTGATGGTCTCTAGTTATTCTGAATATTTACTAAATTTTGGGGGTGTGACAATCCCTCGATAGGAAATGAGTTGAGTTGAGGAGTAAGCCTTTGCATTGAGATGAACCCGTGTAGGGATTGCGATCATTCTATATCTCTCGTATGAGAACCGTTTGCCTAACCTTAGGCTGAGACCTTCTTTGAGAGGAATCATTGTGTTGACGGTGTTTCGGGTCTTGTTGTAAGAAGATTGCGCTTGAGGTTCTTCCTCCATGAGTTTACCTTTCATGTCATTGATTCAGAAGATGGTTCACTTGACTTTAGTGTAGTGAGGAGTTCCCTTGTCCTTTAGGAAGGATTTAGGATTCATCCCATTGTGAGGCATTCTGCACTGTTTGGTTGAGGTAGAATGTGGAGTGGTGACCCCCTTATGTATGAGATGCCTTGTTCGTCTTGTTTGACGTGTGTGTGAGTATATAATGTGTTCCTATAGAACAATTTTGACCATGAGATGAGTTATGAGAGTTTGGCAAAGGTAAGATGTGGGCTTGTTAGTCTTGACATATAAGTGTACTGCATGGTCATTATTCTAGACTTCAGTGACTTGTTTCTCCTATCACCGGAATAAGTCACTGTTTTAATATCATAGATTATGAGTTGTCTTTTCTTATGAATTGCTGAACTACATGAAACTTAAAGCCTTATCTCGATTGATTGAATGTGAGACATACGTATGATATATTAATTATTGGATGAGAATTAGAATGTGATACATTGAGGTACGTTGACATGTGAAATGATGATAAGACGTTGTTCTTTGTACTAGACTCCTTCGAAAATGTTAGGAATGTACTAGACTCCTTTGAGAATGCTAGGAATGAACTAGACTCCTTTGGGAATATTAGGAATGTACTAGACTCCTTTAGAAATGCTAAGAATCTTCTGGTCCCATTCAGAAAAATACCAGGAATATACAAATATGACATATAAAAATGATATTTCGACAAGACATGTGAGCCGTGTGGTGTGCTAAAGTGTTTGACGGGTGAATGGCTTGGTGTTAGTAGATTGTTATGGCATTATTTTATTGCTTCCTCTGTGCCAACCGTCTGATTATACTTATGTAGTGCTACCTAGCTAGTCTAACGTTCTTCGGGAGCATGCTAGGGGAATGAACGAGATTGTTGACTTTTGTTATAGATGTACTTAGAGGATGTGTCATGATATTGCGATCCCATTCGAGAGTAATGTAAAAGAGAATTAATATGATAATGAGTGACGACATGTACATAATGGAAACAAGGATCTAAGAGCTAGACATATGAACTAATGGATAGATGACAGCGTTATTGGTGGGTACATTGAGCATGCATCTTTTGATAAAATTTATTGAGATTATATTGGTTATCATACGGTATTTGTGTTGCATGCCAATTCACCTCATATGCTCATAATATTGGTGTAGATTTTCCTACTGGGCTGTATAGCTCACCCTATCCTTCTCAGGTACCTTATCAAAAATTTAGCATGGAGTGCTTGAAGTGTTTGAGATGATGCATCATTTTTGGGAGCTACATTGATAGACTTCACGTAGTGTCATGTAAAAATCTTTTGAAAGGTTTTATGCAACTTATATACCCTTTGTCGATTTTTATGATCAAACAATGTATCTTTAAACAGTTGGATATGACATTTTGATATAATCGGGCTGAATTATGCCCTTTTAAGTTGGAATACATTTTAAATTCTGATTAGATGGTTGGTCATAAACGAAATATTTAGACTTATTTGTGAGAATTATGAAGTTTTCTTAAATGTTTATATGTTTGAAATTGAGGACGTGCCATACAGTTAAGAAATAGATTTTGCCAAGAGGTGGAGCCTCAAGCCTTACTGAATCACCACTGTTTTTAATGAGATCACTACAAGAGTACACTATGAGGTATGATTTCTTACCTTCAACCCTAGATTTTATGATTTAGGGAGTACTTCGTATGATTTCATCATTTTTTTTTATGTTGTTTGCAATATCAGAACCCTATAGGTTCATGATCTGATCAGCTAGGGTATTATGGTGACCAATAAAGAGTTCCATTAATTATGGACAAAACATCTAGCTGACCAATCAAAGTCTTATGATGACCGGTCAGGGTGTTCTGTGACTAGTCAGCCTGACTTTTGGGCAGTTTTAGTGCTAGTCTCACGTGGACCAAAATATCACACGAACCTCACGTACACTTTGCACATGTATACACTTGTAGTTTTGTTAGGTCCACGAGTTCCCGTGGAATTTCGTGAGAACATGATCACCAATGTTAACCATGAATTGCTTATGTCATACTACCATTATGTTGGAGTTGTGATCAGACAGTGCTATGCCATTGAACTGTTGGTGGTGGTGATGGTGGTGATTTTGTTATATCGTGATTTTGACCAATTATAGCCGTTATATTGCTTGTTTCTTATATATTGTTACGTTAAAATTGGGGTAAATCTAAATTGAGCTAGGGAGACTAGTTTGAATATACAAGGAAGCGGAGGGTGTCGAGTGCATATTATAAGTTGCTCATGGATAGTGTGTAAGGACCCGAAAAATTTGAATTTTTTTTTTAATAATTATTTGAAAGTTTATTTGCGAAATAATTGTTCGATTTATTATTATAGGTTTCGGATTTTAATTATAGGACCCGAGCCCGGAGTCCTTTGCTTTATTTTGCGCTCGTCTCTTTACGTGGTATATTACATGGGAGCCCTTAGGGGCCTTAAAAATCTGATTTTTGGGGCTAAATGGGGGATAGGTCCTCATTTCTCCATCTCTCTCTCTCTCTCTCTCTCGCTCTCTCTCTCTCTCTCTCTACCACAAGCTCTCCCTTCTCTCTAACCTCACTACAAATTCCTTCCACCATTTTCAAATTCATTTGGCATATAGGAAGCTTGCACCGTGCTTAACGTGGAATCGATGACGGATCGTATTTTGGTGCTCGGGAAGTGCGGATTCAAAGTTTGGAAGGTCACCAAAGCTAGGGCTTTCACCCCCTTTGATCAAATCCAACGTTTGGAGCTTGAGGTAGGGATTTCTACCTTGTATTCTGTGTATATGATGTGTTTTGGTCTTTATTTCGGGTATATTTTGAGGTTTGGCAGTGATTTGGTGAGTTTGCAAAAATAGAAATCGCACAGATTTTCTGCAGATTGCGTAAGGACGTCTTGACGGGAACCATGGGCATCCGGACGACTGGCCTAGGAAAATAGACAGAGAGCTAGTATTCTGGGCGTCCGGACGGGATTGCCCGGCGTCCGGACAGGACTGGACGGGATCGAACGGGTGTGGGTGCCCAATCAAAGTCTTAGGATGACCGGTCAGGGTGTTCTGTGACTAGTCAGCCTGACTTTTGGGCAGTTTTAGTGCTAGTCTCACGTGGACCAAAATATCACACGAACCTCACGTACACTTTGCACATGTATACACTTGTAGTTTTGTTAGGTCCACGAGTTCCCGTGGAATTTCGTGAGAACATGATCACCAATGTTAACCATGAATTGCTTATGTCATACTACCATTATGTTGGAGTTGTGATCAGACAGTGCTATGCCATTGAACTGTTGGTGGTGGTGATGGTGGTGATTTTGTTATATCGTGATTATGACCAATTATAGCCGTTATATTGCTTGTTTCTTATATATTGTTACGTTAAAATTGGGGTAAATCTAAATTGAGCTAGGGAGACTAGTTTGAATATACAAGGAAGCGGAGGGTGTCGAGTGCATATTATAAGTTGCTCATGGATAGTGTGTAAGGACCCGAAAAATTTGAATTTTTTTTTTAATAATTATTTGAAAGTTTATTTGCGAAATAATTGTTCGATTTATTATTATAGGTTTCGGATTTTAATTATAGGACCCGAGCCTGGAGTCCTTTGCTTTATTTTGCGCTCGTCTCTTTACGTGGTATATTACATGGGAGCCCTTAGGGGCCTTAAAAATCTGATTTTTGGGGCTAAATGGGGGATAGGTCCTCATTTCTCCATCTCTCTCTCTCTCTCTCTCTCTCTCTCTACCACAAGCTCTCCCTTCTCTCTAACCTCACTACAAATTCCTTCCACCATTTTCAAATTCATTTGGCATATAGGAAGCTTGCACCGTGCTTAACGTGGAATCGATGACGGATCGTATTTTGGTGCTCGGGAAGTGCGGATTCAAAGTTTGGAAGGTCACCAAAGCTAGGGCTTTCACCCCCTTTGATCAAATCCAACGTTTGGAGCTTGAGGTAGGGATTTCTACCTTGTATTCTGTGTATATGATGTGTTTTGGTCTTTATTTCGGGTATATTTTGAGGTTTGGCAGTGATTTGGTGAGTTTGCAAAAATAGAAATCGCACAGATTTTCTGCAGATTGCGTAAGGACGTCTTGACGGGAACCATGGGCATCCGGACGACTGGCCTAGGAAAATAGACAGAGAGCTAGTATTCTGGGCGTCCGGACGGGATTGCCCGGCGTCCGGACAGGACTGGACGGGATCGAACGGGTGTGATAAAATTCTCCTTGATTGTGTATTTGTCTCATATTATGTCTTGAACCATCTTTTAATTGGTAGTTTCACGTGGTCGCGGATCATTAGTACCTTGTTTTGAGTAAATGATATAAGTGCAATACTAGCCTCCATCGGGAGTGGTACTAGGAAAACTATGAATCTAGCTCTCGTTGGGGAACGTGCTAGGAAATGTTATGAACTGGTTTGGCTAGCCTCCGTTGGGAGATGTGCTAGGATACAAGTATGACTATGGATTGACACGACTTGATGATTTGTCTAGCCTCCATTGGGAGAAGTGTTAGGGCATAACTTATCCTAACCTTATGTGGTTGTATTCGATTAGCATTTGATTTGGACGATGAGTTGGTAGCGAGGTGTAATTGTTGCACGCGTATTGGCAAACAGTGGGTTGTTATTCATGTTATAGTGCATGATACATGGAAATATCATATTGTCATACAATATTCATAGCGCATGCCATGCATGTCACATGCATATAATCTTGGCATAGATTTTCCTACTGGGCTTGTAGCTCAACTCTTCCATCTTTCAGGTACCGTAGCAGAGGAGTAGCATGGATTGAATGGTGTGACATCTTTTTGAAAGACTAATGGAAGAAGTTATTTAACATCTGCGTGAACTTATTTTTGGAAGATTTACTATAACTTCTAATTGTATTTTGTTGATAAAAAGTGGAACTTCTTATCTTTTTGGAATCATGAGTATGTATCATGGGCCGGTAGTGCCCCTTTATTTTGAAAACGGTTGGACACTTACTATTTTGGGTATCACATCTATGAAGTAATTTGGGTTATTAACGGTGCTTGGTGAAAATTGTGAATATTATATTGTGTTTTATAATATTGGAAATCGGGGCGTGACATAGTGACAGATATGTTAATGTAAACAAATGTTAATCGACTTGGGTGACCCTAACATGATAATTTTGCTGATTCGAAGTGCTGATTCGAAGTTATCCCATTTATTTTATGTACTGAACAGACCCCAACTAGAAAAACCAGGAGACGATTGATGGTGATGTCAGGGACGTATGCGAAGGCAGCTCCTAACCCCAAAGGGGTGACGATTGAAGTTCTAGACAGTTTTAAAACAGATCGGGGAAGTGGCTAAGATGCGTTGAACTGGACCCGATATGCCACGCTTGATATGAGCCAAGTAAGGTGAGATAGTTATTGACCTGAGTACACGGTAGAAGATTCATTTCTTGCAGGATCGTCGGTAAACTAGTCGGGTATATCGCTTCATACTATGGGTCCATCCTATGTAAGGACTGTTCAATCCCAACTGAGAATCTTAATCTACATTCGATGGGTAGTATTGGGTTCTTGAGGAGAGGATCCTAGAAACGTAGCAAGACTTTTAATGGACTTATGTGTTATTTTTCGCTGATTCATTTACTCTGATTATTATTCTCACTTTATTGTACTTGCACATCTTTGGGTTTATTTTTCAAGTATCTTATTCTACTAAGTATCATTACTCATGGAACAACTTTTCTGCCTTGACATTTTATTCAAGATGTAGATGAGCAAGTAGAGACGCAAACCGAGTAGAAAGAGCCGAACTTGAAAGATGGAGATGTCAAAGAGACTTGGTTATCACACCCTTAGACACTCTGAATTATATTTTGAGTTACGACACATGTAAACCATAAATGGTATTTTTGGTAGTTTTATTTGTAAGCTTGCACGGTTCATTTGAATAAATGTAAAATCTCTTTTGATTATTGCTTAATTTTTAAGTTATTTTTGAAAGAGTTATATTAACGTACCAATAGATCGGGACGTTACCACATGATTAGCGTAAATGGTAGATCTCATTTAATTGTTTGATTGGGGTTATTATATATAGGATAAGGTTGAGTGCACTCTTAATTAGTACCAAGTGTCATTTAACTCAATAATCTTTTTCGAGATAGAGAGACTCAAACTCAAAAGCTTAATAAGAATTTTAAATTATAGTCTTAATCTTAAAAAGAAAATTATTTAGAATTTGCATTTAAGAGTTATGATGTGTCAAGTGACCACATACTGCTTTATGGATTAAAAAATTTAGTATACAATTCTTAAAAGTAAGATTTCCTTTCATCATTTTTGGGTAAAAAAATGGGATATCAACACATGGGTTGGTGTGAAGTCACGGAATGAAATAGAATTAGGGTCGAAATGGAATAATTATTGCAAAAAGCAGCAACGCCAAAACATAAGTAGGAAGAAATGTACTTACCATAAAATTCGCTTCTTGCTAGATCACGTATAAGTTTAGCACCTCTTTCTTCACTTAATATGATGTTTTCACTGGTGGACGCGATCAAGTAACTAACAATCTCTTTATTCCCACTTGCAGCAGCACAATTGAGAGGTGTATCCCTGTTATTGTCCAAAATATTAGTCAGACCCGAGTTTTTCTCGACTAACATTTCGGCTCCCACTCCGTTGCCAGCTTCTGCAGCTGCGTGAAGGGCTGTCATGCCCCTGCAATCAATTGCGCATACATCCTCTTGTGACATATTATGCAATAGCTTTCTCAGAAACTCCTCGCTGTCCGCTGACATTGGCAAGCGGACAGTGAGCATGAGCAGTGTTTCCAAGAGTGGCGTGATTGGAATCGTAACAGCTTCTGGGAAATTTAATATGTAACCGTTGAGAGTTTTCCAGTCCTCAATGCTTACAGCAATGTACAGGGGCAGACAATCGGCTATCCGTCGCTTCTTTTCTTCGGCTGCCATTCATGCACACAAACCTACTAATCAGATCTGACATAATGATGAATGCATATGTGATATTCTTGAATCCAAAAAACTAAATTGCATGTGAATTGTAAAAACTAAAAACGATATCATTAACGAATGATGTGTTTTGTCAAATTCATGGTTTAGGTTTGATCAGTTTATTCATTCTTCATGAAAAAATGATGCTCTTACTCAGACAGCTCATGTGGTCGATGCATGGCTAGAGATGACGATCGGACCTAGGACAAAAAAATGATACAACAAAAACCTTTGGAAAAAGTCATTACCAAGTCGTTCAAATGTTGTGTGTGGATTCAAATCAAACATTTGCTTCAATGCCACCCACACGCGTTGTGCAGTTTCTTGTTCCAACATTTTTAGGCGGATGTCTTCGGTGAGAGTTATTAGTAGCCACCCGCGTACAAGATTGTCTAATCTTTTCTCAGCTGACATACCAGATTCTTGAATACCACTGTTTGCAGGCGCTGTAACCATGTCAATACTGCCATAAATGAAATCGATCAAGCCTTGGCTGCGAATGAAGTCCGTCATCAATTTACTCCACTTGTGGTAGCTTTTTACAATCAAGCCTTTGGGGATGAAGTCCAGAACATTAAACTCCGTGGGGTATGGGTAATTAGAAAATGAGGTAGTAGTAGGAGTAGTAATAGTACTGTTGCTTGAGGAAGCCATTGATATCTATGTATACGGAAAGCTCTAGCTGGATAATTAACGTTATTATAATCTTTAGCACCTGTTTAATAATGCGGCTATTTAAATGGCGCTGGACCCTTTTTCTGCTATTAATTCCTTCCTTGTTACGGTTAAATTTTTTACTTTCACTTTTGTTGGTTCCATGGGCTTTGAGAGTTTGAGTCATCTTCTTTTCTGATATCACGCAATCTATTCCTCTGATTCTCTTATACTTTACTCATCATTGAATTGTAACACCCGTGCCCTGCCCATTTTTTTACAAGATTAATAAAATGGTCCACAATTAAGGTCCTGTTATGCATGCATGGGAGTTGCGGGCCTGTTATACTTCTAAGACACAGCAAGCTGATGTACCCCTTGAATCAGGTTTCAATGATCGGAGCTAAACAAAATTCCAATGAACATCTGTAACATATATAGTAATTGAGAATACACTTTTAAGACAAACTTTTAGTGAATCAAGTAAATATAAAATGTCCGTTGATTGATATGATTTTTGTGCATAAACATATTATAGTCAAGGACAACAAAAGGTTGACAAGAATATATATGTCCATGATTTGATATGATTTTTCTTCTCACGTGAATATGGTTTGTACTAAAGAGGTGAAGCACACACCCCTCTAAAAGCTGCAAAGACAGCAGCAACAGCAACATTTTCAAAGACTGCAACAGCTTCATGATTACCTTAGCTTAATTCCCAAGATTCACCTTCAATTTTCTTATACCCTTTGCATAATAAAGCTAGCTATTCCCGGAATAAAGCTCTAGAGTTGTAAAGTTCATCCCCAACTGAACTTCCTTGACTTTGATCAGATCTATGACATGATCAGGCCCTACGTAGACCTCTTTTATAAGTGGTGGGTACTGTCCCAGTTTTGAACTAAAAAATAAATTCTTTTTTTGTATGTTTGTACACAAAACCCGTTAACAAAATTTTATTTTAGAATTTTAAGTTTGCAGTTAATTTAAAAATATTCTTTAAGTCAACGGTGAATTTTTTTAATTTTTTTGAAAATAAAAATTCAAAAATAGGATCGAAAAAAATTCAAATGAGCGGTGTCTGTCATTTCTTTTAATGCGGCAAGTGCAAAAATAAAAAGAAAACCAAAAAAATATGCTTATTTGGCCATTGCTGCATTAAAAAAAGTGACCAATACCGCTCATTTGAACCCATTTCGGTTGTGTTCTCTGAATTTTATTTTTGAAAAAATTTAAAAAGTTCACTATTGACTTAAAAGAATATTTCAAAATTAACTACGAACTCAAAATTTTAAAATAAAATTTTGTTAACAGGTTGGTGCACAAAACATACAAAAAAAAAAATTATTTTTTGGTTCAAAACTGGGGCAGCACAGCACCCACCCCGGGTTAGAAGTGGGTTATACATCTATGCTAGGGTCGTAACGACGAGCTTCACACAATGTCTCGTGCTAGTTTGATTTCGTTTAGAAACTAGGTAACCAAAAATGTGAATAAAAACGCAACCACGCAAGCTACGAGTATTAGATATATCCTGTGGCTATTTGTTCTACATGCGCACACCTATATAAGTGTACGTATGTACAGTGCTGGCCAAAGTTATCAATCTCGTACCGGTAAGGGTACCGGTTTTGTTACTGGTACGGTACGTTACCGGTACCGGTAGGTACCGGGGTACCGTTTCGGATTTATCGCTAAAAAATAATATATTTTTTTAAAACTAATATTCTTTACAAAAAATTACATTTGACATATAAAGTAAACCCCACAACTTAAAAATAACTCACAAAACATAACATTTTCAAAGGACAATAATAAACCTATGATATTTTCATATCATTTAATTCACAAAATTTATAAAATTAGTTAGCATATGCTTGATTAGAAAGAAAAATTAATATTTATTTTAACATTTAGGTATGAAAAATGAAAAATGAAAAAAGAAAAATTAACATTCATTTTCTTGTCTAGAGAAATTGAAAAGAAAAATTAACATTCATAAAGTATCGAAAGTGAAAAAAAAAATATTAATTTTCATGTATGTATGAAATTATAAATAAAGGTTAACATTTATTTTTTTTTTTAAATTAAAAGGCAATGTTAAGTTTAAAAAAAAGAATGTTAACATTCATAAAAAGGAATGTTAATTTCAAATTTAAAAAATGCTAATTCTTTCTTTTAATTTTCATAAAAAATAATGTTAACTTTTCTTTTTGTATTATAAATTTTCCTACCTTAATTAGAAGTATTTACAAGGAAAATGAAAAAAAACAAAGGTATGTAAATGTAACTAAAAATACATAAAAAGTAAAAAAAATTTAAAAAAAAAAAAGAAAACCGGTACCGGCCGAGATCCGGTATTTGGCCGGTACCGCCGGTATTGGCCGGATCCGGCCGGTACCGGCCGGAACCGCCGGTATTCTTGCCGGAACGGTATGGACGTCCGACGGTACCGGTTTTGGTCCGGTACGGAAGGTACCGGCCGGTACCGGCCGGTACGGGACGAGATTAATTACTTTGGTGCTGGCCCCAGGCCCCGCAGGTGCAGAGCTAAGAATAAAATTTGGGAATAACAAAATTTGAACATGCATATGTTCGAAATTAACTGGGGATAACACCAAACAAAATTCACATATTATAAATTTAATCTTATCTAAAAAACAAATCAAAATATACATATTCTATAAATAAGAAAAAAATATAGCACGAACACATAATTAATATTTAAAAATTCACACTCAATAATTAAAAAGCAGTAATTAGTAATCACATAACCAACACTCAATAATAAAAAAGAGAGCCTCTAAGTCACATTATTTCTCTTGCTGAGCACCACAAAAAAAAAGTGCGTGATCCTAAGACACCACCACGTGGTGCTCCAATACCCTCTATAATCATATATTTATTTATGTGGAGCCCAATATTAAATGTAGGAGTACTACCACTAAATAATTACTCGTAACATGATGATTAAAACAAAAAAAAATTGGGATTATGGAAATTGGGGATGGCAAGTGCCACTCCCCTCCATCAAGTCCCTATGCTCAAGCAACCTCCCGGTGTGGGGCAACCAAAAAAAAATTTATTTTTGTAAATATAGAAAAATATTTTAATTGTTTTGTAAAAAACTTACTTTAGAATTACCTATTTCCTCCACATAAATCAAGCTTTTACATCACTTAGGCCCATACAGTTATCGAAAACGTTGTACGAGAAAGTTGTTCTCAAGAAAATTGAAATGAAATGAAGTAAAATAAAAAGAAATATATTTTCTTGTGTATGTTCATTTCTTAAAGAATCTTGTAAGAAAATAAAAATTTACTTGTTCATTTGTCAAGAAAAAGAAAACAACAGGAATATTTTTTTCTGAATTCAATGGTTAGTTGTTAACAAAATTAATTTTGAGAGCATATATTTTTAAAATTTGTCATTTCAACCAGTATGGTTTACTTCATAAAAATAAAAAATATCGTCATACAAGTTTAAATAAATAAATAAAATCATGTATTTGCACTCCACTAAATTAAACAAATAACAATATAAACATGTACTTTCATTCCTTTAATAAAACTAATGAGAAAAATAGTATGTGTTTAATATATTAGATATGTATATCACACACACAAACACATATAACATATTAGATATACTTAGATATGTACATAATATATTAAATACGTTACACTACCATATACATAAAAGACCAACATATATTCAGTTTTTGACAAATTTCACTTTTAACCCGTTGTATAAAATATAATATATGACTATAATATATTAAATATGCATAACATATGTATCACTATGGTTCTGGTATATAATCTACCGTATAGAAAAAAAACAAAATATCCTAAACAGGATATATCCTAAAATACATTTATAGTTATTGTATTGCTTATTGTAACGTTGTACTTAACTAGATTAGCTATTTTTTATTCAATTTATTTTGTATTTATTTTTTTATTAATTTTTTGTGAAATATTAGTTCGTCTCAATGAAAAAAATCTAAAAAATATAAAATTGTGTCTAAAAACTAAATTTTTTTACTTAATATAAAAAATAAACTAAAACAAATATATTTTGGTTATTTTTTCTCTTTCCTAATTTTTTTTTAATTTTTGAACATAGACGAATCAATAATTCACAAAAAAAATAGATGCAAAATAAAAATTGTGGGATATTTATGATTCGACGGAGAGAGACTTTTAAAAGTTGAAATTGATAAAAACTTATATTTAGACTACCATGTCACAAGAGGGATTAAGTGGATTGGGTATGATTTCAATTGAAAATGAATACTTTGATAAGTTAAACTACGTAATTTAATTGAAGAATTTACTTCAAAAAATACAAGAAGAGGTCGTTTTCTTTGAATCGGATCATGCTAATCATAAAGCACTATGATTGGGGTTGCATTTTGATTTTGAATTTTTTATATAATTCAAGCTAAACGTGTAACGAACATTATTTTTGTTTTTGTTTTGTTGTTTGGTTATATGTATTTTAATTTTGTTATGATTTAATACTAAGTGGGTAACCAATTTAAAATTGAGTTGGACAATCCAAATATCGAGACCGACACTGTATATATATAAAAATGCTGCATTGCAGAAGTACGGCAAGTAGTTAGTATTGTGCTTAATGCACACATGGTATCAGCAATTTAAGACAAGTCGAGATTGTCAATCTCCATCATATACACCATGAAATTAGGAAGTCAAATTTAGAACGTGTCTTTTAACTTTGACTTCTTCCTCGGCTTTTGTTTTTTTCCATCTCCAGTAAGTCTAAATCTTCTATCCAGTCAATTGAATTGTTTATGTGGAATTTTACATTGAATTTAGAAGGCACTGCGAAATTATGGCACGACTGCAAATAATCATGAAAGCTCACCGGTTCTAGAATCATCCGTCTGCCACCAAGTTCAGTATATACCAAGCTCATTTCAAATTGACAACGAAACACACTTAAAGAAAGTGTCCGATTCAAAAGAGAATAGGAGGATTCGAGCAATACCTGTGCTATTGTTGGAAAATTAAATAAAATAACATTCAATCTCACAATATTCTTACAGATTTTGGAAACAATGAATTATTAAAAGAAAATAAAACAATTACACGTGCGTAATAGAAACAGAAATAAAAGAAGAAACGAGATGCAAGATATAAGTGAAAAATCTCGATGCGAGAAAAAAATCCATAGGAACCACACCAATCCACTACTGAATCAAATCAATAAGTGTAAATCTTCTCACAATCTCACAGAGATCTGTGTTTTCTCTTATATCTCCCAAAGCATTGTCATCTCAACTCCCTTAGGAAACCTCTCAAAGGTTAGATTTCTTTATCTAACCCTAATCCTATTATAACCATAATTGTAAAAGGCAACAAAATGCGCATCCCGAGGTGGGAGAGCATCTGGACAGACTTGACCACCATCCAAAATTCAATGTGCAAACTTCGTTGGGGCGTCTGGACGGGCCTGAGCACCGTCCAGACGAAAATTCCAGAGACTGAGTGTCTAGACAGACTGCCCCCAGTGTTCGGACAAAAATGGCAAAATCTATTTCCTTTGGATGCACTCCTAACGATCTCCCACTTGAAGATCACCGAAATTTCAGCAAACATGTCAACTACAAATTTGAACCCCCTCAACCAATGTGGATGTAGTCGTTTGACCCTCTTGGTGTGACTCTAGGCCTATCATCTTTTCAAGTATGAAGACCAACTGAAGTTGAACAAAACTTCAGTTTCTCAACTGTAACCGCCTTGGTCAACATATCTATCGAATTTTTGCTCCCTAAAATCTTCTCTAGTAACAAATCTCTATCCTCCATAAATGAACAAATAAAGTGGTATCTTAAATCAATGTGTTTCGTGCTGACATAGAACACTGGATTCTTGGCAAAATGTATAGAACTCTGGCTATCACAGAAAAAAACACTGTCATTTTGCTTCAAACCTAACTCCTCCAAGAAGACCTTCAACCAAAGCACCTGCGTTGCAGCCTCAGTCATGACTAGGGATGTAACCGATCTGGTTTGGTGGAATTCATGAGACTGAACCGGACAACCGATTTGAAAATTTTGTAAATCTAAACCGAACCGATTGCACCGATCCGGTTTCAATCGATTTTAGCAAGTTTCGATCCAGTTTGGACTTTTAATTTTTTGAACAACATTTCGAGCCAACCACAAAACAAAAAGTGAAAAATTAACAGTTTGGAGTGAAATTTTTCATAATACAAGTGCGCTGAACAGTACTTTAAAAGATTGAACAGTTCGAACTTATTCTTATTTTTTATTTCCAGACTGATAGTCTTTTATTTTCATTTACTCTCTGTAAATGTTGATTTTTCATTTTCTGTACATAGTAATGATTCTAAATCCTAGTAGATTAAATGACTAATGGAGTAATGGGTTGTAAGTTATAACACATAAACTTAAACATACAACATATTTATATTTATACCCCCATTCGGTCCGGTTTGGACCAGTTTTGTATTTTTCTAAATCGAAACTGGACTGGACTAAATTTTTTAATTCTAAAAATCGTCAATCCAGTTTGATCCAGTTTTTTGATTTTTATTTTCACCTCTAGTCATAGCCACATATTCAGATTTTGTCATGTATAATGTCACTAGTTTCTGTAGATGTGAAATCCAACTCACCGCTGTTGAACTATTTGTATAGACATAACCTGTGGTGCATCACTGGGTATCCTGATCACTGGCAAATTATACAACCACATATCCTTGCACTATCAATTTTTCTCTCCCAAAACAAAGTGGCAAATCAATGAAACTTTTCAAGTATTGCACAATCCACTTTACTGATTCTCAATGTTGCTTTCCGGATTGCTAACAAACCTGCTCATAACTCCTATTGCATGGGAAATATCTGACCTCGTGCTTACCATCGCATATATCAAGCTACCAATGGCTGAGGCATACGGAACATTGGCCGTATATTCTCTTTATGCATCTGTCTTAGGTGATTGCCTCTGAGAAAGTTTGAAGTGACTTTCCAAGGGTGTGCTAACTATGTTAGCACTCTGCATATTGAACCTCTCCAGAACACGTTCAATAAACTCAGCTTGATTCAATCGCATGGTTCCCTAAGCCATATCCCTACTGATTCTCATCATAAGTATCTGCTTAGTTACACCCAAATCTTTCATAGCAAACTCTTTTACTAACTGTTGCTTCAATTTGTTGATCTCCCTAATGCAGGAACCTGTTACAAGCATATCATCTACATAGAGTAATAAAACAATATAGTTAGACTCAAACCTCTTGAAGTAACAATAGTGATCTGTGTTGTACCTTGTGTAGCCACTACGCTACATGAAACCATCAAACTTTCTATTCCATTGTCTGAGAGCCTGGTTCAAACTATACAGACTCTTCTTGAATTTATACACCATCTCTTTCTTGCCTTTCATACTGAAGCCAACAGACTCCTTGTAGATTTCTTCATCCAAGTCTGTCACGCCCCGAACTTTCATATCATTAAATCATAAAATAATATCCATACTCCACCAGTTACCATTTCAAAGTCAAGGGGGCACTACCGGCCCATAATACATAATCATGATTTTCAAAGGGTTAGAAGTTCCACTTGCGTTAACAAATTACATAAGGAAGTTATATTACATCCACTCCAAAAATAAGCCCATGCAGATGTGTAATAACTTTTTCCACAAATCTACTCAAAAGATGCCAAGCCAAGCAATCCATGCTACTCCTCCGCTACGGTACCTGAAAATGGAGGGGTTGAGCTACAAGCCCAGTAGGAAAATCTATACCAAGATTATGTACATGTGAGATGCATGGCATGCACAATGAACATGGTATACTAATGTATCACTTTCATACATCACACACAACCACACGATTAACAATCCACGGTTCACCAATACACATATAACAACCACGTCTCGCAATTGACCCATTGTTCACATCCAATGCCAATCAGATACAATCACACAATTCAAGATATTCATACCCTAGCACTTCTCCCAACGGAGGCTAGGCAATGCACCATGTCGTGCCAAACCATAGTCATGCGTATATCCTAGCACATCTCCCAACGGAGGCTAGCCAATGTCGATTCATGGCATCTCCTAGCACATTCCCAACCGGGAGCTAGTCTCATTGATTTCCTAGCACCACTCCCAACGGAGGCTAGTATCACACTTCTCATTCACATTCGATAGTTCCAACCATGCATAACCAAATTCCAACGGTTCACGATTACGTCAAACTACTAATTAACGATATTCCACGGCCTAATACGTGACAGAAAGTAAATTAAAGAGAAAATGCACGGCCTTCCTTCCAGAAGCCCCAGGAGCGCTACACCAAAAACCAGGGAGCGCTACCCTCTCGGTCCCGGGAGCGCTACACCAAAAATCAGGGAGCGCTACCCTCCTATTCCAGAAGCCCCAGGAGCGCTACACCAAAAACCAGGGAGCGCTACCTGTGCAGTAAATCAGCGCGATTTCCAGATTTCGCACTTGGTCCAAATTACACCAAAACATCAAACTAACCACGAACTAGGCACCAAAACACATCACATACACATAATACAAGGTAGAAATCCCTACCTCAAGCTTTGAAGTGGAAGTTTTGGTCCAAAGTGTGAAGCCCTAGCCCGGTTGTCCTCCAAAGCTTGAAACCGCACCTCCCGAGCTCCCAACCACGAACCAGCTTCGATTCCTTGCTAGACACGCTCCAAGGCTCCTATATCTCCGAGTAATTCGCAGATGGTGAAGAGAAGGGGTGAATTTGGCTAGAGAGAAGTGAGAGCACAAAAGGGGAGTGAGAGAGGCATTTGGGGAAAAATGGGTTTGTCCCTCCCTTGGCCAACAATCAGATTTTTAACCCCAAAAAGGGCATCCACGTAAATAGTTAAATAAAGATACGCGCGCGAAATAAAACAAGAGACTCCGGGCTCGGGTCCTATAACTAAAATCCGATACGTAACACAATTAATTAAATTCATTTATCCGAAATAAACTTTCAATTAATTATTTTAAAAAAAAAACTCAAATTTTCCGGGTCCTTAAAGAAATTTCGTCCTCGAAATTTAAGACAAGGTGTCGACACCGATACTTCTACAAACAATTCACAAGTCAG
Organism: Arctostaphylos glauca; assembly: GCA_019985065.2. Lineage (NCBI taxonomy): Eukaryota > Viridiplantae > Streptophyta > Magnoliopsida > Ericales > Ericaceae > Arctostaphylos > Arctostaphylos glauca. Next base: position 21,630,936 of record JAHSPW020000001.1, on the reverse strand, counting down.
ACACAGATACTCCCAGATACGGACACACCGCTATTTTCTCAATCTTTACTATAAACCATTCCGTGCTTTCACAAAGCTCAACGGATGCCGACTGTTAAGTCATCATGTTTAAACAAAATCAACCAAGCACACAACCATCATGCACACACCGTGCTCATCGAGTACATAACAACCAACGCATAGTCAAATTCCCAAATTCCATAGCTCAAATTATAAACAAGCACATAACTCATGTTTCAATCACATTCAATAAGCACAAAACATGGTGGCAAACACGCCCCAACCCAATAACAAGCACATAGTAATCAAGGGTCAAACAAATGCGGGTATTTCTCCCGAACCTCATCCTCACGCTCCCACGTAGATTCTTCCTTACCTTGGTTTCCCCATAATACCCGGACCAAAGGTATCGTCTTACCTCTCAACACTTGCTCTCGAGCATCTAAAATACGGATCGGTTGTTCTCCATAAGATGCATCAGCCTCTAGCTCCAACTCGGACCACTCCAAAATATGAGAAGGATCCGGCTCGTATTTTCTCAACATCGAGACATGAAATACGTCATGCACGCCCGATAACTTGGGTGGCAAGGCCAAACGGTAAGCAACTTCTCCAATCCTCTCAATGATATCAAACGGCCCAATATATCTCGGTGATAACTTACCTTTCCGCCCAAAACGCGACAAGCCCCGTCGTGGTGATACTTTCAAGAACACATGGTCTCCCACCTCAAACGATAACGGACGACGGCGTCGATCGGCATAGCTTTTCTGTCTACTTTGAGCGGTAAGCAATCATTGGCGAATTGTCTTGACTAACTCAGTAGTCCTCTCTTGCGCCCTCGAAAGTTGCTTGCGAATCAACTTCATGCTCTCAATAGTCTCCCCAATCAAATCCGGCCCCACAAGTGTTGCCTCACCCAACTCGGTCCAACATATAGGTGATCTACAAGGTCTACCATACAAAGCCTCAAATGGTGCCATCTCAATGCTCGATTGATAGCTATTATTGTAGGCAAACTCGACAAGAGGTAAGTGATCCTCCCAACTTCCCCGAAAATCCAAAACACATGCCCGAAGCATATCCTCAAGAATCTGAATTGTACGCTCAGATTGCCCATCGGTCTGGGGATGGTAAGCAGTACTAAATAATAAGTTCGTGCCAAGTGCTGCCTGCAAGCTCTACCAAAATCGTGCCGTAAATCTAGGGCCTCGGTCGGACACAATAGAAACTGGAATCCCATGCAATCGGGTAATCTCACGAATATACAGTCGACTGAGCTTCCCCACTGAATCAGTAACCCGAATTGGTAGAAAGTGAGCGGTCTTGGTCAAACGGTCCACTACTACCCATATCGTATCATGCCCTCTCGGCGACCTCGGTAAACCCGTAACAAAATCCATCGTCACGTTTTCCCATTTCCATTCAGCCACTGGCAAGGGTTGTAACTCTCCCGCGGGTCGTTGGTGTTCGGCCTTTACTTGTTGGCATGTCAAACATCTCGCCACGAAACTCACCACATCTCGTTTCATTCCGAACCACCAAAATTGCCACGCAAATCATGATACATCTTTGTTCCACCTGGATGAACCGCTAAGGGAGAGTGATGAAACTCCCACAAAATTTCCTCCTGACACGTGATGGGTACAAACAACTTCCCTTCAAAGCGAAGACCTCGGTCCGCATAGATCATCCATCCATCAAGTGCACCACCACTTAAGAATTTTCAGCGCAACTCTTCCGTCTCCTCATCGTGTTGTTGAGCATCCACTACCCGGGTGGATAAGGTGGATTTAATCGTCATATTGCACAATATTGCTCCATCACCGGCTTCCTCAAAACACGTCGCATAATTCCCCAACTCCTCCACCATCTTCCATTCACGAATGGCCAAACTTGCCAGTTGAATTGGTTTTCTACTCAAGGCATCCGCTACTACATTTGCCTTTCCGGGGTGATATTGCAACTTAAAATCATAATCCTCAATGTGCTCCATCCAATGGCGTTGTCTCAAATTCAGCTCCTTCTGAGAGAACAAGTGCTTCAAGCTCTTATGATCTGAGAACACCTCGAACTTCTCCCCATAGAGGTAGTGTCGCCAGATTTTCAGTGCGAACACAACTGCAGCAAGCTCCAAATCGTGCGTTGGATAATTCTGTTCATGAACCTTCAATTGTCTTGACCCATAGGCCACAACTCGTCCTGTCTGCATCAAGACACACCCCAGTCCCTCTTTCGATGCATCACAGTATACCGAGTAACCAACTCCCCTCTCAGGTACAATCAACACCGGCGCGCTAGTCAAACGCCGTTTCAACTCTTCAAACGCTGCCTCGCATGCGTCATCCCAAACAAAACGCGCCCCTTTACGAGTCAATCGGGTCATAGGTGCTGCCAAACGAGAAAAGTCAAGTACAAAACGACGATAATATCCGGCCAAACCCAAAAAGCTCCGAATCTCAAAAACGTTCTTCGGTCGTTGCCAACTCATTACAGATTCTATCTTTCCCGGATCGACGAACAACCCTCCTTGCGAAACTACATGCCCCAAAAACTTGACTTCGGAAAGCCAAAATTCACACTTGCTCAACTTAGCATAAAGCCGATGCTCCCTCAAAAGTCCAAGAACGATAGTAAGGTGCGATTCGTGATCTTCTTCCGTACTTGAGTATATCAAAATGTCGTCAACAAACACCACCACAAATTGGTCAAGGTACATACGGAAGATACGGTTCATAAGATCCATAAACGTTGCCAGTGCATTGGTCAACCCAAACGGCATCACCACAAACTCATAGTGCCCATAACGTGTCCGAAAGGCAGTCTTTAGGATGTCCTTACTCCGGACTCTCAACTGATGGTACCCCGATCTCAAGTCAATCTTTGAGAAACACCTAGCTCCTCGGAGTTGATCAAACAAGTCGTCGATTCTCGGCATTGGGTACTTATTCTTCACGGTTACACGGTTTAGCTTCCGGTAATCGATACATAATCGTAATGACCCATCCTTTTTCCGTGCAAACAAAGCAGGAGCTCCCCACGGTGATGTACTTGGACGTATAAAATCCAAATCTTGCAACTCCTGCAATTGAATCTTCAACTCCTTCAATTCGGCCGGAGCAAAACGATACGGAGGCATAGAAATTGGTGTGGTACCCGGAATCAAATCTATTGTAAACTCAATCTCTCTCTTGGGAGGTAAACCGAGTAACTCCTCCGGAAACACATCCGGGAAATCTCGAACCACCAACGGCAACTCACCACGCGCATGCACATTCTCATCAAGGGTCAAACTAGCCAATAACGCATAAATAGAGTCTCGCTCTTGGGGTTCATAAAGATAAGGCTCTAATGGTTCTCGGCGTTCTCCGAAGAACTCAAAGCAACCGTCCACCGGCGAACAAATACGGACCCGGCGCTTAAAACAATCAATCATGGCACGATGGATGGACAACCAATCCATACCCAAAATAACATCAAACCCGGTCATGCCCAACACAATAAAATCATAGGTAAAGCGACGGTCAAGTATCATGAGCTCACAATCTCTACACACCCGATCAAGTAGTGATCTTCCCCCAATAGGTGTCTCAACATACAACGGTGGGTCTAACAAGGTGGTCTCCAAACCCAAAGCACAAGCAAATGATGCAGCAATGAATGAATGAGATGCTCCAGAGTCAAATAAAACTCTTGCAAAAGAGTTGAATACAAGAAATGTACCCCTCACAACCGACGAGTCTGGACTCTGAAAAGTCGAAGGTGCCACCGCAGTAGTAATGTTGTAAGCTCTAGCCGGAACCTGATGCCCTTGCATGTACCCGCCTCCCCGTCGAGCGAAATTTACCGGTGCTGAAGAACTAGCCCCTCTTTCGGTTTGAGAACCCTGAACCAAAGTGGTTTGGCGAAAATGGGACTGTTGTTAGTCGTTGTGGAGCCCCATGAGATTGCTGCCCCTGCCCTTGCCTCGGTTGCTGCACCGAGCCAACCTCACTACGTGTTCCTCCCCCTTGAGGAAAATTCCTCGAAATGTGATCCTCCTTTCCACAAGTATAGCAAACCTTGGGAGGTACCGGACATTGATTACGGATATGACCAGGTTGATTGCATCGGAAACATACACTCTGAGGCCTCGAAGTAGTACTCCATGAGTCTGACGAAACAGAAGGCCTAAGATTGGAATGACTTCGTTGGGACTGAAATTGCTCCCTCTGGCGCTTATGCTCCTGACTTCCAGAACTCCCCGAAGACGAAGAGTAGTTTGGCACCGCACTCGGTTGCCTTGGTTCCCACACTTTGGAACCCCGCTGTGCCTCCTTGGGCAGCTCAACACTTCTTGCACATTCGACCACATCCACAAAGTTCATCTTTCATTGGCTCACCACGAGCCTCTTAACTGAGGAGTGAAGACCCCTCTCAAAACACCTGCATTTACGACCTTCCGAAGCCACGAGTTCCGGTGCAAAACGGGACAAGGTTTGGAACCTTGCAGCATACTCGGACACAGTTATGTTTCCCTGCTCCAACATCTCAAACTGTTCGCGCAACTGGTCACGATAAGATTCCGGGAAGTACTGGTTCTCGAAGAGAACCTCAAAGTCTGCCCAAGTCAAAGTTTCCCTATCCGGTTCACTAGTCCCAGCCGCTCGCCTCGCAGCCCTCCGTGCATCCTTGCGTGACTCAAGAACTGATTTCCACCATTCATTCGCCTCTCCAATCAATTGGCATGCCACAATTTTGACCCTAAGGTCATCCTCCGCTATACCCAAAGCATCAAACAGTTTGCAAGTCTCAGAAAGCCAATAGTCGGCCGCGAGAAAATCACCACATACCCCGCTAAACTGTGGTGGATTCAAGCGTCGGAACTCTCTCATGGCATCCATTGCCCGATTCCCATCATCGGCCCTTGCACTTGTCCTCAACAAGTTGGCCTCGGCAAGCGCCGCCACAAACTCCCGAGCAAACATCCCCGGAGCAACCGATGGTTCAACACTTTGCTCCACCTCTTCATTCACTTCCTCCGCACGAGGAACCTCTCTTTGTTGACTCACCACATCCTCTAATGGTACCTCACGGTAGCGACCACCGCCTCGGCTTCGGCCTCGGGGTCCGCCCAACCTCACACCACGCCTAGGAGGCATATCTCTACAATGTACCAACACTAACAAGATCAACAACCACATAATACGAGGCCAATGCCTAACACGAAAGTCCAACACATTTCCTCAATTCTATATTTGCTCATAAGAAACAGTTTATATGATGCGTATGAATGTCATGCACATTAGCACACACATGCCTTTTCAAAAATGCAGAGTTTGAACCCATGAGACTCTAAGTCTCCCCACGGTCTCAAAATATTCCAACTCTCGCTCTGATACCAAGTTGTCACGCCCCGAATTTTCATATCATTAAATCATAAAATAATATCCATACTCCACCAGTTACCATTTCAAAGTCAAGGGGGCACTACCGGCCCATAATACATAATCATGATTTTCAAAGGGTTAGAAGTTCCACTTGCGTTAACAAATTACATAAGGAAGTTATATTACATGCACTCCAAAAATAAGCCCATGCAGATGTGTAATAACTTCTTCCACAAATCTACTCAAAAGATGCCAAGCCAAGCAATCCATGCTACTCCTCCGCTACGGTACCTGAAAATGGAGGGGTTGAGCTACAAGCCCAGTAGGAAAATCTATACCAAGATTATGTACATGTGAGATGCATGGCATGCACAATGAACATGGTATACTAATGTATCACTTTCATACATCACACACAACCACACGATTAACAATCCACGGTTCACCAATACACATATAACAACCACGTCTCGCAATTGACCCATTGTTCACATCCAATGCCAATCAGATACAATCACACAATTCAAGATATTCATACCCTAGCACTTCTCCCAACGGAGGCTAGGCAATGCACCATGTCGTGCCAAACCATAGTCATGCGTATATCCTAGCACATCTCCCAACGGAGGCTAGCCAATGTCGATTCATGGCATCTCCTAGCACATTCCCAACCGGGAGCTAGTCTCATTGATTTCCTAGCACCACTCCCAACGGAGGCTAGTATCACACTTCTCATTCACATTCGATAGTTCCAACCATGCATAACCAAATTCCAACGGTTCACGATTACGTCAAACTACTAATTAACGATATTCCACGGCCTAATACGTGACGGAAAGGAAATTAAAGAGAAAACGCACGGCCTTCCTTCCAGAAGCCCCAGGAGCGCTACACCAAAAACCAGGGAGCGCTACCCTCTCGGTCCCGGGAGCGCTACACCAAAAATCAGGGAGCGCTACCCTCCTATTCCAGAAGCCCCAGGAGCGCTACACCAAAAACCAGGGAGCGCTACTTGTGCAGTAAATCAGCGCGATTTTCAGATTTCGCACTTGGTCCAAATTACACCAAAACATCAAACTAACCACGAATTAGGCACCAAAACACATCACATACACATAATACAAGGTACAAATCCCTACCTCAAGCTTTGAAGTGGAAGTTTCGGTCCAAAGTGTGAAGCCCTAGCCCGGTTGTCCTCCAAAGCTTGAAACCGCACCTCTCGAGCTCCCAACCACGAACCGGCTTCGATTCCTTGCTAGACACGCTCCAAGGCTCATATATCTCCGAGTAATTCGCAAATGGTGAAGAGAAGGGGTGAATTTGGCTAGAGAGAAGTGAGAGCACAAAAGGGGAGTGAGAGAGGCATTTGGGGAAAAATGGGTTTGTCCCTCCCTTGGCCAACAATCAGATTTTTAACCCCAAAAAGGGCATCCACGTAAATAGTTAAATAAAGATACGCGCGCGAAATAAAACAAGAGACTCCGGGCTCGGGTCCTATAACTAAAATCCGATACGTAACACAATTAATTAAATTCATTTATCCGAAATAAACTTTCAATTAATTATTTTAAAAAAAAACTCAAATTTTCAGGGTCCTAACAAAGTCCCCATGAAGAAAAGTAATTTTGACAAACTCCTTGAAGATCAACCAACATAATTAAGGAGATCCATTACCTACTACTAAAGAGATCTAGAGAGAGAGATGGGATTGGTTCATCTGGTTCAAGTTCCTCTCTCTTGTTCATTGTGAATTTCAAGGTTTTTCATATATCCGAATACTTATCTTGTTTGATAAAACTTCATCTATCCTCCAGTGTGTTGTGTAACAAAACAACGTCGCTTTGGCGTAATAAAAAAGACTCCTACTGGTTGAAGTCTGTCCAAATAACGTTATTTGTTAGTTTTTAAAGTGATAATGTTATCAGATAAAATTATCTCTTCGTGTTTAGAGAAAATCCATCTGTAAAAAGATCTCATGAGTTAAAACTTTTCAAACAATGGATCCTAACTTATAAATTAAATTAACATGTCTTTAATGGGACAAATCATTGCAAATTATCGATCAAGGTGGATATTTTCAGCAGCAACCACTCTGTTGGCAATCTTCACAACTGGCAAAAATATCTTTGTATAATCGATCCCTTCTTTCTGTTGGAAGCCCTTTTACAATCCATGTTACCTTGTAGAATTTCTTCCCATCACTCTCTTGCTTAAGTTGATAGACTCATTTGTTGTGTAAGGCTTTTTTTCCTACAGGAAGCTAAACTGACTGCCAGCTACCATTGGAATAAAGAGATTCCATCTCTTCCTGCATTGCACTCGTCCACTTAGCTGATTCAGGAACCTGCAAAGTCTCATGATAGCATTGTGGTTCTACTCCATCTATCAAAAGCAAGTAATCAAGCGAATAAATATATTTCAAATTTGGCTTGGGTACTTTAGCTGACCTCATCGATTGTTTAACTGTTGAACTAGATTCTGCTTGTGGAGCTGCTCCATTAGAAACTATCCCATCTCTGGTTGTCCTCTCTGAAACTTTCTCCTCTGTCTAACCAGAACTCTACTCAACCACACTATCAAATGGAAGATCTTCCAACCTAAAGTGCTCGCACGTGTCTCCATCGAAATGGTACTACCACTATTCAGTTTGATGTCCCTATTTTTGTACATCACATTTTCATTAAATATAACGTCTCTACTTCTGATTATCTTTCTGTTCTTGTCATCCAGAAAATGATAACCAAACTCATCTCCGCCATATCCAATAAAGGTGCACTTCTATGAGTTACCCTCAAACTTATCCCTTCCATGATCGCTAATTTGTACATAGAAAACACAATCAAAAATACGTAAATGTGATAAATTTACCTCTTTACCACTCCAAGTCTCCTCTGGTATGCCAAAGTTCAACAGAACTAATTGCCCAATATTGATCAAGTATGCTGCCATGCTAACTACTTCTATCCAAAACTGTTTAGGCAATCCTGCATGTAACCGCATGCTCCTAGCACACTCTATCAAGGTCCGGTTCAGCCTTTCTGTGATCCCATTAAGCTACGGAGTCCCTGGAGGTGTCTTCTCTAAACGAATCTCATTCAGAGCACACACTTTCTTAAACTCCCCCAACTCATACTATTCGTCATTGTCAGACCTCAACTTTTTTATCTTCAGATCTGTTTCATTCTCAACCATGGCTTTTCACTTCTTGAAGACTTTGAACACCTCTGACTTGTGTTTCATAAAGTATGCCCATATTTTTCTCGAGTGATCGTTGACAAATGTAACATAGTAATAAGAACCACCATTAGAAGGCAATGTAGCTGGGCTATAAACATCTGTATGGATAAGCTCTACTTTCTAAGCCCTGGGAGGCTTGTCGCCTTTGTAAAAATAACCTATTTCTGGTTACCGAAGGTATAATCCTTGCAGATGTCAATATCCACTGACTCTAAACCTATTAGCTTCCCTTTTGACTACAAAACCTTCATTCCTTTTTCACTCATATGCCCCAGTCTATTGTGCCACAGATCTGAACTCTTTTTGCCATCTGCAACTGCAAGTGTGTTGCTACCATTTGAAGTCAAGTAAAGTGTACCAACTTTTTTACCTTTAGCTACCACCATGGTACTGTTGCAGACTCTACATGCGTCCCTTGTGAACATAGAAGTATAACTTGCTACTGTGGGATGTCCAATCGAAAAAAGATTCCTCTTCAAATTACGTTACATTTTTCGTGATTCTAGTTGTATTGGACATATTCATAATGTCAGATTGAGCGTAGTACATCTGTCGTGCTGCTTAAATTAATATACTTTATTGTTTTGATGACATGGTGAATATGTTGTACTTGGGCGATGTTAAGGGAAAACCAAGAGTCAACGATGGGGACACTGGTTCAAATGTCTCCTGAATAAGGAAGCGAGGGGTATTGGGTGAACATTATAAAGTAGTAGAATCATGTAGAGCACAGTAGGTGATGTTAAAAGGAAAACATAATAAATGTGTTGGAGGCCGTCGTGCCAATGTTGGGTTACGAGGGTTCAAGTCCTACCTAACTAGTTTATGGGTTCAAGTCCCATGTTCCATTGGGTTCGAGTCCCATCGGGCATCGTCACGTTTGTTTAAGGACTTCAACTAGGAGTTCTTGTAAAGGTTGCAGGTGACTTTGGGGACGTCTACTATGTAGCTTCCCACCCGAGGGACTGACACCAATGTCTTGGGCGTCCTAGAGCCGGTAAAGGATAAGCGGCTAGAGTTTGTTAGTACCTGGCCTAATGAAATCACATTTCAGTCGGATCTGGCTAGGGTGAGATAGTTGTTAACCTAGTAAACAGTAGAAGATGCCATCCTTGTCGGGTCGGTATTCAAGTCGAGTACATAACATCTGACTACAAGCTTTGGATAGGTAATGATTGATCAATATCAACTGAGTGTCTGATGCTAGATAGTTTGATAGGTTACAGAGTTCCTAGGTGAAATTTCTAAAAATATTAAAGAAAAGAAGCATAACATACCTACATGTTTACTTAACTTGCTCTATATTATGAAATCACTATTATATATCATGTTGCATGCTTGGTTCCCTTTTGAGTTTGGTTTTCACATATTGGTCCCTATCTAGTTTAATTACTCGCTGGAGCAACTTCTTTACCCCTAGCGTTTCATGGCAGATGAAGACGAGCAGATGAAGTTTACGCACCAATTGAAGGAGCCAGTGGTCATGGAGGAAGAGTTCAACACATGGTTGCCATACTTTTAGTTTGCTCTTTAATTATGTTGGTTTCCAATGTAAACCGATGAGGGGTATTTCTATCATTTGTATTTAGACTTTGTAATTAATTAGCTAAATAAATTTTGGTAATAAAATTGTTTTTTTAATTATTATTTTAACAAATAAAATAATAATAAAGAGATTTAAAAATATTAAATTAATAGAGAAGTTGGGGCTTTACGAATGGTATCAGAACATAGGTTCCCTACTGCAATCTTGGGTAGAATGGATAGATCAAAGTCTTGAGCATTTGTCCGTCTAGTTAGACTTTTTGATTTATTATGATACAGTACACGTAAGTTAATTATATAATTATTTTTGGTAGATTTTGGGTCAGAGCAAGACGCCTTATCAATTTTGACGCGAAGTCAGTTTATTTCTCCAACCCCGACAAATTTAGCATGAACCTAGAAGACGAGGAGCTGAAAGATGGTGATTCCGAGGAGGATCAAAAGCTAAAGGAAAAAGGATGGTCTTCATCATTGAAGATCTGTCACCACGAACACCAATCTCCCCATTAGATAAACATCAAGGATAAGAGGTAATTTCATGAGATTGTTGGAATAGATAGGGAGTTAAGATAGGAGAATTGAACATGACGGTGTGATAACCAAGATTAGATAGAGAACATAATGTGTATAGTACGTGCTCTTTTTACATGATTGTAGGTTTCGGCCTTCATAATTGTGCGAAGATAGTGGTAGCTATTACAAAAATCATGTGCATTATTTTAAAATAAACATATATTTCAAAAATGCGAAAGCAAGAAACCCCATTGTCACAAAAATTCCTACGTTGCAGAACGGAGCCTATCAACCAGAATGTCAGCAAACAACAACACTAATGATAACGAGAGACATGCCAACAATTAGATGCTTGATAACAACGTGAACCCGGGTTCTAGCAATACTAACAATATTGGAAATGCTAATACTACTCCGGAAAAGAATGAGATCTCCCAACTACTAAGGGCTATTCTAGACGAAGTCAATACTCCACATATAGCTTTGTAAGGTTGTTCATCTTTGACACCTCAAATTGGGGGCGCATCACTAGCGGTATCCAGTGGTCTCCAACCCTACAGAGAACTTAACTCAACAAGAACAATGAAAAGGAAACATGCGACATCAAAACCCTACTAGAGAAATACACGAGGGTCGTCACTATGCAGCGAGGGCTCAAGGCCAAGTTTAAGTTAGATCCAAAGGGATGCGAGGAAGAGATGCGACAGATGTGTCTAGAAGGGTCACAAGAACAATTGTTCTCTGGCAACTAGGACAAGTCACAACAGAATAGAGAATCTAAGTTGTCGACGGCATCGAAAGAGTTGAAAACGGTCAACCAATATCAATGCTGTAAAGACCCGGAAAATTTAAAATTTTTATATTAATGTTCGGGTTAATAATCATAATTAATGTGGAGTATGTGAAAATTGGTGTTAAAACATGATTTGGGGTCAATGTGATATAAGGTGATAACCTTGGGGGCTTGTGGTAGCATTTGTCATACATGAGGGGTGTAAGTGTAATTTTTGAGGATTGTATTTGGTCCATATCAGACAAATCTAATTGGTCCAAAAACCAAGCCCATTTTCCCTCTCTCTCTCTCCCTCACGTTGCTCTCTCCCTCTCAAAACCCCCTCCGAAAAACTTGCTCCAAACCTCGATTCCTTGAAGATCCTACGCATTTCTCTCCTCCTTGGGTGATATCCGGTGTTGGCTTGCTACCATTTGCTTAGAGGAGGTGTATTTGGTCTTTTTCAACATTTGGGAGCTAAAGCTTGAAGTTGGAGCTTTGTTTCTTGCACCCGGAAGTTGAGGTAGGGATTTCTCACACCTATTACGCGTGTAGAACTTGATTTGGTAGTCTTTTGATGTTTTGAAGTGGTGTGAAAAAGCCCTAAACTTAGAGTGGAAATCTGCTGAAAATTTGCCTTGTTCGTACTCGATACACCGGTGCCTTGTTTTGGTGGCACCGGTGTCATTTGTTCTCTGTATCTCTGTATCTCTGATTTTTGTGCTTTGACACCGTTGCCTTGATTTCGTTACACCGGTGTCACTTGTTCTCTGTATCTCAGATTATGATTTTTATGCTTTGACACCGGTGCCTTGGTTTTGATACACCGGTGCCTCCCTTAAAATTGTCTTCTGTATCTCAGACTAAGTACTTGACACCGGTGCCTTGTTTTGGTGACACCGGTGTCTCCCTTTGAATCTTCCCAGACTTTGGACCTTACACCGGTGCCTTGTTTTGGTGACACCGGTGTCATATGCTCTCTGTATCTTGGTATTTGACTGTTACACCGGTGCTTTGTTTTGGGGTACACCGGTGCCTTCTCCCTTGAAACTTTCCATAGATTTGGGCTATACTTTGGCACTTATTTTGGCGCATTCTCTCGTCAACCTTGGGCATGAACCCTTAAACGCACTTTCCTTGGACATTAATTGTTGTCTTTTATTTAATGATATAGATTGCGCTAAGCGTTGTATCACGCCATAAATGAGAACATAAGAAGTGAATCATGTGACACACTTTGAGATTGAACCTAATGGATGAAAGTGATGAATTTTATGACTTGTGTGCATGTTTTGACGACACGAACGTTATGAGACACATGACATATGTGAACAAGGTACTGGAATGCCTTCGGGAGTACCAGGAATGTACTAGAATGCCTTCGGGAGTGCTAGGATTGTACTGGAATGCCTCCGGGAGTGCCAGAAATGTACTAGAATGCCTTCGAGAGTGCTAGAAATGTACTGGAATGCCTCCGGGAGTGCCAGGAATGACACTTTGACGCATGATACAGACACATTGGAGACACATGACATTTGTGGACTAGGAATTGAATGAGTTAAGAAACCAAAGTACATAAATGAGTTACCTATATGTTCTCTCATTCGAGTATTGCTTCCGTTGACTCTAGCTCCCCTTGTGGTGACATAATTGTTTGTGTGACATATCATATCATGTCATATGCATGTAATATTTGTGTAGACTTTCCTACTGGGCTGTCGAGCTCAACCCTTCTTTCTTTTCAGGTACAACCTTGGAGTGATAGCATGGGGTGCTTGGCTTGCATGGATCGACATGCATATTTTGAAAGCTGCATCGGATGAATTACTTAACATCTTTTATTTATTATTTTTGAAAAGATGTAATGTAATTCGTACCTTAGTTATTTCCGTTCAAATGATGTAAACTACTTAACTCCTTTTTTGGCTTTGGAGATGATGATCTTTGGTCGAAGTGACCATTTTTGTGATGTATTTCAAACTTATTTGATTTACACTATCTTCAAGGTATTTATTGGGAGATTTGGTGAGAGTGTGAGTATTTATTAATGGTAAACGTATTATTTATTTATGTTAAAAATTGAGGGCGTGACAAATGCCAAGACCTAAATCAGGAACCAAAAAGGGACATAACTAACATTGTATGTCTTGGCTGCAATCAGAAGGTCCATATGAAAAGAGATTGTCCATGAAGGTAGATAGTGACAGCCTATTCATCAGAGGGAGGCTTTTTGTAAATAAGGGTGACAAATTGGATAACCGTTGCCATTTTTGCAATAGTTGGTGTCTGCCTGACTGGTAACAATAATGATTTCCCTGTTAACCTTGTTACCATTTCAAATTCTATAATATATGTTTATCTCTTCAAATTCTTCAAATTGTGTTGACTGAATATCAAATGTATCTCTTCGAATTCTTCGATTTGTATTGATTTATTCTCTACCTATCTTTTCAAAAGTCTTCAATCTATGTTGAGTAATTATCTTTTTGATTTCATTAAGCTATGTTGGTACATTGTTTCTTTATTGTTTCAAGTACTCTAACTTATGGTGTGTCTAATTAGTATCACTTCGAATAACTCACTACTCTTCCAAAACTCAGACATGCGAATCTAACCTAATTTTGAAGTAATGAGAATCTCATGTTCTTAGACACATTCTTCTCGTGATTGAGCAGTGCATTCCAAAAATAAATCTATCTTGTTCTTTAGTTCACGAAGTCATTGGAATTACGATTGGCATGTCCTTTTATCCTCCAAGAACATTGGATTTCCAACGTGACTGTAATTTTTAAAATACTCATATATGCTAAAACATAACCTTTGTGGCACTTCTATTCTTTAGAGATGTGTAATCTTGAAATAATTTTTCTCTAACTCTCTTGAATTTTTGAAATTATGTCCTTAGGAATCTCATCAGCTTATCTTATTATGATTGTTCCCTTGAACATTTCTATACTTGAAACTTATATCGAAAAACTAGATTTAGATGCTTGACTTGAAATATGTTTGGCCAATATAGTTTCAGATCATATATCGAAGATAGTTTTTCATCTCCTAACCTTGTACTTTTCAAAACTTTGTCGAGGGTGTGACATGTTGTAACTTCTTCTGAGTTGCATCTCTTTCTGGTCGGCGTAGCCCTGGTTGCTGGTTCAACCATTCCCTCGTGTCAGGAAGGTCTGGCCGAACTGGTGGTAATGGTGCAATTGGAGCTGCCCTTTCTTTGGCTTCTATTGGCGGATGCCCTTCTCGGGGTTGGTTTACCTCTCTGTGGTCCTGGTCACGTTGATCCTCTCAACGTAGCGGACTTGTTTTTGATCGATCATCTTGTCCTAAAGCAACAGAATGAGCTTGATCTTTTTCTCGTTTGAGGGCTCTATTATCCCTCTCCATTTGGAATATATGATGCCTTATATCAGCAAGTTCCTGATCCCTCATTTGCAACTTTTCTTGATACTTGTTCTCTATTTGTCCCGAGTTCTTGAGCGAGACCTGTCAAGAGTTTGGGATATCTCCTTCCATCATTTTGGGTTCATGTGTGAGGCTTGCCACTAGTTTGAGATCCTCTCCCTTCCTATAGAGCATCTTGTTGCCCCTCTTCTAGAGCCAGAGGAAGCGTTGTGGAGGGGGAAGAGCCAAAGGAAGCGCTGGTGGTGGATCTTGTGTCTATTCTCCAGGCTGATTTTCCGATTTCCCGCCAACACTGGCGGAGGAATTTTTGGGACTGGTGGAGGAATTTTCAATGTCCCCTTAGTTTGCGAGGAATTGGGGGTGGAGGTCTCGACTTCTCCTTCAAATTGTTCCCCCTCAGTTGATCTTTCCTATGTGTGTCTGCCATGAGATATTAATTTTCCAACAAATAGCACCAATTGTGAGTAGATTGATTTTCTAAATCCGAGAGAAAAACTAAACCTCACTTATCTAGCATAATTAATTCTCTCAATACGTAGACATGTGACCTGCAAAATAATAACTGGTCAAGCAACACACCATCATTCTGACAAGAAAGCATTTCGATAATTAAGTCAGACAATGCTCAAAAGAGTATAAAATAATCCAAGGCTAATATTCTCTATGAACGCTTGAGTTAGTGCGTACCTTTCTTCATGAATTTATATCTTTATTTATAGACTTTGTAACTTAACTTTTCTAATTGTAGAACACTGATTCCTGATTATAATTAGAGTTGGATTGCCTTCTAATTAGCCACTAATAAGATAACTCTAATTTGATCTTTATCAAAAAGTTATCTTCTATCATTAGAGTTTCATTTAACCAAGTATTCCTCATACAAGTTGAATTGACCTTAGATTTCTCATCCATATCTATTTAGAATCTTATCCCGACTTACTCGAGATTCTGTCTTATCCCGAATTCGAGGTTGCCCACCATCTTTCTAAGGACAGTGATATCTCAGACCGTTCGTCTCATGTCGGTAACATATCAGATCTCCTTTCTCAGGTCGATAACTTTTTCTTTTGCTCAACAAAAGATTTATTAATCTTCGAAAAGGATACAAAGATTAAACGGATTCGAAAGAAATCTGAGTTGGTAAGATACCAACCCAGAAAAAAGAAAGAGCCCTTCGAAAAACCGAAAAACAAATAAACCAAAGCTAAAAAAAGTTGCATGCCTGCCAGGTGTGGTCTCCTACCTAATTGACGAACTGTCCACACCAATTAGGTCAATAACTTACCAGGCCATCCTCTCAGGTCTGTTGGTTATTGATCTGGCCTTCTCGGTTCGGATATAGCAACAAGCTTTTTTCTTAGGTCGGTTATGCCCTCATGTGATCGGCACACGTGCCTACGTGTGAAATAAAACTCTTGTCGAACTGGCTGAATTATTTAAGAAAAAATTTAGTAATTTTTATTTAAATTTTACCTCCTTCAATTCTCATAAACTCTAGTTATGTTTCAAACTATAATTAAACCCTGACGAGGTCTTTCTAACTAAACATTAAGTTTTGTTGTTTTTCTTACAATATTACATTATCTCGAATGCGTGTGAAGTGCATAAACCATAATATCACCTCGCACGGAAATATCTAACACGTGTCATATTAGACTTGTTAGCAACAAACTACAAAGTCTTAGCTAGGGTTGTCACCGATGAACTTGACATTGTCAGGTATCATAGTATGCATAAGTACTTACATTGGTGTGAATTGCAGCTTTTGGAGAGAATTGGTCATGCGCCCATAGATAAACTGATGAACTGTTTGTTTGTGTAGACAAGACCCTTTAGATTTATTCTCTTTTGTTTGTGTCATGAGAGCACTTTATTTCATGGTTATTGGTTTGAATTATTTGTTTATCTCTCCATGGTACAAGTCAAGGGTTACGGGAAGTCTTATTATTTATCATCTCCATAACTAGTGTGTGTGTATGTATGTATATATATGAGCTTGGGTGGTCTTAGCATCCATTTTTAATCGATTTTGAATTGGATATATATTTAACCGACCATGAAAAGAAGAAAAAAAGGAAAGAAAAAGAAGATAGTAATTGATCTGTACCAAAATCGGCTTAGAATAAAGTAATATTGTGCCATGGTCATGATTATTTATTAAATGTATTGTGCATAGTTCACAAGGCTAATCTAATATGAATGCGGGCCATGAAACTAGCACGCACACACATACATATAACACTCGCTACGTTACACCATGTAAATGAAAAGGTATAAATATAAGAAAGCTTATTAATTAATTGTAGTTCCAAAGCCTAAGGATTTAGGAGTAATGGCAACTCCCTTGATGACCAAACCTCTCTTCCAGTTTAATTTCTTGCATTCGGACAGGGAGAATTGAATGTCTCCAGTCGGTTCAGGCGATGTCATAAATTCCCCGGCTCGGATACCTATCCATTTGCCCCTAGTTTGCTTTTCCAGTGAATTTTCTTCATGCTGTTGAATGTTTCCTGTTGGGGGAGTGAGCTTCACTTCCACCGGAACTTCCCACCCAAAAGCAGGATCTTTGAGCATCACTATAAAAATCACCTCATAATCGGTTGCCGGTGAGAGGTTCTCTGTCCCAAATTTTCCATTAATTTCTAGCCAGCAAATGTCTAGCAGTTGAGCAGCATCAACGAATACATCACTGCAAAACAGAAACAAATTCTAAATAATTATTGATGGATTTATCAAGGGAAGATAAAAGTGGAGAAAGCATAAAAATTAAGCATAACCCTTGTTATTAATTACGTTGTTTCTTTTAAAATGTGCCAACGCCAATAACGCTTGTTTTCAGCCCAAGTGATGGAGAGATCCCTTGCAAATAACATGAAGCAGTTCCCATACTTCTCATCAAACCAATACTTCTGCATAAATTCAAAAATGAAAACGATGATGATGATAATCATTCATATATATGGAATCAACAGCAAAAGTTGAGGTTGGATGTATGCAATAATGGTACTTTGGAAGATTGGATGGATAGTTGTCTGAAAGATTAACCTTGCAGAACATATGATCAATTAACCCACAAAAACAGACATAAGAACCTTCATCCAATTAAGGAATTACTAGCTTAGAGAATCCCCAACGACTCCTACCTCTGTTTCTAATTGCGAGAAAAAATGAACCATGTGTTCCTTTTTTACAAACTAGTTAGTTTTTGAGAACAATATTTGATTGTGAAATTGATTTGTTCCAATTATGAGAAACAAAAACATGCATTCGTTTTTTTCTACTCTTGTTGGAAACTGGTTTGGGAGATCAATGTTTAATTAGTTGTGGAAATATCCTCCGAGTGCAAGAAATTGAAACCTGCCGTCTCTCTCTCTCTCTCTCTCTCTTTCTTTAATTTCTCACTCTTGTTGTGGATATTTATTTCATGCAATTTGTGAGAAAAGTGAAACTTGCCTTCCTTCTTTGGTTCAAGAATACTCCTTCCTTGAGTTGATTATACAGCTTTTCTGGGGGGAATTTGTCAACAGAGTCTGCATCTTTGATAATGGCTTCATACTTATAGGGCAGCTTCACTTCCGGTGTTTTTCCCTCAGGAACAGGAGCATTGGAATTTGTTGTTTGTCCCTCAGGAACAGTACCCTTGGGATCTGTTGTTTGTCCGTCAGAGCTCTGGGAAGTTGGTCCGCCTGACTTAGCTTTCGGTTGAACTCTTTGTGGTCTCCTCCGGCGACCTATCCGAAATCTTTTAAATCCTCTGAGCCAATCGTCGGGTTCCATCTCGTCACCACCTTGTTCCCACCTAATCACTTCCTCAATCCTATGCATGCACGTCTTGTATTTATAGTAGCTTAATGGTAGGAACCCCTCGTGTAAGACTAAACCGGAAAATCGGACCAAATCGTCAGTCTGGTCCGGTTTTGAGAGCAGACCGGTCCGGTTTGATTTTTTTTGAATTGTTTCGGTTCGATTTTCGATTTTTGAGTTTTTGGGGCCGGACCGGACCGGTTTTAATCCTAAGTCATTTTATATATAGTTTTAAGTGTTTAGGTTCTTTATGTCTCACTCCCTCTGATTTTGTATTTTTTTATTGAGTTCGTATATTTATTTTAGTGATTTCTGAATTCTGGTCTTCATATACTAAGTTATGGTTTTGAGTTATTTGTTTACTGATTTCGCATTTGATTTGTGAGTTCATATACTAAGTTATTTTTCTAATTTCTGAGTTATTTTTTACATTTTTTTTGATGATTTTGGCCTAAAACCACCCAAACCGAAAACCGGACCAAACCAGAGCCAAAACCGGCCGAGCCAAACCGAACACCATCGGTTCGGTTTTCGGTTTAAGTTTTTCTCAAACCGGTCAACCGGTTTGGTCCGAGTTTATAGGGCAAACCGGACGAATTACACCCCTAGTAGGAACCATTCTTTTTTTTTTCCCTATCTTTATTCCTAAACTTGTCGTAAAGTAGTGGTAGATCACAATTAGCATCTTGCTTTCTATATGGTAGGAGGAAAGGTCAGATGCTCATCGGATCATTATCAAACAATGTTAACTTCGTCTGAATGCTTTTTTTAAGTATTGGTTTCGACTTCTTTTTCAAAATATATAGCCGTGATATATATATATATATATATATATTTTTTTTTTGTACAGAACAAAATAATATCATAACAAGAAGTATATATGCTTATTGAGAAAATATATATTGTCTCCTAGGAGAGAGAAACAATGTTTATGCTTGTAGTTTGAACATAAAACTGCAGTTTTATGGAATTTTTTTTTTTTTTTTGATAACCGAAGTATCCGGACGGCTTGGGGACCAAGCTGGGATTGCTTGGAGGAGTCCCCCACCTAATGCCGACTAGTTCTCGAGGCCCTGACGGTGGCGAACGGGCATAAACCGTCAATGGCCCCAAAGTTTTATGGAATATTGTCTCCTTATTATGAAAGATTATTAGACTTTCAATTCATGTTTTAAGTTGTATTGCCTTTTCAAAACAAAACAAAAAATATATATCGTTATTCGATTCTCGACGCAACTTTTTTACAACACAGAGACAGAGAGAGAGAGAATAAAATATCTTATCAACCATTATCGGTTCGGCTCTAACCCATGAAATCGAAAAAAGATATACAAGTTGGCCATAGTCGTAAATTTTTTGTGCCACCAAATTTATGCAATAGCATGTTTCCTAGACATTAGAGTTGTTATGCAAAGCGATGACAAGTGATCTGGTCTCAATATTACTACAAATTTGTGACACCCCAGTCAGGCTATGATGTCAGCTGTGAAGCCGGCATCCGAGAGATGGAATCTCAATGGGACGTTTGGATGAGTGGTCAGGAGTCTCACATCGGTTGGTGGATGTAAATTTGGTGGTATTTATAAGATTATGAACTTTTCTTGTACGAGGCCTTTTAAAAAGTCGTGAGAGTGCTAAAATTCATTGGGACTTCACAGTTAAACGTGTTCATCCTGGAACAGTCCAAAGATGAGTGACCTACTGGGAAGTCCATGGGGTTTGGACATCCAAAGCAGACATTATTGTACAAGGTGGGAGCGGGTTGTTACAAATAGTATCAGAGCCTACACCAACTAAAAATGTAAAAAATCTCGGCCCCACACGAGGATGTGTGTTCCTAAGTGAGGGAGATTGTGACACTCCAACCAGGCTATGGTATCAGCTATGAGGCCGACATTCAGGAGATGGAATCTCAGTGGGATGTTCGAATGGGTGATCAGGATTCCACATCGCTTGGTGGATGTAAATTCGGTGGTATTTATAAGATTATAAATTTTTTTTGTACAAAGCCTTTTAAAAAGTCGTGAGAGTGTCAAAATTCATTGAAACTTCACAGTTAAGCATGCTCATCCTGGAACAATCTAAAGATGGATGACCTACTGGAAAGTCCATGGGGTTTGGGTAACCAACGCGGACAGTATTGTATAAGGCAGGAATGGGTCATTACAAAATTAATTTGGATAGTAGTAATTAAACCTATTTTCATAAAAGGGGAGGGGAGAACTTCATGTCTACTGCACCTTAAAGTATATATTTGATTCCATTTAGGGACCCTTATTTTTTTCCCCTATCTTTATTCCTAACTTGTCGTAAAGTAGTGATAAGAGAAGACAATATTTAGCATCTTGCTTTATATATGGAAGAAGAAACGATCAGATCATGCTCTTGCTTTATATATCTTTATTTTGTACAGAACAAAATAATACCATAACAAGCAGTAAGCTTATTGAGAAAATGTCACCTAGGAGAGAGAAACGACATTTTTGATATTATTAGACTTTCTATTCATCTTTTAAGTTGTATTGCCTTTTCAAAAAACAAAAAAAACAAATTTGTTATTTGATTCTTGACACAATTAATTTTGCAAGTGAAACATCGATAGCAAGAGGGAATAAAACATATTGCCAACCATTATTGGTTCGATTCTAATCCATAGAATCTAGTTCAAAATACGATTCGTTTAAAAACAATGCGAAGAATTTATTCGATTAATATCTCAACCATTAGATAAGTTTGTTATCCAAAGCGATGACTCGTATTATCTGCTCTCAACAGTATTCCAAATTTAAATAATAGTAATTAAACCTATTTTCATTAAAATTAAGGGCTACTACACCTTAAAATAGGAGGTATAGGATATATTTGTATCTTGGTAGTGGACAAATTAACACATCCTAAGTTCCTAACCATCTCCTAATATCTTTTCCACTTCACTTGACAATGGTTGAGATATCAATTTTAAATAATAACCTTTTCGAAGAATTTGTATATCTTGATTATTTTTTTATTTTTTTTGGTAGCGTTGTTTTCTTCCTGTAATCTATTGTTTCTAATTTTCTATATCAAACTCTTATTTTATGAACTATTAAAGTTTCCTTTTGATGCCAAAAAAAAAATGTGTGCGTACGTTTGTTAGATAATGGAATAACAAATGCAGGCGCAATTTCCAATGTGCCAGAAGAATATATGTTTTTTGTTCCATTTAGGAATCATTCCTTTTTTATCCCTATCTTTATTCCCCAACTTGTCGTAAAGTAATGGTAAGAGAAGACAATTAGCATCTTGCTATCTATATGGAACAAAGTTATCGATATCATACCATATCGGTCGGTATGTATCATTTTAACGTAAAAACAGTATCAAATGCCTCTAATACCTTACTGTTCTCAATACTAACTCATACCTGCCAGCATCGGAACATACTGGTAATTTTTTTTCAAATTTTCAATATTTTTAATTTTTTTAACTTAGTAAATTTTTTGGTATTTTTTTACATTCAACTCCCAATTATTATTCACTCTGAATGATCATCTTGAGTGAATTGTAATCGTACAATCATGTCGGATAAACAACAGTTGCTTCGTCACAATACTTATAAACTAACGGTTACATTTTAGCCATCCTACGAATAAAACCAATAACATTAATGCCATATAATCTAATCATAAAGAAATTAATTTTTTTGGCCCTCTCTCTAATTCATATATATATATTGATGATTGCGGTAAATTCAATACGGTACCCAGTATATAACCGGTACTAATACATACCGTACTAGTAAACAGACTAAATACTCAAGCCGATACGGTATTCAAAATCTTGATATAGAAGGAAGGAATATCATATTGTCATTGGGCCATTATCAAATAATATCGACTTTGCCTGGATGATGTAAATATAATGTTTTTTTACTTATGTTTTACTAACAAAATCTGCAAGTTGATCAAAAGCTGCAACCTAATTGAAGAACTAGGCATATTAGTCTAATTCGCTTGGCTGCAGGTTGAACCTAGAAAAATATTTAGGGGGTCCATTCCGTAACATTTTTAACTTTTTAATTTCTTATTTACAAATGATAAAAGGTTTATTTTTATTTTTTACAAAAATGAAACAGAAAACTTATTTGGTAACTTATTCTTATCAACAATATAACACCAAAAAAAAAAAAACATGTTTGTTAATATTATTTTATTTTTTATTTGGTAACTTATAAGGGATTTATTTTGATAATCCCTTATAATATTATATGCTATAACGAAGATGAGACCATGGTAGAAAGAGAAAGGGGGGCAGAAAGCAAGACGAGTTATGACGACTATGGTGGTGGTATTGAGAGAGAGAGACAAATCAAACAAAGAGAAGGATGGAAAGACGAGGGGGGAGAGAGAGAGAGATGGAGAAAAATTTGACAAGATATGACTATAATGAATGGTTGAGGAAAGAGTGTAAGACTAATTTTTATTTAGTCAATAAATTAATCTAAAAATTAGTCTGCTTATTATGTGTCTCACATATATAATTAGAGGTTCAATAAGACTATATTTTTAGACTCTTATCTTTATCTGATTAATTAATAGATGAAGCAGTTTTAATAAGACTTCTGCTTTGATAGAAAGTAAAAATTATAGTTCAATTACGAAACTGATCTTCTCTCTACCTATAAAAGTGCATCTGGTATTCCATCAAATTAAGGTGACTAATTGCTAGAAAATAAGGGAAGTGAGAGAAACATGTCTTCCACCTATGGCTTAATACTCTTTGTAAAATCATGGATGGTAATGTTAATTATGGAGGCGTTCAAGTTCTACACGGATAGATCCAGATATGTTGATCGTCCTTATAGATCCAGGTACACCGCTATTAATTACTCCCTCTGTCCCGGTTTGTTTGTCCACTTTTTGACTTTTACATGTCCCAAAATGTTTGTCCAATTTTAAAATTGACTTGTAAAAATTATCTTAATGCCCTCCTCTTTTTTTAAAAATCATACATTGAAAAATGTGTCTTCTTATTTAATGCTAAAAAGTTAAGGGTATTATGGAAAAGTTAAAATTTGAAAGAGCAATCATTGTGTTCCCTTAATAAGTGAAAATTTTGAGAATAGACAAACAAATTGAGACGGAGAGAGTATTTTATTTCTGTAACATTTTAATTTGTGTGATTATAATAGTTCAAGATCCTAACATTCAAGCAGGTTGTTATTTATTTAACACAATTAAAGAAAATCTTACATGTGGTATCAGAGCATCAGGTTTATGAACACATCATGACTTTCTATTAATGTATGAATAATAAAAATAAGTTCTCGCAATATTGCATGAGTTTTGAATGGTAGTGTGATTGACCGAACTATTTGTTAATAGGATTTCATTCTTTATTTTATTCATGAATTCAGAAGAAACAAAATTATTGTACAACTCTTCCTTTATTTCTTCTGCCGTTGGGAGGCCTTGGAGACAATAATCTTCCTAATTGCTTGCCTTTTATTTCATACATTGTTGGATGAGTATTTTGTATTTAATCCAATAATTATATTATAATTTGTTTATCGTCAGAAATCAAGAAAAGGGATTTTGATTTCTTTAATAAAGCCACGTAATGTGTTGGTGATGGTGAGAATGTGTTGCGTTTAAGGATATAACAGTGCTTTGGTTCCCTATTACATATTCTTGTGTCTACTCACCACATTGGTTTTCCATTCTATCGTAAACCAATTTACAGATCTAATGAATTTATGTCAATGAGCTTTATGAAACCAGAATATGCTTCTCAAAATTGATGTTGTCTTTTATTTATAAAAGGCTATGAACTGTGATATACATGTATGAGAAATTTTTGTCATAATGAATGATTGTGAATAATAGTTTATTTATTATTCGTCTAATGTTACGTTAAATTAACATTTTGGCTGAATATCTATATTATGGTAATTTTGGTAGTCACCAAAGTGACCCAGTTAGTATGGTTCATAGATATCAAGCCATATGATATTGTTGTGAATAATTTTTATTCACTTGATGTTTAAGTAAAATTTATTATTCTGATTTGATATTTATATTATGATGAATTTTATAGTCACCAAAGTGACCTAATCAGTATAGTTCATAAATATCAAGTCAAATTATGAAATTTTAAAAGTAAAACTTATCGTTTTGATTTGATATTTATATTATGAAAGATTCGGTAATCATCAAAGTGACCCAATTGGTATGTTTCATAAATATCAAGTCAAATTACAGAATTTTATTATTGAATAATGGGATTCAACTAAGGTTTGTAAAAAGGTCATTATTTTGATTTTAAATCTATGTTATAATACGGTTTGTTAGTCACCAAAGTGACCTAACCGGAATGATTTATAGATTTAGATCAAATTATTGAATTTTATCACCCTTTATTAAGTGTTATAATAGTAATTTTTCATACTCGTTAATGTTTGTGCAAAAATCATTGTACTGATTTTAAATTTACATTAAGGTACCAGCAGCCACTAAAGTAATCCAATCGGGATGATTCGTAGATTGAAATCAAATTACTAAATATCAACACCTTGTCTCATGTGTTGATAATAGTGACTTTGTAAATTGTAATTCTTTGATCAAAAAAATATAAGGTAGGCCCAAAAGTGCACCACTTCTTAATGATTAAAGAATTGGAATAGAATAATTTATAAGTATTTGCATTGAGGTTCGAACTGCAATACCTAAATGTTGCAGATGTACTTGATTGTGATAGGGAATCACTATAATGGTTAACAGAATGACATTAGATAAGTCCAAAGGCAGATCATTGTTATACTATTTATTATGGTTTCGACAAAATAAAGTTTATTTTGTCAATTTATATATAATGTTATGAGCATATAATACTTGAGTGCAAATTTGAGAAGTCAAAAATGAATATGAATAAATTTCCGTCAATGTAACTTTAGATTTGATGATACCAATGCTTCCTTTAAAATTAAGAAAGATAATATTGATAAGTGTATCTATTCTAAGGTTAGTAAGAGCTAGTTTATTTCATATTGATAATATGTTACTTACTCGTACTGATATTCATTGATTCCATTTAAGAATTTTTTTCATGAATTTGAGAATGAAAGATTATATGCTCGTTCATATTAAGGATATCTGAGAATTTTGAGTTTATCAACTAATCAAATTTAGATTTAGTTTGATACATTGACAGTAGAAAGTCTACTTTTGATTATTTGTTCATATTACGTGGATGAATATAAAAAAGTATTAAATAAGCTGTCATTATAGAAATTGAATTGTGGAATGACTAAAGGATGCATTTTACAAATTAAATTGGAAATTTATCTCAGGACTTGGAGGTTGTCAACCCCATTACCAAGCCGCTGAGAGTTTATGACTCCGCAACTATTTTCTTCTCTAAGAAGAACTTTAGAAATAAATAGTGTCAATAAAAGGCATAAAGTACATAGTTTATGATTGCAAATCCACTTAGGAAGAAGTTATCGACAAAGACTATTAAAGAATAAACTAATTGAAATAAGTCTTGAGCAATACCTCACTACAGCTGTAACTTACGTTTTATGGACTCCATTATAATAACTATGTTGTTTGACAATATAACAGATCTCATTTAGGTGTTTCTGATAATTTTCCTGTTATATATGGTGTACGTATGTATATGCGAATGATAACAAAAATTAGACCTTATAAAAATGCTTCTCTCTTATGAACTATATTAAGCAGATTGCTAGTGTTGTAGTGCATGGAAAGAACTATGTCGCTTGCTGATATAGAATTGTCATGACTTACATTAATGGGTTGTTTAATTGTAGTATTATGATTATGACCAAGTATAAAAGGAATAGATATGAACTTATGACGCGTTTTATGTTTTTCTTGTTAAACCACACCTAATTATCATATGTGCCAAGTGGGAGAATGTAAGACTAATTTTTATTTAGTTGACAAATTAATTAGATTATTATGTGTGTCACATATATAATTAGAAGTTCAATAGGACTCCATATCTTTAGATCTTTATTCTTATCTGATTGATCAATAGATAAAATAGTTTCCAATAAGACTTCTTCTTTGATGAAAAGTAGAAATTATAGTTCAATTACGAAACTGTTCCTCTCTCTACCTATAAAAGTGCATCTAGTAGCTTCCATCAAATTAAGGTGACTAATTGCTAGAAAATAAGGTAAATGAGAGAAACTTATTTTCCACCTACGGCTTAATGCTCTTTGTAAAATTATGGATGATATTGTTACTTATGGAGGCATTCAAGTTTTACACAGATAGATCCAGATGTATTGATCGTCCTTATGGATCTGGATATGTTGCTATTGATTTATTTTATTTTTGCATAACGTTTTAATTTATGAAATAATGATAGCTCAAGATCCTAACATTCAAGTAAGTTGTTATTTATTTGATATTATTAAAGAAAATCTTACAAAGAGAGAAAGAGGGAGAGAGGAGAGAGAACTAAGAAGAGGGAAAGAGAGAGAGAGGTGGAAAAATTTTGACACAGACATGACTATGGTGAATGATTAAGGAAAGAGAGAAAGAGGGAGAGAGAAGAGAGAACAAGAGAGATAGAAAGACAAGTCATGCTACGATAGGCAGTTGACAAGAGAGATGATGGCAGTTTTTCTCAATTTTGGTTGACTACTCTTTTTATTCGTTTTTACAATAAGAATAGTCTGATTTTGATCCCTTTTTCAACGAGGTATAACAATGGTAAATCATCATACCCTGTTTTTTAAATAAGTGAAAATATCAAGTTGTTGTTTTGACAATTTTAAGTAACTTTGTAAACATTTGTAATAAAAAAATATTTACCAAACACGTTTTGAAAAATTTATAAAAATTTTGAAGAACAAAAATAAAAATTAAAAACAAAAACGTTAATGATAACAAACAGTTCTTTAGGATGTGTGAGACAATGGGTTTGTGGAGGAGAAAGACAAGCTAAAAGAAAAAATAAAAAAATAAATGAAGACAAATATTTTTTTTCCCCCTTACATGTTACTTTTTCCAGATAGATCTCCATAAATCCAGGATTCAAATACTATCCAAAGAGTTCAATGAATATAAAACATTTTCCTTTTACGTGTATATTTTGGTAGTTTGTAAGCATACTTTAAATGTAAATGCAACCACTCAACTTATGATGCGTTTGGCAACATGAAATTGTGTATCTCATATTTAATTTAGGGGTCAAATTAGTTCACATTTTGGACCAAATTGGTATCAAATTCAATATGCTTTACCGAATAATATGAGATGAGATCTTAATACAAGCTGACTAATTCAAATATACTGAACCCTTATAGGAGTTTCACAATCAGGAAAATGGGACCTCAGGAGATGGTTCTCATTTCAGAACAACATAGAAAACGACCTAAGTTAGTTCTAGGTAACCTCAACGTTGGTCAAGGCATTGAAATGCAGCACAGAATATCTTAGGATAGCAAATATTCGTGTCACAGCAAAGAGAGAAGATCCCGTGCGAAAGCAAGAAACGCGCATAGGAATTCTGGAAGAAGATAACAAGAAGTTGCCCCGCAAAACTCAGTCTATCACTTTGACTGCTGTGAATTACAGAAAGATTCCAAATCCTCAGGATTCACTGGCTGATGCAGCTGCATACTCAAAAAGAATTATGTAGTAAGGTAACCTGAGAATGTCTTGTGGTATGTATATTACCTAATCTCCACCACAAATCAATTATTATGAAACCAACCAGGCATATAGTACTAGATAGAGGTATGAACAGGGAAGCCCTTTCCTCCCTTGATACGGGGATGGGGCGCCAAAATCATTCCCCATAGAATATTGGGCAGTGAATGGGGAATGATTATTTATTCGGGGACAGGACGGAGACGCAATGAGTGAAACCCGCTCCCAACTCACCCCATTGCCATCCCTAGTTTGACAGGTAAAACAAGATATTGCTAGACAATAGCTTCACTTCAAATGCCAAATTAATGTTTAAAAAACAGATACTTAACAAAGGAAAGAAAGATCAGTAGACTGATTGTTGAAAAGGTCAAGCTTAAATGTTTATCAGAAAATAACGATTTGCAAAAAATATCTACAGCGGCTTTGTCTTGGTCCCTACAAGGACAAACTGCTGTTATAAAAAATTATGCATATTTTTTTGTGTTACTGTGACATAAACCAATGGATTCAAAATAAGGAAATCATAGAAAGATAAAACTTGAAAATCGCATGAAAATAATCAAGTCTAGTGTTAGACATTATATCCTTAAGAAAAAT
Organism: Arctostaphylos glauca; assembly: GCA_019985065.2. NCBI lineage: Eukaryota > Viridiplantae > Streptophyta > Magnoliopsida > Ericales > Ericaceae > Arctostaphylos > Arctostaphylos glauca. Next base: position 21,602,020 of record JAHSPW020000001.1, on the reverse strand, counting down.
TTCGCCCTCACTACAATGCTCACGATTTGAATAAGCGTATGTCTACTATGATAAAATGATCGAAATCTCACTAAAGCAATACTATAATCAATGAGCCTAGCGAACCAAATTATGTTTATGCTCTCTCATATGATGACTCAATACTCAAAGAATAGATTAAAAAAATTAATTAAAAACTCACTAATTTGCGTCTCCAAAAAATCATCCTCCAAATGGTGCAAATACACTTATTTATAGTAACATTCGTGACTTTTCTGAATAGTCATGAGAAGAAGTGACATAAGTATTTATCTGAATAGATGTCAATGACTAGACACTTAAATAAATAACATGATTATTCATCCAAATAGATATCAACGACTAGAGACAATTCTACACTAATAAAATTATATAAAATTCAAAAGAAATAAATTCTATTTGAATTTCTTCAACCAATATTACATGTAAATTAACTTGAGTCAATTTTTCATTCACTCCTTAATAATTTCAACAAACCAAATATAAGTTCTAAATCATTTTTCCAACATATACAATATCAAGTCATCTAGCCTGATTCTCAATTTTCATAAACAAGTCCTGAAGGAAACTAAATTACCACTTCCAAATAAACAATAGGGACCTCTAGACACCTTGACATGGTTGGCAAGTCACTAGTATTGTAAGCTCGGTAGAGGAAAAATTATTTTAAGTAAATGCATCTACCATTTGGCTTCTTCCATTGTAATTAAACTCGTGAATTGGACATTTACCACTACGGCAACCAGAATAACTGTGGCAATGACTAGGCAAATGCTTCTAGCATCTTTAATCAAAGTTACAAATGACACAGCCATCAACGAATGATCAAATTTTAACCCTTTTTCTTTTCAAAAAACATTTCAAGCAAAAACTTACAGCTTTTGCTACAGTCAACCAGTGAAGAGAACGCACGAAAGCATCATCTTGCGATGGAAGGCTGTCATGATTCCAGAAGGCTATACTTCTAAACTTTGCATTCATCTCCCAAGAATTTGATATTTCTTCAGACTGATCAGAAGCTTTTCTTTTTCCCAGACACTTCTTTCCTATGACCAATCCTGCATGCCAAAAGCTATTATACATATAGAAATAACAAGACAAGAAAATATAGATTGAACTTTCCTGTTAAGATTTTTGAAGCTCAATCCCTACTAGCAGTAGCAGACTTTGCAGTGTCAAGAGACTCACAACAACGTAATCAGCTTGCAACACGATTGAGGACTCTTTGCGTGTTTTCACACACAAGCAATAATGAACATTATCACATAAACATTCAAGACACAACATTTTCAACAGATTACAGAGTCCCAAAACCAACAAAATCAAACGAAAAGAACTCAAAGCATCATTATTAGACCACTGACAGGGCCACAAGGGCAAAGCTGCATATGGAATGAATTTTTTCTTTAGTTTTGGAGATTAGGCCAAGAAGTACCCCCATTAAACCATAACATTGAACCAAGTCCTTATTCTTTTTACAAAAAAGAATAAAAGATTTTTATCAACTGTTTAATCCAATTAAATGAGAATATTATCAATTCTCAGAATTCCTTGCAAAGTTCATAAAACTCCGCATGTTTCATGTTTAGAGTCTTATCCTCTACACAACCAGTGGTCCCAAGCCTGGATAAAGAAGGAGAGTTGTGCATTAAATAGCTGACAACCAGAACGTAAAAGAGCTCGTTAGATCCTTATGACATGAACCAGATTGTGAATATATATCACGAAACACGATGGACTCAACAAAGCTATTTGGAGAACGCATTCATGTGTCCAGCCCCAAGTGATTTGGACTTAAGGCCTATAACACTCATTTTAAGCAAATGTTGCATGAGATAGCTAAACCTTGGAGAGGATAGCTCAAATTAAAAATAAGATGAAATTCTTTTATTAAGAAACAATTAATTTATCAGACTAACCAATGACTAATTAAAACATTTCGTAAAGATGAAATTCTCAATTTTAAATTCATGACACATTCGAGAGCCAAGAAGATGGACAAAAATTACTGACCAGAATAGCCTTGAGGAAGCGGAATAGTGGTGCCTTGCAACTTCCTTCCTCTGAAGTAAGCTTCCTCCATGTTCATACCATCTACCTCAATGCCTGCTAATCCACATTAAGGTTGAACATCAACTGCTTGTGTATGGGTGTACACACACACACACGCACAGACATGAGAGAGAGAGACAGAGACAGACCGGTGGATTTGGGTTTGAAGTAGTGGGAAACAGAGGAAGGTCCATCGTACTTGATGCAGCAGGGGAGCTGATGGACCTGACCCGTCAGATCCACCGCCGTCGAATCATGAAAACGGCTCAGATCGATGCTGCCGACGGCGCCAATAGCCGAACGTCCCTCTCCGTCGCCATCTCTATCCATGGACGTCCCTCTTCACGTATAAACTTTTCCTACGCTCCACCTGAAACCCTAATTTTGGGCCATTTCCGAGCTTAAGTTGTTTTTTTTAATTTATTTTCCCGCGCTTTTTACTAATTTCGATATTTTTTCTTTTGCCCATTTTTTTGCAAAAAATTAAAATCTCTTTGCCCTTTATTTATTTATTTATTTTCTCTTTTTTTAGTTTCATTTGGACGTGAATTTATTTGGGTTTATTCGGCTGCCCCAAGCATGTGGAATCCACCCACTTTCACAATTAGGCAATTACTAGTTTTTGCCGACAAAAAATAGCCAATCCTAAGATTTTAATTTTCTATTTTCATGAAAAAATGCCAATTGAAATGAAGATTGTACAAGTCGTTCGATAGCGTTCAATTACTTTTCTTTATTCTGAATATATGGAGGTAAGTAGATAAGATACAAATGAAAATAATACAAAAATGATGTCTCCCAATTTTGGGTTCATTGGGAAATTTAGATGAAAGTGAATTTTTATTAATCACATACAATAGGTGTTTGACCAGCTCTAAATATCATATCAGACCATAAATACAAAGAAGTTACATATTTGGTGTGTAATTAAAATTCAGACTATTTGAATTAATAATGCAATTCTAATTAATCACATCTTGAGATACATAACCTCACAAAGTGTACACGATATAATAGGAAATATGATATTATTAATCCCATCACAATCGGTCAAATGAATAACATTTTATATATCATTTCATTTATAACTCTATCCAACAAACCAACCCTTCTTCCAAAGAAAACAAAACTCATAATCACAGTTTGAATATGGATTAACATATCCAAATATCTAGACATTTTTCACGTTTACCAATGCAAATTTTGCTAATTTCCTTGAAAAATAAGAAACAAAAGGCCCTTCTTTTGGTGTATTTACCCACAAAACAAGCCCTATCATCTTCCTTTTATAATTTTCCTTTACCCAGACAAAGCTACAGTGCAAACAACACATTAAAACACAAGAATGTCAAATCAAAACTCAAAATTTGAGAATATATACTGAACAACACAACTACATAACTTTTAGTCACATGGCAAACAAATTTTGCACAAAAATTACATGGATTTACAACAGGACCTCATGAGCATATGCAGTCTACAACAGTAGCTAAAGTAAATCTAAAAGTTAGGGTATAAAGGGCATCCCCAGGCCGCTCTTATTTCCAAGAGCTTCAAACTGAATATTCCCTAGCATATGAACCTGAATATACAAATCTCTAGCCCTAGCTTACAAGATCTATGTTCAAGAAATGAATTCATCCAATTCAGCTTTCAGGATCCGTAAGATAAACGGGACTATCAAGTTCACCCATCTCTGCTGAAACAAAAGACTCAATGGAACCGAGTGTTGAAAGGGAAGAAGGAGACTCAGAATCAGAGATGTCCTCGTCATCCGTCATGACGTGTCCACCATCATTCATCCTCATGATATGTTCTTCATCATGCATCATCATCATGTGTTCTTCATCAATATCTGATGTGTCTGAACCTGAGGCGCCCTGTAGCAGCTTGTTTATAGCTGTTTTGGCAGTCTCAACAAACCATTCGTCCTCAGGAAGTGCACTAACATGAAATGGCAGTTAATTTTCAGAAGGAAGAAGATAATATTCTAAGCAAATTTTTATACTTTTGCCAGGGAAAATCAAAGCAACTAAATGAGCACCTTTGTGGATCTATCCCCCTTGCAGAGAAAGTACGGATTGCACGAGCTATTATGGCAGATGCTATCTGGTGGATGTGTCGGGATGTGTACCCCGCAAAACGTGCAATTTCGACGGTGAAGTGCATGTCTAGAACCAACTGCCAACAAGAAAACGAGAGAGTGTAATTTATTAATACCACAATTAACAAAGAAAGGCCGACATAAGCGAAAAACTAAAGAATCTGGTTGATAGAATCTTGTAATGCTAAGTAACCATATTTCGGTTATCTGATGTGGCGCCATCTATGCATTTGATACATAATCTAATGAGGCCCACACAGCCATTTGATCGGTGCATGTAAGACGCCACAACCAAATATGGTCATCACAGCATGATGAATCGAATTTTTTTTTTCCCCTCGATTTAGCTCAAGAATTCAGTAAATATGAAGGGGAACAAATTTCCATTTTCAATGTTATGTTAATCACAAGAAAAGTTTGTTCTGGGTGCTAAAATTATTTTAATTACCCCGTTCAAATAAACCAAAAAATACACGTTGAACTATCCACACGGCATAGACATGGAAATGTATGAGCCCAATCCTAAGCTCCTAACATACAACTTAATGGTATCTTTGTCCTTGAATTAAGAAAGATAATTAATCTCATCAATTAGTTGGAAATTCCCTCCATAACCATCTGCATTTCTAATTCAGTACTCTGTTTGTTGAACACGTGTCGGACAGTGGCACTCATAGGACACTCCCTACACTAATCTTTCATGTTATTTCAAATTCAAATGCTCTTTACTTCGCAATTTGTTGTTGAATAACTTGATACAGAATAGAGAGGAGTAGAAAGGGAAGAAGCAGCACACAATGACCATCCTGCACAGCCTTATCAACTCAAATTTATTAACCAATTCTGATACATACTTATGTCAAAGCTCTTATTCATAGGTTAAAACCCTAGCAAAGATTAAAAAACTATAATCATAATACTAAAAGGAAACAATTGATAAGCTTCAAAATTAGAATAAATGTAAACGGAAACTCAAATTAAAGAAAACCCTATATTTGGCAACACAACTGCACACCTTCCCATTTGATGGTCATTTGCATTTCTAACAATAGGTTCAACTTTACAGTTAAAAATCGAGAAGGAGCAATCTGGATGAGAAAATCACCTGCTGCAGGCCCGGTGCCCGAAGAGGTGCAGACTCATCCTCTAACACACCCCAGAACTCCTGTTCATCAGATAACCATATAACCACAGTCTCTGTTAGCCTGGCAAGCAAAATTTTCTGTATTTTCTCTCTTCCGACCAACACATCTCCAGCCACAGTTGCTAACTGTTGCAGCTTCCCAAATAATGCCTGCAACGATTACATGATATCTATTTAGCAAAAAGTCCGGAGGACTACCTGTAAACGAGAACACAAGATATGTATTTTATATTTGGCTACATAAAAGAAGAATTTTGCTAAAGCATGTACTAGATTCCCATGTTGCTGTGAAACTGCACTTTGCAGCAAGAAGGAAGAAGGCAATTTTTCAGAATGAAATGAAACATCCAAGGTAGTATTTTGAATAATGCTCTCGTTAAGCTTTCTCATGACACGTGAACGGAAGGGAAGATATACCCACCAATTTTAACTTGTGTTCTTATTTCTTGTCATCCCCCCGTTCGATGTATTCATGTAGTTCCACACACACACACAGATGGATAGAGATTTAGAGAGAAAATAACATATAACTGAAAATGCAGGAAACTTCTGAGCGAATAGTTTTAGAGAGGGAGAGACGGAGATCTATTAACATGGATAGGGGGTGCAATGACAAATGAAAAGGATCATAGTTACCAACATAGTTTTCAACTGTTCTGCCCATGTTATTCAAAGCATAAAAAGTTCTATTGTTGTGAGACAGTTTTGACAGAAAAGTAAACACAATCTTGAAAAAGGACACCAAAAGGGTATTCCCTTTACATGTCAGTATTGATAGGACTGCAAGTAATGGTAAAGCCGCATTCAAACATGTTAACACAAAACAAGCAGCACATGAACCCGCACATTAAACAACACTTTAGCAAGAGACCCAACATGAACCAGCTGATAAAATAACTTGAAACTGACAAACAAGTAGAAAAACAAATGAAACTATACGGCAGTGGAGAATTTTTAAATGCTGAAATGAATATTTATTCCAACGAAATAAGTCCTTGAAGCAGATGAGATTACATAAGAGTGGCTAAAGTTGACCCAAACTCCACTTTTCCAACAAGTTACATGTGTCTACATCATAAACAATTTAAAAAATTAGAAAACTAATTTAGAATTCTGGAAAAAAATAAAAGAAAAACAAGCATATTTAACAAAACCATGCAAAATCAGAATGTAAAAACATCAAACAATATGATACTTTCAGCAGTTTGACGAGGAGAAGATAACCTGGAAGGGTAGCGAAGGCAGAGGATCAGAATCCCAAAATAGATCCTCCCCTTCACGAGTTAAATAAATTCGTGCAGCTAAACGCGTTTTACCATCTCTAGAATAAATGAAATTCAAAACATATTGTTGACAGAAGTGATCTCTGAGCTTGTCCAACGAATGTTGAAGACGGCGCTTCCAATCCTTGTGTTCAATACAACTACTCGGTGTGGCAATGATGTTATCAACTAGTCCGGTCCCTGCTTCCTTGCTTTCATTAAGTGCATTCCAAATTCTAGACACAACCATTGGTAATAGCTCGTCTGCAACAGTAAATGCAGTTCCCAATAGTGCAAGCTGTTCAGAATCTGTTTCTGCCCTAAAAGGTATAGCTTCTTTCAAGTCTGTAAGACTGTCATCTTCAGATGGGCCATGTAACGCTTTAATCAAAGCATCCACGTACTTGTCAAATATATGCAAAATCCTAGTCAAGATGTTCACTCCAAAGTGCAAAATGACTAGGGTGGATAGCTGATCCACGATATCCTGTAAAAAATATTTTACTCCAAGGTTATAAATTGATAACTGAGTCGTCAACAACCACAAAATTAGCAACAGCCATTACATATTGAGCTATCTACTTGTCCCAAAAGTATAACAAAAAGCACAAGTCCAATTGCAGCTCCCATCTCTATTGGCTACTGCCATAGTCTTCAATTCATGTGAAGGCCTCCAAGAATGCCATTGCATTCATTCTTAACTCAGCATGGAGCCAATCACACCACAAATCCAGGCAGAAGGATTGATCTGATTTTGACTTGATACCAGATTCATGTTCAAGATACATTGCCATGCGGAGACATTCTAAGGGTTCATTATTTCGTGAAGACATAGGCATGCGCTGGTGCATATATTGATGTAATTACACAGGCAACCCCTATATGAATACAGGTCTGGACCGAACATCATACTAAAGGCATGAATGCGGAGACATGAAAAGTTCACAAATAGAAATAGAAACTCGAGGAACATAATTGGGAAAAATTGTATTTGTTATAGGAGAAATAGAAAATAATTTATTCTCTACATTCACATGTTGAAGAAAGTTGAAATGGGAAACCATTAAGTTATAAAGGTTTACAGTCTCTATAACCAAAAAGCCTAAAGTGAGATTCTTTTTCCCCTCTTGCCTCAATCCTGACTATCGCATGGGATACACAAGAAACTTTCTAGGGTCGACACGCAAGAAATTAAAGACACATTGGAACACATGTCTTACATGTGTATGTGCATGCCTGACAAGTATTATAGCCGGATACAGGGACACAGTATGCTAGCAGTTGTGACAATGCCTCCAAGTGTATTTGGTGTCTTCATGTGAACTGAACTAACGAGCTTAAAATTTTCTACCAAATGGACTGCAACCAGAAGCTTGGTGCTCCAAATTTCCTTACTAGATGTTTTGGGCCATGAGAAAAATCACAACAGAGCAGAACGACATATTGGTCGACGACAAAAAGGAACACGGTTGAAAGTTGACAGTAAATTTATATGCTGAAGCAAACTAGTCGTAGACCACCTAAGATTTCCTCATGCATTTCATCTCATAGAAAAAATGGTTTTGTGGCTTGTGAAACAAGATGAATTACACGGTCAAAATCATTCCCAAAATCCTAACAGTTCTGCGATCAATATCTAATGTTTATGCCCAGAAAATATTTTGTCTATAATGTACCCAATGGCAAACCATGTACTAAAGTTTCATTCCTGAGATAAAAGATAATTCCTCAACAGATTAAAAAGGTTAACTTACTTTGACAATGAAAATGAACCTCATTCCACAACCAATGAGAAAGCTGTCAGATGATGTTGCAAATATAGAAAGTGGAGACGCAAAGCGAGGTGACAATGGTAAGCTCTCATCAGATCCAGCAAAGTCAAGAACTTGTCTACCAGCCCGTCTAAAATTCAACTCCAGGACTTCGTCGAGGTATGGTTGCAAGAGCACCAAAAGTAACTTTGAGAGTTTTAGGCCCTGCGATTCCAATGCAGAACAGTGACTAAGACTAGCCTGAACACAAATACTGGCTGCACGTAAAGCATAAACGGTCTCAGAAGGAGGAGCATTCTCCTTAACCAACCGCACAAACGATTCAATTTCACATTCTGCCCATTGAATGACTCTGTTTGTATAAGTAGGATTGTCACCAAACATCAAACTAGATTCCTTTGTTGTCAATGAGATTGCGGAAAATACAAGGTTAGATAATGTGGCCGAATATGTTTCCGGGTAACTAGGGCAAAATGGAATAAAAGACTTGAGGTTTTTCTGAAGGCGGGATCCATGATATTTCAATAGTAGCTGATTAGCCAAAGCACTTTTTCCCAGCTTTATTAATCCAGATAAAGCCGTCTTCAATTCGAGAACACCAACCAAGGGTTGTTCAATGATCTCAACTAGCTGATCCTCAACCATCGCCTTCCTTTTCAGAAAGGCACACTTGTAGGAGGGTTCAGTAGATGAAGTATCTCCTGAGCCTTTCAGCTCTGGGTGACTTGTCTCTTCAGCATCCAAAGCCTCCAGTGCTTCTTCCACTTTGTGCTCAGCCAAGAGAACATCAATGTTCTCAAAAAATATCCTTTTGCGGTCTTCTTCTTCATTTGGAAAAGAATCCTCAAGTTCAGGTTTTTCATGGTTTTGCTCAGTTTCCTGGACGTCACCAATAACTTGGTTCCACTCATCCAATTCACGGCATACACCACTCATCAAATCCTGCACAATAATCCCTTGAGCAGAAATAAGCTTTCGCAGATCATTCAACTCGTGCTCTGTTTCCACCACTTCTTCAGATAGCCTACAATAATCGTCGTAATTAATATTCTGCAAGTATGGATCGGATCTATTAACTAATTACCAAAAGAAAGGACACTCAAGTAAGTTTATCTGCAGCTCAGGAATCAATTAACAGCCACAATGGTATTAGGGAATTAAAATCAACAGGGAGGTGATATCTTCAACAGATGTTACTAGAATACATCTAACCCATGACTATAACAGTGGCTTTACTATACCCACGAGAACTTAATGAATCTCTGAACTCCCATTCTGATATGAGTAGTGGCTTTGGAAGCAAAATTTTGAGGCTTCGTGTTCCAAACAGTTTGATTCAGTATACAGCCAACAACATAGTGACCTTATCCTACTCATTGCATTATACAGGATTGTTACGGAAAACATGCCACAGCTTATATATCTTCAACAATGAACCACATTTGACTTCTCAAAGTTATCATTCCAAATAATTAAGATTCACCGAGAAATGGGAAAAGAAATTGTAGACTGGAACACTTACATGTGCAAATTTTAGTTCCCTTGATGGTTTTAAATTCTACCACGATTCTTCATCATGTGCCAGCTGAGAGAGACATTCTATTGAGTTTCATTTTCGCCCTCCACATTCTGTCTCACTAGTCGTGTTAACACACCCCGACACTTTATAGATGGATTGAAGTACTGGGAAATTTGATAGATACATTTTTTCCAAAGGGCTAAATCATATATGGTATACTATTTTTACTGAAAATTCTGCTCATTGTGTGTCATCAACCGGACAACATGGAGATGTCAACAGAATAACAGATACATTGCATTACCTCGAGAAAGCCAAGTATTTGGTACGAGTATTTCCGCGCAAGTTCTCAACTGCATCCTTTAAATCCAAAAGCTCAAAACAGAGCTTCCTGATTCCCTACATGAACAAGATTCCACTTATAACGGTTGCATTTATCCAAAAAAATGTGAGATAACATTGTCGTTGTGGGTGTTTGACTATCTCAAGAAACAAACTGAAAAGCTACTAAAATCGTCCGGGATGGCAAGCATCTACATTGAAACATGCAGGCATGTGACATATATTCAGCTATGCTGCAAAAACACCTTAAAAGCACAACTTTCAGATATTAAAGGGGCTTCTGCCTCTTCTAGAGGATTCATATCGGATATCAACAGGTCAAAGATTTGTGTGCTTTTTACATGCCATTTTTCTATCTTTAAGGAAAAAAGGGACGTAATTAGAACTATTATATCTAATACTAAAATGAAATTCTCTCTAGATTCCACACTTTTCGTCCACTATGCCAAAGAAACTCGTTATGGAGGGAAGTGCTTAATGTGTCCACTACCATTTATTTGGGCGTTTAATCTGTTCATGCCCATTTCATGGAAAGAAAACAAAACCATCCGGGAGGGCAAGCAACTACACTGAAACATGCAGGCACATGTCATCATACTTGGTTAGGCTGCAAAAACACGTTCAAAACACAGAATTCAGGCCGCCACACCAACTCCATATCCTTTTCTCCAACAGTACCCTGCACCTTGTCGCATACAACATCCACACCAACTCCACCACCATCCTCACCTTCTTCATCTTAGGCAGCAATAGCATCCTCCACGTCCGCAGATAATGTGGTACAAGACGAAACTCCAGTGAGAATTTTGAGTGTAAATCCAAAGTAGAACTGACTTAAACAGAGATCACGCACTAATAACATCTCGAATGCTTACTCCATTTTTCTATCTTGAGTGTATATTTGGTTTAGAAGGTTAATTTGACAAGCAAAAAGTCTAAGAACACACCCTTTTGTGCATAGCTCCAGACGCAGATGTGTCCGGAACCATCTGATGCATGTCGAACTCACATTGTTTTAGAGGGCTCCATGTGTGTCAAACCGTTCATGACACATTGGTCTCCGGACCAATGCACAACAAGTGTGTTCCTAGACTTACTCTTTTTGACAAGACACGGTCCAATGGTTCTACACCAAAATTTGAAAATATTCTCATCATATCCCCAAAACTTAGTTTTACTAGTTTTGTTAGTAAAAAATCGAAAACCAAATTGTTCCAATCTATATTCTTCTAAAGATTTCATCAACAAAGATGAAAAACTCCATGCTTATCCCCAGAGCTTGTTTCACCAAATTTGGAGAAAACTTGTCTTGATTCAATAACAAAATCAAGTTTTTGCTTAATTTCATGTCATTCTGGTGAGCATGTCTTTGCCTTTCTTTTCAGTTGCTGAAATGTTTGGTGAAAAGTTGGAGATGGTAAGAAAGAAATTAATGGAAAATCATCAAAATATCGAATCAAAAGAAACAACTTTAATCAAGGATCAAGGTTCAAACGGAGAAGTTTCAACGTTGGGCTTTTCTTTCCTCGTTGCTACATTGTCTGTCTAAGAAACCAAACAAATGGGACGGGAAAGAGAGAAACATTCACCTTTTCTGACTTGGATTGGTATATGGTGTCGATTTTGGACTGCGGTGTGACGGATTCAATGGATGGGAAGTCGTCTTCTTCTTCACTGCTCTCCATTTCTTAGCCCTGCTTTTAGCTACCACCCGCCTCTCTCTCTCTACCACTTCCAGCTACTACGAAGAACTTCACTTCGCAGTTTGATTGAGACAGAAATCTTCAGCGCCCGTAAGTACGGTACAGCAACCCCAAAAACCATAGGGTATTCACTTACGGCGCTGTCGCTTAAAATTCGGACGGCCCAATCCAAGAGAGTCGTGTTAAAAAGGAATATAGGAAAATAATATGGCTTTGTTTTGATTTTGGTCCTCAAAGTATACTATTAGTGTCATTTTCGTCTCCAATATTTTAATTTATTCAACTTGGTCACCATATGTAAACTATAGCGAAATTCATCAAAACTAAGAGCATGTACTTCTTTTTTTACTGTATTCAACTTGGTCACCATATGTAACCTATAGCGAAATTCATCAAAACTAAGAGCATGTACTTCTTTTTTTACTGATAATTAAAATCTGAACAAAATCTCTTAAAATTTACTCTTAGCGAAACTCATAAAATAAATTTTTTTTTAAATTTTTACTCAAATTAAGGGAGACTCAAATTTTTACTTGGATTGTATGACATCATTTCTCTAATTCAAATTTAAAATTATGCCACTAAAAAAATTTGTATTCACTATTTTAGATTCGAGTTTAGCTACTAAAGATGTTTTAATTTAGATAATTTTGGAAGCTGTACTGCATTTCCATGTAGTGCGTCATACTATAGAATTCTTAGGATTTAGAATCTTTCTCTAACTCATAGCAGTCAAAGTGATAGATTGAGTTTTCTGGAATTTAGGAAAATTGTAATGCACTTTTTTATAGTGCGCGCGTAGTAGGCAAAATTACATAGTTTTGTCCACTTTACCTATGAAATTACATTATTTTAATTTATCACGCGAATTGTTATCAAAATACATGCAATCAAAACGATGTAGTTTTGTGGACAAAACGGACAAGATTATATCGTTTTGTCTGCATTATGCATGCACTATAAAAAAGTACACTTCAACTCTCTTAAATCCAATTTTGTGGATGGGGGAGCTTCTAGTTATCTTCTTCCAGAATTGCTATGCGTGTCTCTTACTTTGGCACACAATCGTCACTCTCCCTCTCTCTCTCTCTCACCACCCGCGGCCACACGAATATTTGCAATGCCTAAGACATTCTCAACTGCATTTCAATGCCTTGACCAATGTTAGAGGTTAGATGGAACAGACATAGGTCATAGTTTTGTATTTTGTTGTTCTGAAAAGAGAACCATCTCCTGAGGTCCCATTTTCCTGATTGTGAAACTCCTACAAGGGTTTACTATATTTGAATTACTGATCAGCTTAATTGTATTAAGAATTTAAGATCTTATTTCACATTATTGGTTAAGCATATTGAATTTGATACTAATTTGGCCCAAAATGTGAACTAATTTAACCCCTAAATCAAAATATGAGATACCCGATTTCATGTTGCCAAACGCAGCATAAATTGAGGGGTTACATCTGAATATATTTGAAGCGTGCTTACAAATTAACTACCAAAATATACACGTAAAAGGAATGACATAACATGTAAGGAAAAAGAAATATATTTATGTCTTCATTTATTTCCTTAATTTGTTTTTCTTTAGCTTGTCTTTCTTCCCCCACAAATCCATTGTCTTACACGCGACCTGTATGTTAATGTTTTTGTTTTCAATTTTTTATTTTTGTTCCTCAAAAAATTTATAAATTTTTCAAAACACATTTGATAAATATATTTTTGTTTGTTATTTATTACATATAATCTGTCATAAAGTATTTATTTTGATAATAATGCAAGAAAAAATAAAATGATATATTATCAAAAATGTTTTTGTTTTTATTTTTATGTTATATTGTTGATAAGAATAAGTTATCAAAAAAACCCCCACGAAGTTGGCCGGGTGATCAAAGGACTTAAAAGTATATTCTCTCTTAGGTCTCAAGTTTAAGATTTCTCAAGTGCTATTAACTCTAATAGAGCTAGTTCATACAGCACAAAAATCTTAGAGCCCCCACAAATGAACGAAAAGATTGGTCTTATGAGGATTAATCAACATTAGGTAGGGGATAATCCAAGCTAGCCAGATATCCGGCTATCAAAAAAAAGAATATGTTACCAAATAAGTTTTTTGTTTCATTTTTATTAAAAATTAAAAGAATTTTATTTTCAATTTTTTTGTAAACAAGAAATTAAAAATTAAAAACAAAACAAACCCTAAACATTTTTATAAACAGCAAGCGAATTGGACTAATGGGCCTAGTTCTTCAATTAGATTGTTAGTGTTTTCAGCTTGCAGATTTTGTACCACCCCATGCATACCACTGATCCAGTAACTTGTTGGAGTTTTACCACATAGTTCAAAATGCTTAAACTCAAGTTATTAGTAATAGCATATATGGTTCAATAATTATATAATCAAGATCACCCTCGTAAATTTTCGATATGAGACGGAATATCACAAATTTTATTAATGAAAAATAAGCCCAAAAAAAAACATTATATATATTTACAGCATCCAGACAAAGTTGATATTATTATTTGATAATGGTTAGCATCTAATCTTCGCTCCTTCCATATAAAAAGCAAGATGCTAATTGTCTTCTCTTACCAATACTCTTACTTTGCGACAAGTTTTTTTTTCGCTGGAACTTTGCGACAAGTTAGGTATAAAGATAGGAGAAAAAAAAGAATGGTTCCTAAATGGAACCACGCGCGCGTGTATATATATATAGGAACAGTTTTATGAAAAACTGTTTCGATCAAGCTATTTTTCGATATTTTTTTGAGCTGATTTCTTGCGAGTACTCTTAAAAACATGTTTTAAACACATTAAACGGTTCCGATTATCAATATTTGATCAGGAAATGATAAGTTCTCATTTTAACAAAATAAGAGATCCCTCAATAAAAGCTCATTATATATATATATATATATATATATATATATAGAGAGAGAGAGAGAGAGAGAGAGAGAGAGAAGGGCAATTTGCCCCTGCATTTGTTATTCCGTTATCAACAAGCACATATTTTGTTTTTGGCGTCAAAAGGGAATTTTAATAGTTTATAAAATAAGAGTTTGATACAGAAAATTAGAAACAATAGATTACAAGAAGAAAACAAAGCTACCAAAAAAAATAAAATTATCAAGATATACAAATTCTTCGAAAAGGGTATTATTTAAAATTGATATCTCAACCATTATCAAGTCAAGTGGAAAAGATATCAGGAGATGGTTAGGAATTTAGGATGTGTTAATTTGTCCTCTACCAAGATACAAATATATCCTATACCTCCTATTTTAAGGTGTAGTAGCCCTTAATTTTAATTAAAATAGGTTTAATTACTATTATTTAAATTTGGACTAATATTGAGAGCAGATAATACGTGTCATCGCTTTGGATAACAAACTCTAATGGTTGAGATATTGATCGAATAAATTCTTCACATTTTTTTAAATAAATCGTACTTTGAAATTCTTCACATTTTTTTAAATAAATCGTACTTTGAACTTGATTCCATAAATTAGAATCGAACCGATAATGGTTGAGAATATGCTTTATTCTCTGTGTAATATGGTTTAGGCTTTTAATTTATAAAATGCATTTTTAGCTGAGCAAAAAAAAAATATGCTTTATTCTCTGTGTGTCTCTCTCTCTCTCAATCTCCATCTTTCACTTGCAAAAAAGTTGTCGAGAATCAAATAACTTTTTTTTTGAAAAGGAAATACAACTTAAAAGATGAATTGAGAGTCTAATACTCTCACATAACACTGTAGTTTTATGCGGATAAAAAAAAAAAAAAAACACTATAGTTTTACGTTCAAACTATAAGCATCAGATCCGGGAGAGTTGTAGTGCGCCTCTGCTGTAGGGCACCAAAACGACACGTTTTGGTGCAAAAAACTCAAAACTCCAAAACCCTCAAAACGACGTCGTTTTGAGGAGTTTGTTTTTTAAAAAAAAAAAAGTCTTACTGAAGCATCTCTCTCACATAACACAACACAAAACCCTCTCTCTCGTCCATTTGGCCTGTGGTTATTATTGGATTATTCACTGTTTAGTTTTTTGTCCTTATTTGAATTTTTTTTTAATTTTTTATTTTTCATCAATTTTTTGATGATTGTTGGTTCGTCTCGACAAGAGCTTTCAGAAAAGTTATCAATCATCGGCTACATTTGAAAAAAGTTCAGAAAAGACAAAAAATAAGTCAAAAACAGCATCCGTGTTGACTTATTTTCGTCTTTAGTGACTTTTTTTAACTTTTGGACATAATTTTATACTTTTTAGATTCCTTTCGTCGATACGAACCAATAATCCACGAAAAAATGACATAAAAATAACAAATACAAAAAAAATTTAAATAAAGACAAAAAATAAGCAAAAAAAAATTTTTGGCCAAATAGGGCCTATCTCTCACAGAATACACGCCCCCCACCCCCGCCGCCACACCCCCCGCTGCCAACGCGTGCTGTTTCTCTCTATCGCAAATCCAAGAATCGATGCCGATCTTAGGATGTTTTTTCTTTGCCCACTCTTCAAATTACTTTTGCTGCTTAACTAAAAGGGACCTGCAGTAACCCAGAAATTAATCCATTTTCATTACTTTTGCCCACACTTGAAATCACTGTTAAAACCCATCTTCATTACTTTAGATTTCAACGTTACTGGCACCAGAAATATCCATAGATGAGTGTGAATTTTGAAAGGATTTCTTAATTCTTTGCTAGTTGACCTTTTATTTTGAGAAGAAATTTGAGATTTTGAAGAAGAGTAAAAAAATATTGTTGGTAAAGTGGGTTTGGAAATTTTTATTTTTTTTTGTGAAGATTGCTGTTGAAATCAGAAAAACTCACATTCCTGGTTTGTCCAAATTCTCAGATTAGCAATGGTAGGGAGCTGTGAAGAAATTCGGCTTGGAAAAATGGAGTCTAGGGCACGTTTTACGTTTTTTCGAGAGAAATGCTTCAGCAGGACCAGTTTTTCTTTTTTTAAAACAAAATCCTCAAAACGACGTCGTTTTGGGGGTTCTGGAGTTTTGAGTTTTTGGCACCAAGACGACATCGTGGTGGTGCCCTACACAACTGTAGTGCAGCCCCGAATCTGCATCTACATTGTTTCTCTCTCCTAGGTGACATTTTCTCAATAACCTTACTTCTTGTTATTATATTATTCTACTCCACACAAAACAAAGATATATATCACGGTTTTATATTTTGAAAAAGAGCTAGAAATCAAAACTAAAAAAAAAAAAGCAAATGAAAAATTCTAAATTGGTATTACCACCCATTATTTAAATTTTTTTAAAAAGCAAAAAAACAAGATATAATTTTTAGATTTATAAAAAAATTTGAGTACCCCAATTTTGGACTTGTTTATGCTTGTAATATGGTAAATGGTCTTGCTAACAAGTGCCCTTGGGACATTAGACTAGTCATAATAAATACAGTACACTTAAATTTATTACAATTTATAAAAAGGAAAAAAGGATTATAAATTCTGAAGTTAAATTCAATAATCAACAATTATTAATCTAGTAAATTTGATGTGTTTTAACCAATGCTCACATAGTATAAATACAAGATGTGAATGCACAGGATTGACCAAGTGAGGAGATGGGAGCAAGGTGGTCAATAGATGAAACAATACCTTCAAAGAGCCATGAGAGAGATTATTCCAAGGCTAAGGCAAAAACAGCAGCAAAAGTGAAGCTTCCCCATAACTATGAAGCCATTATCAAAGATGCAGATTCACCAGTTGACAACTCCTCCATAGAAAAGCTGTATAATCAGCTTCATAATGGAGTATTCTTGAACCAAAAAAGGAAGGCAAGTTTCACTTTTCTGCACCAATTGCATGAAATATCCACAAGAAAAAAAAGTTATATATCCCTTCGATGATATGAAGTTTCCATAATCAAAGTCACACCCCAAAGCCCTATTTCCTACAAGAGCAAAAAAGGAAGGCAAGTTTCTTATTTTTCTAACTATTGGATGAAATTTTTCGTAATCAAACAGCCATATCCCCAGAACCAATAAAGAATGAAGGCATGTTTCACAACCAAATATTGATCTCCAAAACTAGTTTACAACAAGAGTGAGTAAGAAAGGAACAAGTGGTTCATTTTTTTCTCACAAAAGGAAGAAATTTCCCGACCAACCATTGATCTGATCAAAAACTAGTTTCCGACAAGAGTTTGATTTGATACGATATTTTGAACAATTATCATCATCACCGTCGTTTTCATTTTCATTTTTCTAATTATCCATTTCTTTGTGAATGCAGAAGTATTGGGTTGATGGGAAGTCCAACAAGAATTGCTTCATGTTATTTGCAAGGGATCTCTCCATCATTTGGGGTGAAGACAAACGTTATTGGCTCTGGTCAAGTCTCAAAGAAACAAGGTAATAACCACAAGGGTTATGCTTAATTTTTATGGTTCCTTCAGCTTTATCTTCCCTTGATAATATTCCATCCACAAATCCAAGAAAATGGAGGTTAACATATGAAAAAGTTACCAGCAATCCATCATCCATGGCTATGATATGTCACCCTTGAACTAGCCTTGAAACCAAATTTGGTCCTTGATCAAAGTATTGATTTCTAGAGGGAAAAGGAATCGGCAAAGGAAAGATTAGTTTTTTTCTTTTCAGCAATTAATCCAATATCCCAACAAAACCAACGGCTATGAGACGCCGACACCCCTAAGTGGTTGTCATAAGTGTCCGACATGCTAAGGATATCCATTAAATTTAATTTTTTTTTTCCAATTAAACACGAGGTGGATCTGCCTGTGACATGACAGGACACACATGGGACACTACGCAATAAAGTTTACATTCAACCCTAGCTTGCTCCATAATCTTAAACAGAAATCAATAATTTTGTGTGTTTCTATTTTGCAGTGATGTATTTGTTGATGTTGCTGAACTGCTAGATGTTTGCTGGCTAGAAATTAATGGAAAACTTGGGATACAAAACCTCTCGCCGGGAACCCTTTATGAGGTGATGTTTTTGGTCATGCTGAAAGATCCCAATTTTGGGTGGGAAATTCCGGTGAACGTTAAGCTCATTCTCCCAGATGGAACCACTAAACTATGTGAACAAAACTTGCTAGAAAAGCCAAGGGGCCAATGGCTAGAAATTGGAGCAGGGGAATTTAGGACATCGTCTAAAACAACGAGTGGAGACATTCAATTCTCCCTATACGAATACAAGAGATTGCACTGGAAGAGAGGTTTGGTCATCAAGGGCGTTGTCATCAGGCCTAAACCCTAAAGCTTTGGAACTACCAACAAGCACAATATTTATTTAGACGAGTTGTGACCTAGCGTCAATAGTAGTAAGTGTTATACAATGCTAGTAAAGCCTATTGCTTTTAAACCCTAATGTAATCGGGAGCCATGTAACTCCAAGGGGTTGTCCGAGTGGAGATTGAGACGAGCTGTAAACCCAGACGTCCCAAGGTCGAATCTCGGCAACAGCAACTTTGGGGCCACTGACGGTTTATGCCCGGTCGCCACCGTCAGGGCCTCGAGGACTAGTCGGCATTAGGTGGGGGACTCCCCCAAGCAATCCCAGCTTGGTCCCTAAGCCGTACCTCCGTTATCAAAAAAAAAAAAAATCGGGAGCCATGTGAGCTAGGGCATATATATAAGATATTCAATAAATAATCATAACAAGCTTGTGAGCTAGCTAGGCACAATAATAAGGTTCCATTTTCATACAAATGCTTCACTTCGTTTTCATGGACAATAATTTTACCATCATTTTTTCTTTTCTCTTCACTATTGTCCGTGACACACGCGATGAGCGTATAAATACTATTGATAATTTATGTAGTTGTCACACAAGATTTTTGTTTCTCAAGCAGTTTTTTTGTTAGCAATTTTTTGGAACAGTTTTTTTTAGTATTTAGAAGGGCAATTTTTCTTCAACAGTTTTTTTTGCATAAATATGCTTATATTATTAGGATGGAGAAAACAAAATTGTAAGGATTGTTTTGAAAAGTGAAAATATGACAGAGTTTTATTTTAAAGTTCACATCAACATAAGCTCTTTCTATTAGTATAGATGATCAATTAAATACTCAACTTGAAATCTATTAAGAATGGATGTGAGACCACCCAAACTCATATAGTACTAGTTTTGGAGGTGACAAATAACCAGGGTTGGCCCTAAACCCTAAAATAAATTAATAAAAAATAATTTTTAAATAAAAACAACAATAAAAATTATACATCCTAAAGTAAAATTTTGTCATTCCATATTTACTTGATCTGAAATAATATTTAAAATTTTGTATAAACAAAATTGAATTTTTGAGTGTTGTGAAATATGTATTTGTTAATTACATTTTAAAGTTATTAACCATCCGCTATTACAACATGCTATTTTCACTTATTTTATAAAAAAAAAAAAAATCAAAGATTTACAGTCGTTATACCTCATTCAAAAGGGATTAAAATCAGACTATTCTTATCGTAAAAGTGAATCAAAAGTGAGAAAAGTTGTCGTTATCTCTTATCAACTGCCCACTATACTCGTCTTTCTCTCTCCTCTCTCCCTCTGTCTCTCAATATTACACACCATAGTCTTATAGCTTCTCTTGCTTTCTGCTCACCCTTCTCCTTCTATCATAGTTTCATCTTCGTTGTAGAATATAGTCTGTCATAAAGGATTTATTTTGATAATAATGCAAGAAAAATAAAATAATATTATCATATATGTTTTGTCACGCCCTCAATTTTAAATATAATAAAATTATACATTAAAATAAAAGTTTAAAATTTTTGTGTCTATACACCCTCCTCTCGTTAGAGGAATTTTGTTCTCAAAATTATGTAACACATCAACATAAGTCATGTATCAATAATACCAAAACAAGATATAACAATCATGATTCAACAAGTCCATAAAATTAATTAAGTGTATTAACATGCGACACCCATCGACAATGTCAATTGAAAATATCACACTATTATGACTACCAAGTCCACAATAGTCGAGCTCCAACGAATTACACAATCAAGTCGTAAACAAATGAAGTATTTCTCCCTAATTTCGTCTTCTCGTTCCTAAGACCTTGATTGCTCTACAACACTCGCATGAACAATATCGTCTTGCCTCATAATATTTGCTCACGTAAATCAAGGACACGTATTAGTTCATCTTTATAAGAAGCGTCAGTCTCTAACTCAAGTTCGAACCACTCAAGCACATGTGATCGATCTAATTAATACTTTCTTAACATTAAAACGTGAAATATATCATGTACACTCGATAACATTGATGAAAAGGCCAAACGGTACACAACTTTTTCGATCTTCTCAATAACATCAAACAGCTCAATGTATCACAGTGAAAGCTTATCCTTCCGTTCAAAATGTGACAAATCCCATCGTGGTAACACCTTGAAAAATACTTGGTCTCCCCCCTTGAATGACAATGGGCTACGACGACGATCAACTAACTCTTTTGTCTACTCTGTGTGGTCAGCAATCTCTAACGGATCACCTTCATCTACTCGGTTGTGTCCTCTTATGCGGCCAAAAGTCGTTGGCAAATCGTTTCCATACTCTCGTTGGTCTCCCAAGTTCGGCCCAACTAAAGTCATCTCTCCCAATGGGTGATCTATACGGTCTCCCATGCAATACCTCATAAGGTGTCATCTCGATACTAAATTGGTAACTGTTATTATACAAGAACTCGACAAATGGTAAATGGTCCGCCCAACCACCACAAAAGTCCAAGATGCAAGCTCGAAGTATGTCTTTCAAAATCTGAATTGTCTGTTCGGATTGTCCATTTGTTTGAGGGTGATATGCGGTGCTAAACAATAAGTCAGTACCAAGCGCTGCTTGCAAATTTTGTCAAAAATGAGCGACAAACCATGGATCTCTATCGGATACTATGGATATGGGAATCCCATGGAGATGAACGATCTCGCAAATATACAAGTGACTAAACTTCTCCACTGAATCGGTCACCTAAATAGGTAAAAAATGAGCAGTCTTCATCAAACGATTAACAATCACCCAAAAGGCGTCATGTCCCCTCGGCAATTTTGACAAACCCGAAACAAAATCCATAGTCACATTCTTTCACTTTCACTCAGCTACCGATAAAGGTTGTAACTCCCTAGCTGGTCGTTGATACTCGGCAAATTTTGCCAAAAATGAGCGACAAACCATGGATCTCTATCGGATACTATGGATATGGGAATCCCATGGAGATGAACGATCTCGCAAATATACAAGTGACTAAACTTCTCCACTGAATCGGTCACCTAAATAGGTAAAAAATGAGCATTCTTCATCAAACGATTAACAATCACCCAAAAGGCGTCATGTCCCCTCGGCAATTTTGACAAACCCGAAACAAAATCCATAGTCACATTCTTTCACTTTCACTCAGCTACCGATAAAGGTTGTAACTCCCTAGCTGGTCGTTGATACTCGGCTTTCACTTGTTGACATGTAAGACACTTAGCCACGAAGTTCACCACGTCTCGTTTCATTTCGGACCACCAAAACTATCTGCGCAAGTCATGATACATCTCTGTTCCTCCCGAATGAACAGCTAACAGTGAATGATGAAACTCTCTCAAAATATCCTCCCAACACGAAACGAGCACAAATAACTTCCCTCGATAACGTAAACTCCGATCGGCGTAAATCATCCATCCATCTCGGGCATTGCCACTGAAGAATCTCTTGTGTAACTTATTCATTTTCTCATTGTGTTGTTGGGCATCACCCACTCGAGTCGATAACGTTGAATGAACCGTCAAATTGCACAAAGTTGTCCCTTCTCGAACTTTCTCAAAACACATCACATAAGGCCCCAAATCTTGAATCATCTTTAACTCATGGATCGCCAAACTCGTTAGATGCGTCGATTTTCTACTCAAAGTGTTTGTCACTACATTGACCTTCCTTGAGTGATATTGCAACTCAAAATCGTAATTTTCAATGTGTTCTATCCAAGCCATTGTCGCAAATTTAGCTCTTTTTGAAAAATTAAGTACTTCAAACTCTTATGGTCGGAAAATATCTCAAACTTCTCATCGTATAAGTAGTGTAGCCAAATCTTCAACACAAAAATAACGATTACAAGTTCCAAGTTGTGCATAGGATAATTTCATCCATGAATTTTCAACTGTCGCAACCCATACGCTACCACCCATTCCGTCTACATCAAAACACATTCAAGTCCTTCCCTCGAGGCATCACAATAGACCAAGTAACCAACTCCTCATTCCGGAACAATCAAAATTAGTGCGCTAGTCAAATGCTTTTTCAATTCCTTAAAAGCAGCCTCGCAAGTGTTATACCATATGAAACGTGTCCCTTTGCGTGTCAAACACGTCATCGAAGCCGCCAAACAAGAAAAGTCAAGAAAAAACGATGATAGTACCTGACTAACCCTAAGAAACTATGAATATCAAAAACATTCTTTAGTTGCGGCCAACTCATGACAGACTCTATCTTTCCTAGATCAACAGATACACCACTCTGCAACATGATGTGCCTAAAAACTTCACATCGGATAACCAAAACTCACACTTACTGAGCTTGGCATAAAGACAATGCTCTCTCAAAAGATCTAGTACAACAACAAGATGAGACTAGTGCTCTTCCTTCGTAGGCAAGTAAATATTCGTCAATGTAAGGAAAGAAAATCAAGGTGATTGCGCGCGTTAAGATTCGTCGCGTAATTGTCTGGGTGTAAAATGTCATCAACAAATACTACCACAAATCGATCAAGGTACTTATGAAAAATTCGATTTATACGGTCCATGAATGTAGTCGGAGTATTCGTCAACCCAAAGGCATAACCATGAACTCGTAATGTCCATAGCGCGCACGGAAAGTGGTCTTGGCAATGTCTTCCTTCCGAACCCTCAACTGGTGATAACCCGATCCCAAATTGATCTTTGAAAAACTTGTTTCACCTTGAAGTTGATCAAACAAGTCATCAATTCTCGGTATCGGATACTTGTTCTTCACAATAGTACGATTAAGCTTACGATAATCGATACACAATCGCAATGATCTGTCCTTCTTCTGCACAAACAAGGCAAGCGTTCCCCACCATGACGTATTAGGGCTAATAAATCTCAAGTCTTGCAACTCTTACAACTGTGTCTTTAATTCCTTCAATTCAGTCTGTACAAAACTATAAGGCGGCATGGAAATTGAAACGGTACCAAGAAGTAAATCTATCACAAACTCAACCTCTTGCTCGGGAGGTAAGCCAGACAACTCGTTTGAAAACACATCCAGAAAAATCATGGACCACTAAAGGTATGCAAACACATCTTCATCCAAAGTCAAACTTGCCAATAAAGCGTAAATAGACTCTCGCTCCTGAGATCCTCGCAAATAAGGCTCCAACAATTCTCGACGTTATCCAAATAACTCAAAACAACTTCCTTCAGGTGAACAAATAAGGACTCGACGTATGGTGGCGTGAAAAGTAGATAACCAATTCATACCCATAATAACATCAAATCCCGACATTTCCAAAATGATGAAGTCGAATGTGAAACGATGGTCAAGGAAGACAAGCTCACAGCTCTGCAAATACAGCCAAGTGGTGACCTACTTCCAAGAGGAGTCTCAACAAACAAAGGTGGCTCAAGGCTATTGGTCTGTAGTTCCAAGGCACATACAAATGATTTAGCAATGAAAAAATGCGATGCTCTAGAATCAAATAAAACTCTAGCAAAAGAATTGAACAATATGCATGTACTCTTCACAGCTGATGTCTCCTTGGGTAGTAGGAGGTGGAACGACTAACAAAATATTGAAGACTCGCCCCTGCGTATGTTGGCCCTATGTATACTCGTCTCTCTGTCCGGAACCGTGCATAAGTACCGACGAGCTAGCTCCCCTCTCAACATGAGAACCCTGACCCGATGTGGTATGACGAAAATGGGGTTGTTGTTGCCTCTGGCTACCCCCAAACTATCGTTGCTACTCACGGCCATGTCCCTAACTAGACTACTGTTCGGGCCTCGCCTCACTGCGTATTCCAGCCTTTTGAGGGTAATTCCTTGCCAAGTGATCGGCCTTCCTATAATTATAACATACGTTCTACTAAAATGTACATTGGCTATGAATATGGTCAGTTTGGTTATAACGGTGACACACAACAAGAGGTCTAGAATTATGACTCCGAGAGTCCGATGAAGTCGATGACCTAAGCTTTGACTAGACCCATGGATAGTGAAACTATTCCCTCTGTCTCTTGTGCCCTTGACTACCTGTACTTCCCAACGAAGAAGAAATCGAACTCACATTGGGTTGTCTCGGTTTTCAAACTCTAACATTTCACTATGCATCCTTTAGTATCTCAACGCTCCTCGCGCATTCCACAATCTCAAAAAATTGTATTTGTGTTGGCTCACGACGAGTCTCTTAATAGAAGAATGGAAACCCTTCTTGAAACGATGACACTTTCTATCCTTAAAAGCTACCAACTCAGGTGGACAAAGATTGGAATCTTGAAGCGTACTTAAAAAACTGTCAGGTTGCCCTGATCCAACTTTTCAAACTGTTCCCTCAACCGTTCACTACAAGACTCCGGGAAATATTGATTCTCAAAAAGAACATCGAACTCTACCTGAATAAGATTCTCAACATCCGGTTCATTGGTTTGGTTTGCCACCCTAGCTGCCCTCCTTGTGTCTTTCCTTCCCTCGAGAATCAATTCCCACCATTCGTTAGCATCCTTCGTAAGTTGACAGACTATAATACTAACTTGAAGGTCATTCTCAACCATCCTCAAAGCATTGAATAACTTGCGGATCTTAGCAAGCCAATGATTTGCCGGGAGAAATGATAAGTCACCTAGAGGGGGGTTGAATAGGGTGACGCTCCTTTTTTCTTATCCTTTAACAACTCAACAAACAATTAAATGCAATAGGATAAAATATCAACCAAATAAAGTACTAAAGGCAAATAAGACAAGAGGCGAGGATTTTTATAGTGGTTGAGCGATGCGATGTGCTTAGTCCACTCTTTGGTGATGTTCTCTTGAAAAATCACCGGTATCCACTATGATCCAGTACTTACACAATGTTAGATTATGAGGCCAACTCCTCTTTTTGCACCAGTTCTAACCGATACAAGCTTGCAGGCCGACTCGATGTCTTGGTACGCTAACCGTAATCACAAACTCTCTTTGCTCCTAGTACATGCAGACTAGAGCTATTTCTTGGTACACACAGACCGAGCTTCCTTCAAGATCACCAAGCAACTAGTACACGCAGAATAGTGCTAGGTTTACAATGATAAAGACCAATCACGAACAATACCACAACTAAAAAATATATGGTGACCAAAAAACTCCTAACTGAATCACAATAGATTTTGGTTCACTCTCTCACAACATGAAATTTGTGGTGTGTGGTTTATCCAAGTGGATATACAAGTGTAAGCTCAATACTCAGAATCTAACGTAATCTGCAAGTGAACGACTTCTTTGAGGAAGATGATGAATAATGAATATTTCTAAAGCTCTGTTTATTCTTTTTCCTTTAAACGTTGTAGCTTCTTCAGTCGTGGTTCATTTTGCCTCCTACTATCTTTTAAATCAAGCTCTAGCATCTCATCACTGTGGAAATCTTCCAATCGAAATATTCAGCCATCACAAGCCGATTTGGTCCTGAAATAAATCTTTCTATAGCAATAGTCAATCGTTTTCCCTATTAAGACCCAACGACTATAAATCCAACAAATATAGTAAGATATATCAAATCAATGACAGATTAATCAATCAGGATTCTTCCCAAAAAGGTATATAGAATTCCTAAGAAGTCATAGGGAGAAACACAATCAAACTGTTGCTTAAACCAAGCTCGAATCTATCGGATTCCTTGCCGACTTTCTAGAGGACCTACCGGATGGACTTCTGAATGACACATATCCATCATGAGAAACTGCCTCTTTTCTCTTGTATTCTCATAGTGACATATGTTTGAATCATGTATATTAAAACATATATATATATATATATATATATATATATATATAATGCATTTCGGTTGACATAGTTGCACATTCATTTTAGCTCACCAAACCAAACATCATTAAAAACATGTTTACCTTTCAAGAAAGTCACCCCCCTCTCCGTTGAACTATGGTGGATTCAAGCGACAAAACTCTCGCATAGCATCAACAGCTCGATTACTAGCGTTAGCCCTCGCAGCCAGGTTCAACAGTTTAGACTCAGCGAGAGCCGTAACAAATTTCCTTGCGAAGTTACCTAGAACGATTGGCGGATCGACATTCTGTTCCACTCTCTATTCAGCTTCCTCCTCACGAGGGACCTCCGTCTGTTGACTCATACATCTTCTAAAGGAATCTCATGGTAGTGACCTCGCGCTCGCTCTCGAGACCCCTCTAGTCTCACTCCACGTCTAAGAGTCATATTACTATAGTGTAAAGAAAAAAATTTATCTAGTCCAACGACTACCGACATGAGGTCAAAGCCTCTAATATTCCCCAATATGGGTCAATAACGCTACGCTACATGACAAGATAATAAATGCAATATCTATGAATGTCATGCACGCAAGCACACACTAATCATACCAAAATGCAATGATTTTAAACCCAAGAGATTAAAATGTCTCCCCATAGTCTCAAGGTTTTCGAACATATGCTTTAATACCAAGTTGTCATGTCCTCAATTTTAAACATAATAAAATTATACATCAAAATCAATATTCAAAAATTTTCGGGTCTTTACATGTTTTTGTTTTTTGTTTTTATGTTATACTGTTCGTAAGAATAAGCTATCAAAAACCCCGCGGGGTTGGCTCGGTGATCAAGGGACTTAGACGTATATTCTCTCCTAAATTTCAAGTTCAAAATCTCTCAGGTATTATCAACTCTAATAGAGCTAATTCATACAATGCAAAAAAGCCTTAGGGCCCCCACAAGTGAACGAAGAGATTATTCTTCTGAGCACTAGTCGGCATTACGTTAGGGATAATCCAAACTAGCCGGATGCCTCGGCCGTAAAAAAACAAAAAAGCATATCTTACCAAATATTTTTTGTTTTATTTTTATTAAAAATTAAAAGAATTTTATTTTTAATTCTTTGTAAACAAGAAATTAAAAATTAAAAACATTACGAAACGAACCCTAATTATTTTTCTCTGTTTAGTGCACAGCCAAACAAATTAGACTAATCAGCTTAGTTCTTCAATTAGATTGTTGCTTATCAGCTTGCAAATTTCGTTAATGAAAAATAAGCAAAAAAAAAACATTATATATCTATATTCTATATTACAAATCAGAACGGTGTGGGGCCCTCAAAAGACATTTTCAAAAGAACGGTTAGGATCGATTTCATCTAATGGCTAAGGTTCATAGACAGCATGGTAAAGTTGTAATTAAATTCGGATATAAAGAGTCAATTGGGAATACTAATTGTGCAGCGACATATTCAATTTAGAAATAATTATACAGATTTAGTTTTCCAATAATCAGGCCCATATTCTAATAATTAGGAATGAGGAATTCAATTTTAATTAGGAACATAGAGTGTGTAATGAGCAACTTTCTAAATAAACGTACAGATTCTACGTTTCCAAAAACATAAATATTAGTGATTCAATTTTCTAGATAGGGGTCCAACTTTCCAAAAACATATTTACTAAATACCAATATTTGCTTAATACCCATGTTAGATCAAAGGAAAAAATAATGAGCAAATAGAAGTGGCGAAAAAATTGGTTCTGAATCTTTAATTGCCTCATTGTATACAAATCTTTCATTAAAAATATGGCTTGCAGGGGAGGGTGGTCCAATTCTTCCCTACTGTAAAATCACCACTACTTCTTCATGAACGAAACCCATTGCTACTATCACCTCCACTCACTTTCATTGAGAGAAACAGCAAGTTGAAATGGTGTTGGTCACTTCAATAAACGATTTTCTTTCTGTAATAATCGTGAAGTATACCACAAAAAAAAACTTGTTGGTTAAGAACTCAAAAATAAATAAATAAATAAATAACAATGATCAAGACTGTAAGTTTAGAGCATCTTTCTACTTCGTTTTAAATGTGGAACAGGAATATTTTTTTCGAGAATGAAGAGGAAAGCGTACATCCTATTATGATTAGAGGGATAGCTGAATTAACTTGAGGTAGAAGCAGTCTTGAGGTAGAAGCGGAATCCGTGAATGCTTTTCTGAGGTAATATGCTAATGTTTATCTTGGGTCTATTGATTTCAATTAGCTTTTAACATAAAATATTTTTTTTTGTTTTTCAGCATTTCAATTAGCTTATATTGTATGTTCATATTTTCTGGGACTAATTTCTTACATTTCTTTCTTGCAGTGGCTATTCCCACGCCTTATTACTTTTACCATAATGGGTGAGTCATTCTTTGGTTTAGTTTCTTGATGCAAATTTTGTTTGCTGGGGTGGACCTTCTAATAAGGGCGAAGGTATTTATTGTTCATGGCTAATACTTGCAGACTAGCTCCTATCTTTCTTTGTTTTTTTGCAGTTGTGGCTTCTTTTTTTGGTGATAACTTAGCAGTTTTGCAATAGGTAAATTGATACGAATTTTTTTTCTTTTTTTTGTATTTTTGTATTTTTAGTGAACAACCATCATGGGCAACATGACTGACCCTGATGGATTTTTGTTTCTTTCATGTGATATGTATTGTAAACATACTTAGGACATCATGGACATCATGAGCAATTTTGATGGATTTGTATTTTTAGTGAACATGCCACTTTAGGTGTTTCTCAACCACATCCCTTCTCGAACAATTCCTTCTTGGTGAACGTGTCATTCTCACATCCTTCTTAGTATTTATACCGATACTTTTTTTACTTTTTACATTATTTTTAATATTAAGGTACCGTAAGATATGAGAGTTGGAGCTTTACACCAAAGCTTAATCGTTATTTTATTTGTTGATTTGTATTTTTATATCTAATGCTTTTCATAGTTTAGTTTTGCAATTTTAACTCTAACCTGCAGTTGCACTGTCCCTAATTTGAATAAGTTGTTTCTGAAAAAGAAAATCTTTGCTTCAGAGTGAAATTTTTATTTTTTATTTTTATAGTTTTTCGAATTCTTTCTTCATGTTTTATGGTGAAGAATTTTTGTCTCCTTTTATTGTATCTTATTATTGCAAAGTTTATTTCGGTTGGTGATTTTTTTATAATTAGTATTTTTCGTATAAGACATAGTTAGTGTTTGATAGTTAATTTTGTGTATATAGGATTGTGCAATAAGGTCTCTAATAGGTTTGTCAATTTTAATTTTAGTTGAAGCTCAAGTTTAAAATTTTCGGTACATGACATTATTTTATTGTTTGTCATGTGCTTATGTCCAGCATATACTTCAAACAACAAAAGTCAAAAAATTTAAAAGTTGATTTAGGATTTTATGTGCTTTAGGGGAGTTATGGAACACCAATCTATTCGTCTTTTTATTTGCGCCCCTAAAATTTGAAGTTTGCGTGACAATCTTCAATACATGATGTTATCCATTCATTTATGACGCACGTTACACATCACGTGACGTGTCCATTAGATTTTAATATGTTTTTAGGAGAACATGCAAGAAACACGGCGGGAACCTTGCAAGATTTGTCAATTTCGATCAAGTGCCTTCAGGCACAGGCAATTCGCTAGTATATTTACAATTTCCAGACAAAGTTGATATTATTATTTGATAATGGTCAACATCGATCTAATCTTCCCTCCTGCTCCATACAAAGCAAGATGCTAATTGTCTTCTCTTCTCAATACTTACTTTACGACACCCCCGCCCCACCCCCCACACACACACGCGCGCACACACACATATATATATATGTATGTATGTATTAGAGAGAGAGAGAGAGAGAGAGAGAGGGGAATTTGGCAATTTTCTTTTTTTTTTTTTTTTGATCCACAAAGAAGAGAATATATTGATAATAAAGAAACACTAAAAATACAAGCAAAGGCCAAAGCAATCCCAATTGACAAGATGCCAATCTAGGATTCCCAATCCCACTATCCTACCACTACTGGGAGAAAACCCAGACTCGCCGAAACATAACTCATATCCAATTAAAAACAGAACCCATCTCACCTACCCCTTTTATTTCGCGCCTACCCCCAAAAAGAGAGCTTTATTCCACCGATACACCTCCACCCTATACACCGATCCTCACCGCATGTCAATCGATCAGATTTTGCATCTTCTAACTCTTTCAAAGTTTCTAGTGAAATCGGCAATTGAGATGCCCTTCAAGGTCAATTTTGATTTAGTCCACACCGCAACCCACCATTTAATCTTCGCAATTATTTGACAGACATTGCATTCTTTCTGTTTGAATACTGCCTGATTTCTTTGGTCCCATATGATCCAGATCTTTGCAAAGGCAATTGGCAATTTGTTCCTGCATTTGTTATTCCATTATCAACAGGCACATATTTTGTTTTTGGCGTCAACAGGGAATTTTAATAGTTTATAAAATAAGAGTTTGATACAGAAAATTAGAAACAATAGATTACAAGAAGAAAAAAAAGCTACCAAAAAAAATAAAATTATCAAGATATACAAATTCTTTGAAAAGGGTATTATTTAAAATTGATATCTCAACCATTATCAAGTCAAGTGGAAAAGATATTAGGAGATGGTTAGGAACTTAGGATGTGTTAATTTGTCCTCTACAAAGATACAAATATATCCTGTACCTCCTATTTTAAGGTGTAGTAGCCCTTAATATTAATTAAAATAGGTTTAATTACTACTATTTAAATTTGGACTAATATTGAGAGCAGATAATACGTGTCATCGCTTTGGATAACAAACTCTAATGGTTGAGATATTAATCGAATAAATTCTGTGTTTACTTTTTTAAACAAATCGTATTTTGAACTAGATTTTATGAATTAAAATCGAACCAATAATGGTTGATAATATGTTTTATTCCCTCTCGCTCTCAATCTTTCACTTGCAAAAAAGTTATGTCGAGAATCAAATAACAATTTTTTTTTTTTTAAAAAGGCAATACAACTTAAAAGATGAATTGAAAGTCTAATAATCTCATGTAGTTAGCTCTCACAGCCTTCTTCTTTTTTTGAGGAGTTCACACAACTGAATCTACTCTCGGCGAATTCTCTTTTCAAGTCGCTTGAGCACGCAATAGTTTTATGTTCAAACTGGAAGCAACAACAACATTAGGTGACATTTTCTCAATAACCTTACTTCTTGTTATTATATTATTCTACTCTGCACAAAACAATATATATATATATATATATATATATATATATATAGAGAGAGAGAGAGAGAGAGAGAGAGAAAGAGAGTAAGTTTCTATTAAGGGATCCCTCATTTTGTTAAAATGAGGACCTCCCATTTCGGGATCAAATATTAATGATCGAAACCGTTCAATGTGTTTAAAACACGTTTTTAAGGGTACATATATATATCACAGTTATATATTTTGAAAAAGAGCTCGAAATCAAAACGAAAAAAAAAAAAAAAGCAAATGAAAAAGTCTAAATTGGTCTAACCACCCTTATTTAATTTTTTTTAAAGCAAAAAAATACAAAATATAAGTTTTAAATTTATTAAAAATTTTGAGTACCCAGTTTTGTACTTGTTTATGCTTGCAATATGATAAAGAGTCTTGCTAACAAGTGTCCTTATTGCATTAGGTTAGTCGTGATAAATACAATAGATTTAAATTTATTACAATTTATAATAAGGAAAAAATATTAGAAAAAGTTAAACTTAAATTCAATAATCAACAAGCAAATTTGATGCATTAAATGTGTTTTAACCAATATTCACCTACTATAAATACAAGATGTCCATGCATAGGATTGAGCAAGTGATGAGATGGGAATAGGGTGGTCAGACGATGATCAAGACTACTGGTCAGAAGATGAACATCCACGGCAAACAATTATGTCAAAGAGCCATGAGAAAGATTCCAAGGCTAAGGCAAAAACAGCAGAAGTGAAACTTCCCCATAATTATGAAGCCATTATCAGAGATGCAGACTCACCAGTTAACAACTCCTCCATAGAAAAGCTTTATAAGCAGCTCCATAATGGAGTATTCTTAAACCAAAAAAGGAAGGCAAGTTTCACTTTTCTCCACAGATTGCATGAAACATCCACAAGAAAAAAGTCATATATCATTAAAACCCACTTTCTAACAGGAAGCCAAGTTTCTTTTTCCCTTCATTAATGGTATGGAGTTTCTATAATCAAAGTGATCAGACCCCAAAACCCTATCTCCAACAAGAGGAAAAAAGGAAGACAAGTTTCATATTTTTCTTACTATTAATGGATGAAATTTTTCTTAATCAATTAACAGCCACATCCCCAGAACCAATTCCCCAATAACAGTAAAGACAGAAGGCAAGTCTCATCTGATTAACATTTGGTAAGAAAGGAAGGCATGTTTCACAACCAAATATTGATCTCCAAAACTAGTTTACAACAAGGGTGAGTAAGAAAGGAACACATGGTTCATTTTTTCTCGCAATTGGAAGAAATTTCACAACCAACCATTGATCTGATCAAAAACCAGTTTCCGACAAGAGTTTGAGCATTAGAAGCAGAGGTAGGACTCGCGGGGGTTTCTCTAAGCTAGTAATTAATTCCTTCGATGAAGGTTCTTGTTTTTGTTTTTGTGGGTTAATTCATATGTTCTACAAGATTAAGCTTTCAGGCTAAATTACCATTATTGCAGACATCCAACCTCAACTTTTTTTGTTGATTTGATACGATATTTTGAACAATTATCATCATCACCGTCGTTTTCATTTTCATTTTACTAATTATCCATTTCTTTGTGAATGTAGAAGTATTGGGTTGATGGAAAGTTCAACAGGAACTGCTTCATGTTATTTGTGAGGGATCTCTCCATCACTTGGGGTGAAGACAAACGTTATTGGCACTGGTCCAGTCTCAAAGAAACAAGGTAATAACCACAAGGCTTATGCTTAATTTTTATGGTTCCTTCAGCTTTATCTTCCCTTGATAATTCCATCCACAAATCCAAGAAAATTGAGGTGATTAAAATATGAAAAAGTTACCAGCAGTCCAATGTCCATTAATAACCTACGGTGATCCATCATCCATGACTATGATATGTCACCCTAGAACTAGCCCTGAAACCAAATTTGATCATTCATCAAAAGTCTTGATTTCTGGAGGGAAAAGGAATCGACAAAGGAAAGACTTTTTTTTCTTTCAACACTCCAATGTCCAATTCCAAACAAAACCAACGGCTATGAAGCACCGACACCCCTAAGTGGTTGTCATAAGAGTGTCGGGAATGCTGAGGACACGAATAGGTTCCATTAAATTTAATTAATTTTTTTCCAATTAAACACGAGGTGGATTTGCATGTGACATGACAGAACACACATTGGACAGTACTACACATACTACTAGAAAAAAGACTTTTTGAGTCAAACCATTACCGTTGCAAAAAGTCACGTGGCCGTTTCAAAAGACTTTTTGCGACAGCTTTGCAACGGCAAAATGAGAGTCGCGATTGCCTGGGTCGCAAAAACTTTTTGCGACGGAAAGTTGCCGTCGCTATAGGTTTTGCGACAGGTTTTTATCGTCGTAAATGGTTATACCTTTTGCGACGGACAATACTGGGTCGCAAGTAGTTGGACTTTTTGCGACTACCCCGTCGCAAAAGAGCCGTTGCAAAAGGTTAATTTTTTTGCAACGGCTTACCTTGCAGTCGCAAAAGGTTAAACATTATTTGCGACGGTACCTTGCCGTCGCAAAAAGTAGGACTTTTTTGAGACTATTGATCGCCGTCGCAAAAGCACTGTTGCATAAGGTTACGTTTTGTGATGGCTATATGCTGTCGTAAAAAGTTATTTGCGAAGTTGCCCCATCACAAAAGGCAAAAAAATATCAGCAATGGCTCTTTGTGTCGCAAAATACAAAATATTTAAATTCACTTAATACAAACCTCTTAGTCTGAAATATCACAAGCTAACTAACATAATTAAGACAACTAAAACAATAATTTCAAACATAATCACATAATTTGAAATCATTCTTCATTCACTTAAAATCAATATCCATAAACATATCCATAACGTGGATGAAAGACACAAGAATAGAACTGATTGCCATTGGAGCTAAGCTCATGAATGCACTCTCCTAAGCCTAATGACCAAATTTTGACAGATTCCTCATTGACAGATGCCAAATAATCTCCACTAAGATCTGGGCAGAGGTAGTTCACCACTCCAAAGTGCCCCTGGTTAAGCGCACACGTCACTTGAATGATTACATACCCAACCTCATATGGAATATATCACCAAAGGCTAATACAATTATATATGAAAACCTGGAATGCATGAGTTTGCCTGTCACTTTTGACATCAAAGGTAGACACCACCTTATCTGATGCTGCTGCAAGTAGATGTCCATTAATTGGTTGAAATCTCACCAAAGCACTGCCTCCTTGCTACACCAAACAACAGACAATAAAACTCTTGGACAATGAAGTGTAGCTTCCAAAAAAAGGTGGAACGTTGATCACGAGGAAAAAGTCGGGTTGCGGGGAGGGAATGTTGTTACGAACCTTTAAAAGATGAGCGCATGTGAATGGACTGATATTCCAATAGTGAATTTCATTGTTACTGTCGCAAAAACAGAAAAGATTGTTATTCTTTGGATGAAAATCTAAGGACATGACACACAAAGGGTGCCCGGTATATGCATGCAAACAGTAATTTGGTTGCAAGATTAAGCTCCAATAAGTGCAAATACAGGATTTCATGTAGTTCACATTCGAGTCATTATTATGTGAAGTGTAGAAGTGAAGCCTATAAATCCAAGGATTATGGAGAAGATATTCACTGAATCAAGTTTTATGCGAAGTAATCAAAAAGAGGGGGAAAAGACAATTACATTAGCAGCCAATCGGACAGACTTGTCAAATGTAATTGTCTTTTCCCCCTCTTTTTGATTACTTCACATAAAACTTGATTCAGTGAATATCTTCTCCATAATCCTTGGATTTATAGGCTTCACTTCTACACTTCACATAATAATGACTCGAATGTGAACTACATGAAATCATGTATTTGCACTTATTGGAGCTTAATCTTGCAACCAAATTACTGTTTGCATGCATATACCGGGCACCCTTCGTGTGTCATGTCCTTAGATTTTCATCCAAAGAATAACAATCTTTTCTGTTTTTGCGACAGTAACAATGAAATTCACTATTGGAATATCAGTCCATTCACATGCGCTCATCTTTTAAAGGTTCGTAACAACATTCCCTCCCCGCAACCCGACTTTTTCCTCGTGATCAACGTTCTACCTTTTTTTGGAAGCTACACTTCATTGTCCAAGAGTTTTATTGTCTGTTGTTTGGTGTAGCAAGGAGGCAGTGCTTTGGTGAGATTTCAACCAATTAATGGACATCTACTTGCAGCAGCATCAGATAAGGTGGTGTCTACCTTTGATGTCAAAAGTGACAGGCAAACTCATGCATTCCAGGTTTTCATATATAATTGTATTAGCCTTTGGTGATATATTCCATATGAGGTTGGGTATGTAATCATTCAAGTGACGTGTGCGCTTAACCAGGGGCACTTTGGAGTGGTGAACTACCTCTGCCCAGATCTTAGTGGAGATTATTTGGCATCTATCAATGAGGAATCTGTCAAAATTTGGTCATTAGGCTTAGGAGAGTGCATTCATGAGCTTAGCTCCAATGGCAATCAGTTCTATTCTTGTGTCTTTCATCCAAGTTATGGATATGTTTATGGATATTGATTTTAAGTGAATGAAGAATGATTTCAAATTATGTGATTATGTTTGAAATTATTGTTTTAGTTGTCTTAATTATGTTAGTTAGCTTGTGATATTTCAGACTAAGAGGTTTGTATTAAGTGAATTTAAATATTTTGTATTTTGCGACACAAGAGAGCCATTGCAAATATTTTTTTACCTTTTGTGATGGGGCAACTTCGCAAATAACTTTTTACGACAGCATATAGCCATAAAAAACGTAACCTTATGCGATAGCTCTTTTGCGACGGTGATCAGTAGTCTCAAAAAAGTCCTACTTTTTGCGACGGCAAGGTGCTGTCGCAAATAATGTTTAACCTCTTGCGACTGCAAAGTTAGCTGTTGCAATAACGTTTAACCTTTTGCGACTGCAAGGTAAGCCGTTGCAAACAAATTAACCTTTTGCGACGGCTCTTTTGCGGCAGGTTATAAGTAGTTGCAAAAAGTCCAACTACTTGCGAACCGTCGTCCGTCGCAAAAGGTATAACCATTTATGACGGTAAAAACCTGTCGCAAAAGGTATTCTATGCCTTCGCAAACCTATAGCGACAGCAGCTTTTCGTCGCAAAACTTTTTGCCACCCAGGCAATCGCGACCCTCTTTTTACCGTCGCAAAGCCGTCGCAAAAAGTCTTTTGCGACGACCAGGCGACTTTTTGCGACGGTAATGGTTTGACTAAAAAAAAAAATTTCTAATAGTGCCACTGCAACTATGGCTCGTCTATCTATTCACCGCTCTCTCTCTTTCTCTCAAGCACTTATCATAGCTATGGCCTCTCTCTCTCTCTCTCTCTCAACAACAGACTTTTGCACTCTCCAACCACCCACTACAACTATAGCTCGTCTATCTCTTCACCACTCTTTCTCTCTCTCTCTCTCTCTCGCTCTCTCTCTCCAACAACAGGCTCTCTTTGGTTTTCAAATTTTTGTGAACAAAAAATAAAAAACTGAAAATGTACGAAACAAACCCTAAATATTTTTCTAGGTTTTATGTGAAACCAAGCGAATTAGACTAACGGACCTAGTTCTTCAATTAGATTGCTGCTTTTCAGCTTGCATATTTTGTTAATGAAAAATAAGCAAAAAAAAAAAAACAAAGGTCACACCGAAAACAAATTGATAGAAAGCATTAATATATTTACAGGCAAAGTTGATATTATTTTTTAATGGTCCGATGAGAATCTGATGTTCCCTCCTTCCATAAAGAAAGATGCTAATTATCTTCTCTTTTATCACTACTTTATTACAAGTAGGAATAAAGACAAGGGAAAAACAGAATGGTTTCTTAATGGAATCAAATATTTTTTCTTGGCAAATTGGCATCACTTTTCAGCTCAAGATTCTTCCTGCATTTCTCATTCCATTATCTACAAATATAGCAACATATTTTGTTTTTGGCATCAAAATCAAAAGGAAAATTTTTAATAGTTTATAAAATTAAAAAGAGTTCGATAAAAAAAATTACAAATAATAGATTACACGAAGAAAACAACGCTACCCTAAAAAAGAGAGGAAAAAAAAAAAACCTATGGACAACTATAAACCGAGATATACAAATTTTTCGTAAAGGGGATTTTTTTGAGTCCGTTTTTAATTAAAATAGGTTTAATTACTACTATCCAAACTTGGACTAATATTGAGAACCGATAGTACTTGTCATTGCTTTGTATAACAACCTCTAATGTCTAGGAAACATGCTAGTGCATAAATTTGGTGGCGCAGAAAAGCTTACGAATCTATCCAACTCGCACTTTCTTTTTTGAACGAATCGTATATTTTGAGCTCGATTAATGGGTTAGAATTGAACCAATAATGACAATAAGATGGATGCTTTATTCTCTATCGCGCTCTATCTTGTGTCATTTCTAAAATTTCCCAGGTTAGCAAAAGATGCTTAAATCCATGTTGAGCTGAATTCATCTCTTTGACTTGGCTTTAATGGGGAAAAAATGAAAAGGTGAAGGACAAGATCGGAAAAGAAAATAAGTGAGAAGATAATTACTGCTCATATATAATTAAATTACACACTCACCTTTTGTATAAACACATTTCAATGTTTGTTTTAATTATACAAATTTTTAGAATTACCCTTTCACTTGACAGACGATTTTTTTTTTTTTTGAAATGGCAATACAAATTAAAACATGAATTAAAAGTCTAATAATCTCACATAATAAGGAGACAATAGTGACATTGTAGTTTTATGTTCAAAACTATAAGCATCAACATTATTTCTCTCTCCTGGGTGACATTTTCTCAATAAGCTTACTTTTTGTTATTATATTATTTTACTCTGAACAAAATAAAGACACATATATGAGCATAAAAAATATAGTAGATTTAAATATATAACGTTCTATAAAAAGAAAAAAATATTATAAATTCTGAACTTAAATTCAATAATCAGTCATTATTTTAGTAAGTTTGATGCGGCACGGTTTAAAATTAGCCTACTATAAATACAAGATGTGCATGCATAGTATTGAGGAAGTGATGAGATGGGAACAGGGTGGTCAGAAGAAGCAGCTCCACAGGTTAGAGAAGAAGCTAGCCCAAGGGAAACAATAATTTCACAGAGCCCTGGGAAAGATTCTAAGGCTACTACTACTACTGTGGCAAGAAGAGCAGAAGTGAAGCTTCCCCATAACTATGAAGCCATTCTCAAAGATGCAGATTCACCAGTTGACAACTCCTCCACAGAAAAGCTGTATAATCAGCTCCAGACTGGAGTGTTCTTGAACCAGAAAAGGAAGGCAAGTTTCACTTTACTATTGGATGAAATTTTTCATAATCAAACAGCCGCATCTCTAGAATCAGTTCCCAACAAGAGTAAAGAAGGAAGGCAAGTCTCATTCTTCTTACGACCGAACAAAATTAACATAGTCAAAATTCAAGAGAGTAAAAAAAACGAATGCATGTTTTGTTTCTCATAATCGGAAGAAATTTCACAACCAAATATTGTTCTCCAAAACTAGTTTACAACAAGAGTAAAAAAAGAAACACATGCATCATGTTTGCAACTGGAAGAAATTTCACAGCCAACCATTGATCGCAAAAAACCAGTATCCAACAAGAGTTTGAGCATTAAAAGCAGAGGTAAGATTCGTTGGGGATTCGTTAAGCTAGTAACACCTTCGGTCCTTCAGTAAAGGTTCCTCTTTTTTCTTTTGGTGGGTTAATTCATACATTTTACAAGATTAAGCTCTCAGGCAACTATCCATCCAATCTTCTAAATTACCATTATCACATACATCCAACCTGCTGCTGATTCCATATGATGTTTCGAACGATTATTATCATCAGCGTCGTTTTTATTTTCATTTTACTAATTATCCTTTTATTTGTGTATCTAGAAGTATTGGGTTGATGGGAAGTCCAACAGGAACTGCTTCATGGTATGTGCAAGGGATCTCTCGATCACTTGGTCTGAAGACAAACGTTATTGGCTCTGGTCCAGTCTCAAAGAAACAAGGTAATAACCACATGGGTTATGCTTAATTTTTATGGTTCCTTCAGTTTTATCTTCCCTTGATAAATCCATCCACAAATCCAAGAAAATGGAGGAAAAATATGAAAAAGTTACCAGCAATCCAATATCCATTAATAACCTACGATGATCCATTATACATGAATATGATAGTTCACCCTAAAACTAGCCCTGAAACCAAATTTCGTCCTTGATCCAAAATCTTGATTTGTGGAGGGAAAAGAAATCGGCAAAGGAAAGATTATTTTTTTTCCCCAACACTCCAATATCCAAACACAACCTGCAGCTATGAGGCACCAAAACACCCAAGTTGTCGTCGTATGAGTGTTGGACATGCTGAAGAAGCAAATACACCACACGGTGTGGATTAAATTTAATTCGTTTTTCTCAATGACACAAGGTGGATCCACCTGGGACATGGCGGGACACAAATGGGACACTACAAAGTAAAATTACAATTTAACAAAGCTCTTTAGGGATTAAACTTCAATATTTCAAACTTGGGGTGAAAATTCTAAAAGCAAACAAATATGAACGCTTATGATTGAGCCCTAAACCTGTTACTTCTTTGCATCGACCCAGTTGGCTATTTGGGCTACGAATTCCACAACTTTGAATTGACACCCCACAGTCTGTACACTAAGAATTCGCGATGTAAAATCAAATTTGATAACCATCAAAGTCGTGCATTCAACCCTAACTTGCTCCAAAATCCTAATATCAATTCAATAATTTTTTGTTTGTTTCTGTTTTGCAGTGAAGTATTTGTTGATGTTGCTGAACTGCTAAATGTTTGCTGGCTAGAAATTCATGGCAAAGTTGGGACAGTAAACCTCTCACCGGAAACCGTTTATGAGGTGATGTTCTTGGTCATGCTGAAAGATCCCGCTTATGGTTGGGAAGTTCCGGTAAACGTTAGGCTCATTCTCCCAGATGGAACCACTCAACAGCATGAAGAAAATTTGCTCGAAAAGCCAAGGGGACGATGGATAGAAATCCCAGCAGGGGAATTTAGGACATCGTCTGAAAAGATTGGAGACATTCAATTCTCCCTACACGAATACAAGGGAGGGAATTGGAAGAGAGGTTTGGTCATCAAGGGCGTTGTCATTAGGCCTAAACCCTGAAGCTTTCAAACTACCAAGAAGTACAATACGTTTCTTATTTCCCTTTTTATTTACATGCTGTGACGTAGCGAGTGCAAGTGCTAAATAACGCTAGTTTCATGGCTCAGGTTTTCATATAAGAAAGATCAGTCT
This sequence comes from Arctostaphylos glauca, assembly GCA_019985065.2. Taxonomy (NCBI): domain Eukaryota; kingdom Viridiplantae; phylum Streptophyta; class Magnoliopsida; order Ericales; family Ericaceae; genus Arctostaphylos; species Arctostaphylos glauca. The sequence continues at coordinate 21,560,557 of JAHSPW020000001.1, read as the reverse complement.
CTCCGCAAGAGAGTGAGTACTAAAGCCTACCTACTATCACTTCTAAACCCCAATGTAAGCGGAAGCCTTGTGTGCTCAACATAAGAGATTTAATAAATAATCATAACAACCTGAGGCTGCACAATAATACGGTTCCATTTTCGTACAAATGCTTCACTTTCTTTTTCATGCAAACTACAGATCAGGTAGCTAACTAACCCATAAAATATTACTATCTTCTTTTTCTCTTCTTTTCTTTTCTTTTCTTTCATGGTCGATTAACAATGAATGCTGAGACCACTCAAGCTCATATACTAGTTCTAGAGGTGATATTTAACCGATGTTGGACAAGCTCTAAGACTCCCATGTACGCATGACCCTCAACTAGAGAGGTAAACAAGTGATTTATGGATAACAATGAAATAATGTGCTCTTATGACACAACAAAAGGGAAAATAAATCTAAAGAGTCTTCACCAAAAGCCTAGCTTTGATATCAAGTTAAAAGTATCTAACTCAAAACCAATTGACAATCACTGGAGTTACCACCCGGGCTCACATACTAGTTTTGGAAGTGACAATTGAATCGAGGTTGGACACGCTCTAAAATGGTCCTTTTGTTACCCTACAATCTTGTTCCCGTCGACCACAAGAACTCTAGTGGGTTTACCTAGTTTCAATATAGATGCTTATCATTCCAAGCAGGTTCCTTGAGAATCATTCTTATATATAAATGCTAAAGGAGAAGTTCAAGAAACTGAAAAACTGCATGGCTCAACATCAATGTTTTCTGAGGCATTGGTATGGTTTCAAATTCACAATTCAGCAGATTGAAAGAAATGTGATGGAAATACCAAATGGCATGTAGTGTGAGACAGAGAGTCACACGCATCTTGAACCCAAACGATCGCCAGAGAAAGTAAAGTGAATAAAATCGGACCAGACCACAGATTAGGGAGACCTGGCCTTTGCTGAGGCACCAGTTTAAGATTACGGACATATCAGGCCATATATGACCATGTGAAACCAATATAAACTGTCAATGAATTAAATAACAACCAATGAAGCCACATTTTTCAATTATTTTTCCTTTTCAAATACCGTGTACAGAAGAATGAATGTAGACAGCACCTGATTGAGAGAGTCAAATGAAATGCATTCGGGCACGTCAAAGTTCTGTGCGGTAGTTTTCTGGCTTAAACCACAACGAAAAATCAATACCCTTGTTTTTCAGTTTCTCTGTAGCAGGACCAATTCTCTCCAAAAGCTGCAATTCACACCCAGAGTAACTTATGGATATTACAATACGAGACAATGTCAAGTTCACCAGTGACAAGCCTAAGACTTTGTAGTTTGTGCTGACAGCAACAATGCATATATATTAAAACCGAACTTTCCAAAAAAGAAAGGTAGACTAACCTGGTTATGCAACACTCCGTTGGATACCAAGACAGATCTATCAAACACGCAAAATTTCCCCCCATCCATGCAAGAAACTACCCCACCAGCTTCTTCAACTATCTGCTTGAAGTGCAAACGTGATACAAGCAACTAAAGTATGAAAACCAAGAATTTCAAACAGCATGTGAAAATTGCATGATCGTGACTGTTGATTATGACAATATTCAATTAGATTTATCATAGGAAAGAAGAGATCGTAAAACATATTTCAGTATTGTTAGTTTTAATTAGTATTAGTCAGTTTCTGCTATTCTTCAATCTTTTGTTATTTTGCAATGCAAAAGAGCCATAAGGAACGTCGTTTTCCATCAAGGTACTGAAAGAAAGTTTGAATGTCCTTTTGCTCTCGCAGTGTCACAGGTGAAATGTCATTCATCTTATCGACTTTGTTGTTTTGCATGTTACAGAAGGGAAAAAGCACTTATATGATGTACTTGCGACCGTATAATAGGATATGGTGTCTATACGTACACCCAGTAGAATTGATAAAACTTCCAACGAAAAATTAGTTGAGCCTGATTTGATTTGTTCTAAAAGCAAACAAAGATATCATGGTCTGGATTTACCGTCTTTCAAATCATTATCCCATTGATATCCAGAAGAAAAATCAACAAACATTTCTTGAAAAGGTGACATTACCAAGACACCAGCAGCCATGTCCCATGGTTTTAGACGATACTCCCAATATGCTTCTACAATTCCAAGAGCTACATGGCACATATCCACTGCTGCGGCCCCTAGCCTTCTCACTCCCTGAATATAAATGCCAAAAGGAGAGAGAGAGAGAAAAAAAGAGATAGAGGGAGAGAGATATTAGACAAACTACACTCCCATATGTGACATAGACAAAGTTTAAGACAGCCCATTGCTCGTATGTATGATATAGGCACAAAAAGTAAGATGTCAATGTAAACAAATCATAATTACCCGGCTGATGTCCGTGAATTCTTTGAATAAGTCAATGTTGGTTGCCCATGCATCATCATGTTCATACCCAAACCCAGTAACTAGAAGAGACCGCTCCACCTAAGAAAAGCATTGAAAGAAGGTGACTTTTTAAAAGAGAAATTCCAGCTTTAAGTTGCATTGCAATCTGTTCTCTTCTATGAGTTTCTTAAACTAACCCAGTGTTTGTTTTCAGTCCATTCCCCTTCCCAGTCAATATTTGGAAACAATGCCATCGGACTAATGGAATGCTTCCTTGAAATAACATGATTGATTAATGTTATGAGCCACTGTTGGAACCAACTGTCCCAAAAGCTTCTCCTCTTGTATTTCTTGTTATTGAAAAATATTCTTTGATGTTGGGCACATGCTCAATCGGTCCCTATTACCTCATCTAACGCTGAACAAAATACAAGATCTTGTTAACACAAGGCAGCTTGTTTTCTAAGATGACCCAAAACAAAAGCTATAAGGGCAATCAGCTAAAATATAGCACGTTAGCTCACCTTGTCAGTAAGACTCGCGTGAATTTTTTGCCCATTACAAAATGCACCTCCACCTAGATTAAAGAGAATTAAATACCAGCGAGTAACTTCAAAATTCAATCTTCCATGTAAAAAAGCATGTTAGGCTGTTAGCTAGCTGCTTAGATAAAACCTTCTTACCAGCAACTGCAGAAAAGATGCGTGTATTCCAACACATAGGTCCTCCAACAAATTCAACCTTAAAAGACAAGCAACGTCGTCATGTCTTGCAGTTAGAAATCAAGAAATAAACAAACTTCATCTACAAGAAATAAACAGTGGCCATCAGTATTAGTTCTTTAGTACAGAAGCCTTTTGTACACTAAATTTGACAAACTAAGCTTTCTTTTGGGTTTGAGCGGATTAAAAAATCCAACTACTCTTGGGTTTTAACAGAAAAAATTTCACTGGGTTAGAAAACAAACTAGAAATCGATTATGGCTATATCCAGATGAGATGACTCTGGATGCCTCAGTTATAAGAAGACAGATAATCTTTTCACTTTCCCAAAGACATTTTTCAATGCTTTTACTTTTCTTGTTTGCGTATTTCAGGGTTTAATCTTCAACGATATCCCTCAACAGGCTTTTATAGAAAATAAATAGCAAAATTGGTCAGGTGTGGAGCACAAACTCAGTTGAGAAACTTAAGCTCGTATTGGAAATGATTAAGGCAAGCAAAAGCCATAACTCTTTTTTGCTGAGAGTGACAAATAATTTGACCACCTGGTTGACTAAACAGTGAAACCAGATGAGCATTGCAGTTAGAGGGAAATAAGATGATAATACCATATACTTAACTGGTTAAAGGTTGGGCTATTAACGTTGAGGTTATGACTTTGAACCTGGCAACAACCATTTTGTGAATGAAATGCCAAATGTCAGTTCTATACCCTCTCTAACTGTGACAGACCACATAGATGGAGACTAAACTGGGGATGGTTTCTTTTCGAGCAAAGGTCATCTCTTTTGCTCACGAAGTAATTAGTATGTATTCTACAGATCTGAATAATCTGATATATTGTGATTCCTAAGCCATTTCTGGGAACTCTCTTCTCCCTATCACAGGATCAGCGACCATACTATTTCATATTTCCTCTTTAAATCTGAAGGACCAAAAAAGAAATATGCAAATTCGTTTCAGAAACTGTAAGTGATTAAGTACCACAGCAGCAGCAGCTGGTTTTCCTCTAAAGAGAACTCCCACAGAGACAGCAAAGCTAGGGTAGCAATGTGCGAAATTTGTTGTGCCATCTACACAGATAGCAGAAGTAAGATGGCTAGTGGTTGGAAAATGGGCAGCCATCACAAAAAGTAAATGCACAAAAGTGAGGTTCAACCCTAATGAGAGCAGAAGGTAACAATGTGGTGAGTTATCACAGAATTTTCAAAACCAACTCTAACTCCAAGGAACTCTGACTCAATGTAATGACAGAAATGTTTAAATCAGTTAAGCCTGCAGTAAGTAGAAGCATCATCCATTACGTAACAAGCGATTGTCATACACATAAGAGAAACATTTGGAGTGAAAAAAACAATTGGTAATGAGAAGGATAAACTATGATGTACTAGCTGATAAAACAAGTTTATAAGTACACAAGATCCAAAAGAAGATCCTATCCACTCAAATACCATGGCAGTTCCACCTTCTTTTCCTCCTCCTGTTTCGTCATCCTCTAAAATTTTCACATCTGTCATCCGTGTTGCATGCCATGACCACAAATCCACAAGCACAATCTGAGAACCAAGCCACAATTAACAGCACCTTATTGTATGCCATATGCTTGTGTATAGTGTTCCTAGTATTCCTAGGATCTTGCACAATCCCTTAATCACTGAACAATACTCTCCCTAGAGAAATCACTAAGAATTGTGCACTCGATATGAATCATTAAATAGTTTCCGAGAAGATCATAGTGTCTCAATGTATGCGCCAAAGGAAACCTAGAAAATTTTGAGGAAATAAATTTGCTATGATTCAAACGAAAATCCATAACTTGTCTTGAAATATTGACCAGTGTTGAACAGTGAACACTTGCGATTTATTGAAAATTATTAACTAAACTAAAAACGTGCACATGAGAAGTCAATAAGTTCTAGCAGAAAAGGTTAAAGCATCCCAAACGGTGAAATTTTTCCAATATCAAAATTGCCAATTCATCTGTATCCAGAATCCAGTATAGAACGCCCAGAATCAGGAGTAGAGTTATGAGTTCTAAGGAACTTAGTCAATAGGTTGTGAGTCAAACCTAAGGGATCTATGCACCAAAGATAATCAGAAGATGAATCGCCAATAAGCCCTCCCTCCTCTCCAAGAATGAGGTGATCTGAGAAGTTCTTTCTCACAACTTCAAGAATTGCAGCCTCACTCATTTTATCTGTCCTGCAAGTAAGTCCAAATAGACAACATCAGAAGGAAAGCAGGAGAGAGCACATAACTTAGACCAACAAATACAACAAAGAAAATACAAAACAGGAGACACAAAAAAGAATGTTAAACCTAATATAAGAAGGTTGAAGGTGTATGTATGCAATTTAATACGAAACTTTTAGTCTGCAACGTGAATGCATCTGTCGGTCTCAATATAGAAGTAAGGCCACAATGGTATAGGAATCAACTAATATGAGTATAACACATTTATATGAAATGAGACTATGGTTGAAGCAGAAAAAGTGCATTACATAAGGCAAATCTCAAAAGAAACCAAACAACCAAGACCAAGCTAGTTATCCACTATAATCTTTGTGCTAGGCCAAGTCTTCTTTATTAGGAATGTAGGAACAGATCTAGGCTAAATGGTTTTGCTTCAGCTTGTCTTTCCAGATCACCAACATGAATGCAACTCCTTGGCAAAAGCCAAAAGGTTGGCCCTTGTGCAAAACTTGTACTTAACAACTCAACCAAAAGATGGGAGCACCAAGAAGTTCCAAAATATCTATCTTCAAGAGGTGAAGACACTATAGAGCTTGTGGGACCACCTACCTGTTATCTACTCTACATCTTAGCTACCCAAAAGAGGAGCTTATGATATCAGCTAAGATTATGCAATGCTCTTGGAGTACAATGTGCATTTCACGTGGTACTCCCAACAAATCACGTGCAGACAAATTGCTCGGGTGGACATCAACACACACATTTGTGGGTTGTTCAGAGACAACCGGCGATCCATATATAGTGTTGCGGTGATTCATTCGCCGGAAGTACCACTTAAACGGTTCCACATGGTACTCCATGAGTACCCAATAATTAGTCTCCAAATTATCTACCTAAGACGCCCATGAGACGTCCAGTGTGCTCTTGTTGGCCATCTTCATCCATCATAGACTATCATGTGCGAACAAACCATATGTCTTAATGTCGCACAATTGAAACAAACATAAGATAATAATGTCTGACAATATACCACAAAAATGAGACCGCAGAATGTTAGCCTTACTCCGTCACTAAGTCAGTAAGTCCTTTATAGGTGACTGTTCGAGGCTTATTCACAGCGTCCATCACCACCTGAAAAAGAAAAAGTAAACATAAGTAGAATTTCATAACCATAGAAGAAGTCAGTGTATTGGAAGATAGGGTGGGAGGAAATTAAGCACGCATTCACGTGCTACATCAGTTTCATCTTAAAAAGAGCATAACTACAAGAATGAAATGCAGAATGAAGACCGGACGAAAAGGGGGGGAAAATACAAAAAAGAAGTTCATGGGAACATGATAAATGGGCCAAAAACTTGGTAGGGGAAAACTTTATTAGAACTTCTGATAGAATGAACGCGAAAGCTAAGTTGGGAACCAGAATCAAAATCCTCAATGAAGTTGTTAAACAGTTAAATTTTCTTATTATCCAATATAAAAAAAAAATGGGCTCTTTGTATGAAGAAAACATCGAAACAAGTCTATACACAGAAATTGGGTATATACCTCAGCACCAGTTTTAGCAGCAGTCTCAACCACTTGAAGAAGCTGATTGGCTGGAATAGGCCCTGTTGAATTAGCAGCAACTTTTGGGTACTGTTTCTGATTGGGAATTTCAGAAGATAAAACAGCTTTTGTGCACAATGGTGTTCTTGTGGGCATGGAGGTGAAGGACGAAGTGTTACCAAACCCATGTCTAAGAACTCTATGGGTTTGAGAATTTGCACAAGAAATCGGTGGAAGAGACAGTTTCGGGTGATTAAACAGTGGGAGTGATCTGGGTATTTGAGAAAATCGCAGGGGAGTTAATGGGGATGAGACTAAACACCTCCCCATTTCAATTTTTTCAGAGAGTCGACTGTTCTGTGCCTGAGTCACTAGTTTTGTGAAATGCAATATATCACCAGAAATAGAATAAACAGAACATCGCGCGAAGCACGCGATCCCATGGGAAAAATTCGCACAAAAGTGGGTGGGATAGGCCGGGCCCCGTGTTTTGGACCGAGTTGGGCTCAGCCCAGTCTGGGCTTCCACTACCTGTTAAGGACTCTCAAGCCCGTCCAATTATTGAATTCTCATCTTCCAAGTCATTTACTTTATTATTTGTATCACATGCGTTCAAACCTCTAGACTTGATATATTCTTTTAAAGTTTATTTTCCTTTGATTAAGGGAATAATAATTGAATTTAAAGCTTATTTATACAAAATAAAAAAGACAAGTTTATTGTTATAGTCTTACAACAGTGTTTCGTCACTGTTTAAAACTATTACTTAAGAAATAATATAAAAACACTGATCTTGTGAATACTAAAGACTGAGCCAAACAAACTATTATATTCACAATAAGTGATGAGTCTTTCACTATTTCGTGTAGGATTCACACCTACTATGAGCATTAATAATTTTATTTGTTACATGTGTTTAGTGCCCTTAATATTACTCATAGAGAAAACCTAGCACACATTGTACAAGTGTTAGAATAATTAACATCCTAATCCAACTAAATCCATGAACATGGATATTAATTTATGCGTATAAGTATTGAAACCGCGACCTCATAATCAAAATCAAAATTCTTATTGTGCACCAAATGTACTACAAGATTATAGTGCACCTCGGTAGAATCCTTTGAAATATCATTTCCATGGTCTGAATTGCTCCCTTCATTGAGTTTGTCAAGCACTTTATTTGTCTAAAAAAGCAAGATAGCTACAATAAATGATCGAGATGCATTTGTCGTATAGTTTATTTTCTCAATCATACTAACCATCCAAATCAACAAAGTCTTTAAAAATAAATAGTTTGAATCATAATGATAATAACTCTAAGGCCTTGTTTGGTAAAGCTTCCTGTTTTCTGTTTTCTGTTTCTAAAAACGAAAATAAAAAACATGTTTGTTTGTACCTTAATTTTTTTTTGTTTTTTGTAAAACAGAAAACAGAAACATGTTTGGTATGCCCCCGTTTGCGTTTTTTTTTTCGATTTGTACTAACAGACTATTACTACAAAAAAATATTTTTCAATAACAAAATATATTACATAGGCAAACTAATTTCATCATCCGTCAATCCAGAATAGTTGTACAAAAGTGAATTAAAATACTGCATAGCTAAAATATTAGACTACCATCTTCAGAATGATAACGAAGAACACGAAGAACAAAATAAAACATAAAAATATATTGCATGCAAACGAAGCACACACAAAATACTTGATCCAGTCTGTTGAGCGTGCTCTGTTGTTCACTTCGGAGGATCTACCATTATAATTTTGTTGGGGAAGGTGATCCAGTGACAAATCATCATGGAGGTGTAGCTCATCTTGCCATATAAACCCACTACGATGGTTCAGATTACGGGGGCATCGATAAAATGGTCTTCCATAGTTTTTATCTGTCTTTGCTATTCGTAACACCATTCTACCGAAGCGACATTTACATGGAGGGCCAAACTCTTCATATTTCGCCATACCTAAAAATAAGATTAATTAATTGTAACTACCAATGTATCTCATTAGATTCACAAGTACAATAATATTACAAATGCACAGAAAAACCAAGCAAAACGTTCGACAAAATATGAAATGGAGATAACTTAGTCATATTCCTTACATATTACAAACCAAGTGCTGAAAAAATATGCACATATATATAATAACATTTGTATTCTACAACCGTAAGTAAGTACATACAACATAACACACATATCAACGCGTTTGGCTTTGATATATTTGACGGGCAATAGTGTCACGAAGTCTACCCATTTGTCGCAATTGACTTGGTGTTACATTAAATTGTTGTGAGGCTGACGTTCAGCACCATGATTACACTGTTCACTATCAACAATCATGTCTTCATCGCTATATGTAAGAAACACCTTGTCATTTGGGTCATGCATTCTTATGAAGTTGTGGATTGTGCAACATGCGGTTGGAATATATTTTTGGGTCTTTACACTGAATCCCCTAGGCATTGTTATCAAAATGGAAAATCGTGCCTTCAATGCACCAAAACAACGCTCTATCACGTTGCGAAGTGATGAGTGGTGGTAGTTAAACCATTCCTCTTCTTTTTGGGGCAATCTAGTACGACCACGGTATGTAGATAAGTGGTACCGCTCACCCTTGTACGGTGTCAAAAATCCCGGCATATTTGAATAGCCGGAATCAACCACATAATACTTACCTATAAGCAAAACAAGCAATGAGAAAACAATCATCACGATTACACAAAGTAGTTTATCTACAAAGTAATTACGTAGCTTAAGTCATAAACCTTTTACCTTGAGGAGGCATGGGAAATTGCATGGCCGGATTTTGAGCACACTCAAGATGCACTCGTGAGTCATTTGCCGTTCCTTCCCATCCCGACAACACAAAAGTAAACTTCATGTCGAATGAACATGCACACATTACATTTTGTGACGTGGTTTTGTGCCTACCACGATATGAAATTTGTGTCCGAGCGGAAATCTTTGCATCTACGTGTGTACCATCTATAGCACCGATACAATCCTATAGACCAATGGACACGTAAATAAAAATTACGTGTCATGATACCGGATAAAGCCAATGAAAGTAAAAAAAATAAAATATTGAAGATACCTTAAAAAATTGCCAATACTTGGGGTTATGCATAATTTGGGGAGGAATTTCGTCAAATGATGGAGGTTGAATAATAATTTTTCCAAGCCTACACACGGCCTTTAATACCCGATTAAAGTATTTAGAAATGGTTTCTCCTGAATGTTGGAATCGCTCTTGGATTAACCGGTTTCGTATGTTATGTCCAATTGCAAGCAAAAAAATACATACTTGCTCTTGAACGGTTAAATACCGGGAATGCTTTAATCCACCGTGTTCCTTAAGCGCCTCACAAAAAGCAATGAAAACATGTGTTTCCATTCTAAAGCTTTCTTCACACCTTCCATCGTGACCATTTAGTACCTCTATGACATAGTCGTGTCCTCTTAGTATGGAAGTTCGACAAGGTGTACGTTCATAGTGTCTTCGGTAATGCTCGGCTAGTGCTAATGTAACTAACGCAATCACGGTATCATCGTCGGAATCAGTTTCTAATTCTTTATCGCTGTCATCGGTGGAGTCCATTGCTTACCCTGTAATCAATTAATAGGACTTGCATATAAGCCATCCGGGGAAAAAATAAGCCTATAAAAAACATAACAACTGCATATAAGCTGATAAGATGCATAGTTCAAATGTAGCAAATAGTCTAAAACCTGCACCGGTCATAGTTCAACTAATATAGTTATTACACACCATAATTCAAAGTTTAGAACTAATCCAATCCTTACTTAGTACACACCAGAATTCAACACTACACTCTCCATTCAGAATCACTGTTTTGGGATCATACTCTTGATCCAATCCTTCTTCCTGTGTTCGGGCATTTTAAGAAAGATGGATCTCCATTCGGGGTCTTCCTTCATGATTTTCACTGCAAAACCATACTCGTTCCCGTCTAGTTCATCCATTCCATTCAAAACATCCATACACACTGTTATGAGGTTGTTTGAATCATCAAATGCAGGGGACGCAACACTTGCCGTGGACTTGGCCATATGTTTTGCTTCAAGAAGTTCCACTTTTTTCCTGTTACTTTCAGCGATAACACTCAAAGAGTGAGTTAGATTGGCAGAGAATGAGTCCCTCTTCCTACTCTTGCTACTTGCCTTCGCATCAGAAGACCTTGCAAGTTTGACATCCTTCATCTTCCCTTTCCTACTTGACCTTTGGACTTCCACATCGTCAAGGCCTTCTTCTTGTTTAATCTCTACTCCTATGGGTTTTGAACCTTCTGATTCTGAAGGAGATTGGGTTGATGCATGAGCATTGAACCCAGTGGCAGTGGTGTCTCCAAGTATTCGGGTCATCGCGGCATAGTGTTTGAACCCTTTTTTCCTGAAATGCTTTGCCTTGTTGTTAACCTACATGACAAACACCTTTGCCTATATTAAATTTCCTCCTAAAAAGGAGACCATAATAATTAAAGAATTATGGGATACGTCTAACCTGGTAGAGCCGTTCCCAAACTTCTGCATCAGCAGTTATAGTGCCATTTATAGGACACCATCCAACTCCACTTTGTTTACAGAGACTCACAAACTTGGTGTGCATGATTCGCAGTTGGTTGAACTTGTTCCTAATTTGACCTTCAGTGTACGGGTATCCGGTTTTAGCCATCAGTTTTTTCCTCATCCGTGGCCAAGCTTCCTTTTGGAAAGTACCGGTTGACCTACTATGGAGTTTCACATCTTCATCCATGATTTCAACAAACATGGCCTCATTAGATGCAGCCCAAGGTCCATTGTTCCCAACCACTTCGACAACGTCATCCTCATTGGTAGCCATTTCCTAGTTTGAACACATTTATTATAGTTTCCTTCACCTCATAAGTCGAAACTCGAAACTCATAAATCATAACATGGAATCAAGAAGTCCAGAGGACATGATCAGAAACACAAAACTAAACTGCTCAATGTGCAATACACACACACACACAGAGACACACAAAACCAAATCGACGATATAGGAGTAAGCAATTGAAGTATTGATAGAGGCAACAAAGTTTTGATTTAGTTTGAGGCTTTTGAATTCGATAAATCTGCCTAGTAACTGGTCAGTTACCTAGATACAAGTTAGAAGAACGGCGAATCACCCCAATTATTGTATATGCCAAGTACATAGAAAGTTATTGTGTTGATGGTACATTAATTTCTCACTTGCCAGGTGCAGAGTCTGCAGACCAAGGGCCAGGGACCTTTCATTCCATTGCTGTCCTTTCAACAGCTTTCAACAGCATGTTTCATCATTTATCTATTCCATTGCAGACCAAGAGGCAAGTCGCAAGAGGCAACATAGGATAAACTAAGTTGTGCTAAAATCTCAAAGGCTCTTCGTCACTATCAAAGAACAAAGGATTGATATCTTTTATATTCACTACATGTGATTAGTTAGTTAGCATTAGCATCAAATCTAAGACAGTCTGTGGACTCCTAAGCAGTGGAGTCTTCCGAACACACCTCGTCTAACCAAATCTTAGCCATGAAATTTAGTTGCACCACAGGCTCAAAGACTGGCTTTTAGTAGCCAAGCAACTCGAGATGACATGCCTAAGCTGCAGCAAAGAAAGAACTTATGGGTTAAAACCCTCTCCTCTCAGTGATCCGTGGAAGGGGAACTAGATGCCTTAACTACAATTATTGTTAACGAAGGAAAAAAGGTTGTGGGAAAGACAAGATATACTTAGAACAGAAAACCTGTACTCAAAAAATCAAAATATGACAGCCTACATTTCTGGGCGAATCAGCTTCTATGTACTTGGCATATACTTTAACACAAACCCTTTTCGTTTTGGGAATCAGCTTCTATTAATTCCTACCAGATGGGGTGAGAATTCCTCTATTCATTAGATGAGGTACTTAGATCATCATTTTTGTAAACTATGCAACAAATATTTCCTATAAATACATCATTTGCAAGTTTTACGAAACGAATGACATGATAATTGTGAGCACGGATGAACTCGCAAAATCAAAGTACAAAAACATGGGCGAGGACCTTATCTCATACCTTAGCAGCACAAGTGGAAGCAAGAAAGACTTCTCTAACACTCACGTAACCCCAATTATGATATAAGAGAACAAAGATCAATTGAGACTCCCGGTCTCACAAAGATCTCTACGTATTTGTTCTGAACTGAACAAGTGAGATCTTTTGGTCTATAGCCAGTTAGAAACACGAACGTCCATCAAACCAATCAAAGTCACAGGAATTGAAACCAACAATTTGTTTGACAAATCATATGAAAGTGATAACAGAGCTTAAATGCCAATGTTTATGACTATGAATTATGTACTTATGATCTCTAGCTCAATCAAAGCAACAATCTGCTAGTAATAATAACAGTGCTTCATGATCTGCCCTCATATGGACCTTTTATACAATCAAATATTTCTATAAAAAAGAAAGAATAGTAGAAGAAATATAGGATGAATTACTAAACATATAATCAAGTGGTATCGCTCAAGGCCTAACATGTTGGTCTCAGCCGTCTGATTAAACCAAGCCTTTAATTACCGCATTTATTGGCACTAGGGAGCATTGTCCTATGAAATAAGTCTTTTAGAATTAAGTCTAACAAACACACAAACACATGTCGCAAACTCTTACCTAAACTACAGCAAGAAAGAACCAAACACGATTAAACAAGCTTATGAAAAATTAAAGACAAAAAAAGACAAACTCCTGCCCAAACTAGAACAGGGAGGAAAGAGAAGGGAGTTACTGCACTATGCCTTACCATCTGGATAACCGATTGTACTCTATCACTATGCCTTACCATCTGGGTTATTGCAGGCTTCATAGTTCTATGCAAACACTGATTAGTTGAGGTGTATGTGAACTAATTCAGATATATTTTTTATCTTGATCAATTAAATTATGTAAAATTTTATTAGTGTCTACAATCAGGACTATTATACAATAAGTCAATGCAACAATACATACCCCTACCTGTATGCTACTTCGCATACATATTTCTTTTATGCGGTCCTTTTTCTACATTTGGGACCACATAAACAGTGATATATGTACGCCTGGAATAAACAAGGAAGGACTGAATTAACTACAAAGCAAGGACTGAATTATGCACGGACTGAATTAAACAATCCAATCCAGTAGGCTGAAAAGAATGCACTTAAGATATATTAACACTCCGTGATTTTAGGCCAACTCTTCAAAGGATGCACTTAAGTCCTACTGAAAAGAACATTCTTTATTTTGCTTGTTTCACTGGCTACAACCATCTCATTCTTTGTTGTTTCAGATTCTGGCGTATAGGCTGAAGGAGAAAGTTCATCATGAAACTACATCAGGGTGTTAAAGTTGAGGAATGGGCTGGTATTGCTCTATTTGGGATATATCTTATATGTAGATAACATGATGCTGAGGGATGCCTCGCGGCTGCTTCAGATTTTATCAAAAATATGTGCTCTATGTTATTATTATGTGTTGTATCAGTACAAATAAGTGAGGGTGAGAAGAATCCAGTAACAGGAGATATGAACCCAGTAAATAGCAAGAACAAGTAAAAGGTATGAACCCAAAAACCCAATAACAGGAGATATGAACTCAAATTTCCAGTAACCAGACTACTCTAACTCAAACTGTAACCAGACTACTCTAACCTTTTCCTGCTGGAGATGGAGATGGAGATGGAGGCAGCGAAGTTGCTCAGACGCGAAGCCCTAAAATAATCTCAGATTATTGCACATCTATCAGGAAATCCAGAAAAGAAAGAGGGAAGAACGAGAGAGGGAGATGGAGCCATGGAGGAAGAGAATACCGAACGTTATTCTGAGATCTGGCCGATGGAGATGGCGGCGGCGAAGAGTGGTGTGGTCGCTCAGAGCCGAAACCCTAACTCGTGGTGCGGCGGCAATGGCTTCTGTGTAAACACCCTAACTCATGGTGCGTAAGCGGCGGCCAACAATGGCTTCTGTGTAGACCTTGTGTAGAAACCCTAACCCACAAAAAAACTTAAGCGCCTCACAAAAAATGCAGCTCCCGAGTCTCGAACCGCGCCCACGTGTATGGAAGGCCCTTCCACTGTTCACTCCGCGTCCGCTTCTGTTTGCGTTTTTTGTTTCCAAAAAAACTGAAAACCGAGTTTCTCTTGTTTCCACTAATTTTGGAAATAATGGAAACAGTTTTCTATTTTTTGTAAACAAAACTGAACACAAACATGTTTTTTTTCCAAAAATTCTAAAAAACTGAAAACAAAAACAAAAAACAAAAAACAAAATGGTTAACAAACAAGACCTAAAGGTCCCACGAATGTGCATTACAACTTAATGGTGTCTTGGGCCCATTTCGGAAATCTCAAGTTTTACAGTCTTATAGAAGCGATATGGTTGATATAGTAAGAGCGGGATATAGTAAAATGAGTGAATAGTTATAAATAATTTATTTGAGTATTTTTTGAGGAAGATGATATGGTAGATATGCGTATGTAAATGATATTTTTGTAATTAATAATGACACTTACGAAAAGAGAATGGAGATATGAATAGAAAGAAAGGTGTTCAAATCTCATCTCCCTCTAAATAGATAAAATTTAGACCTCGGATATTATAACCGTGATATCTAGGGTCAAAGCCGCTAATAAACACATAACATGACAATTCAAAATGTTATATTCGGAGTTCAAATTTTATTATCCCGTCTGATTGCTATTGTGGCTTAAGTGTAAACCGTTGAGCTGCATTTGTCATTAGAGTTAGGCTATTTATTGACATTTTCAAACTTGGGCATCTAGAAGCAACCCATTCCTCAAGAGAACCTTCCTCGGCTCCTCTTGTCCACTTTTCAAGTTGAAAATTGAAACCCAAAAAATTACTATTAATTTTCAAATACGAACGTAAGGTGTGGCAACCCAATAGAATTTTACCACGTGTCCCAAAACATCCCTCCATCTCCGCGTGGCAGCCACCAATTGTGAATGATATGACCCTGAATTTCAACGTCTCTTTCCTTTTGCACACAAAGCAGCCCAAAGTTTCATCTTCCTGGATTCACCTCTTACCCTTGGGGCCTTGGCCATGGCAGATTTTATCAAACCCCAATCTCAATCTCCAGGTATATTCTCTACTATCATTTGTTTCCCCCTTTTATTTAATTTTCATGTTTTGAAAAGGGAAATACCCAAAATCTCAATGAAATGATCTAAGAAGTCCCCAACAAAAAAACTGGTAAATAGATGTTGATCAAATCTGTTTTGTGGCTGTAGAAGTGGTGGGAATAAACTTGTTTGGTTCTGTTGATTTTAATTCACAGGGCTATACCCTCCACCATCCCCTCCACCATCTGCGCCCTATCCTCCACCAGACCATGTGTACGCGCCGCCACTGCCGGGTTTATATCCGCCTCCAGCCGAGGCCTATCATCCTCCTCCAACACCGCCACCAATGGCGGCGGCAGCTGCTTATTCCTCCTATCCGCCACCAGTACAAGGATACCCAGTAACTGCAAGTCCTTATCACTTAGCTCCGCCGCCGGTGAATTACCCCATGAAAAATGGTCCTGCTCCAGCTGGATATCCCAGCCCAGCTCCTCCCCCACCTAGAAAAAGAAAGCATAGATTCTGTGGACCTTGTCTATGCTGCAAGCTTTGGTATGCATTTTAAAAACCATCTTCCCTCTCTCTCTATATATATGTATCTACCAAATGCAAATGTGTATACACATTCAGAGATGTAATTAGGAGTTACTAATACTATTATTTCACCTAAATGCAGTTGTGCTACCCTATGTTGCTGCTGCTGCGTGGATATGTGCTTCTGAGGATTCTCAGCTCCAAAATAAACTACTTCCTCTCTCTCTCTCTCTCTCTCTCTCTCTCTCTCTCTCTCTCTAGCCAGATGGCCATTATAGATTTGCCATTCCATAAAGATGTATTCTTTCATAAGCTATGTATTTTTTTTGGTACTGCATATACATGTAATGGATAAATGAATTCCCATGAAACCAAATCTCTTTTCTTTCTCCATATAGACTACAGAATATTGTATTTCTGGAATGATGGGCTTTGCTTTGCTTTGCTTTCATATCATATGCAACACTACGAATCACAACTTGATTTCCGTTTTTCCAGCAGAAAAGACCGAACATAAGGGCATGTTTGGCCAACCCATTATATCCCAGTTTGTACTGTACATTTTTGTATGAACTTTTTCAAATCTTTTCATACTATTAAACACTATAGTTTTATAAAAAATTAAAAATGTATCCACCATATATCATTCCAACCCTTTTACAAATAACCTAAAAATTTATTACATGCCCATAAAAAATAGCTCCCAATTTGTTAGGTTACCTAATTGCACAGCGTCAGCTGAGATCCCCACAGTACTCTGTTTCTTGGAAGTTGATCAAACCCCACCAGAAATGTTTAGTGCTTTCTGGGAGTTATCTTAACACGTCTCAGGGCCACATCATCATGGGAGAGAGCCCACGTGATATCTCCAGATGAGAAGGGGGTGTTGGGGTAATTAGTTAAACACAAGGGATGCGACCTGTGTTTATTTGATTTGCTACTCAGGCTTTTAAGACTTTGAAATTTCTGGATTTTCCATAACGACAGTAACAGATGATCTCATATCGAGAGTGTTTGGCAGCCTAATTTTCACTTTCTACATTTTTTTGTTGTTGCATTTTAAATGTTTGGAAGAGAATTATAGAATTTATTTTACAAAACTATATTTAAAAAAATAAACTGAAAAATAGAAAATCTAAAATCTTTCTTGGTAAAAGTTTATTCTATCCTTCTACGTCAACAAATATGTTGAGTAACTCCCAATATAACAGTAAAAGCAAGATGTAAATGTAAATTTACTCATCAAGTTCCCAATGAAATAATACCCCCACAGAGAAAAGCATTTGCCATTCGTTGGTTATTAGTGATATCCTAAAAACGGTCAAAATATGACTTTCAAATTAAGTTTTGAATTAATAGATACTGCCAAAGGTTAAATTTTCATCATTAATTTACACACGACTATTCTACAAAATCTGGCTGCACACTATCGCCAAAGCACATTCAAACATTTTGATTGTAATCCAAAAGTTTACAAGTCACGATCTAAAACATAAATAACACAAATAGCTCTCAAATATGCCAAACAAAAGACAAGAAATCAGCATTTTTTTTCAATTTAATTCTCATACTACAGTTTCCTTCTATTTCTCATTTCCATCACAAATCCGAGATTCAAACAGAGCATAGAAAACTGAGGTTTTGCTGGATTTCAAAGTTAACAAAATTTACCACTATAAGAGAAAAAAACATAGAGCCTAAAGAAGCCTAACATAAACCCTCTTTCAACCAAATTACCTGAAACCTGCACTCCAAGTGTAATTCCAACACAATGAGACTGCCATTCATACTTTTAGTAGCAATTTTAATCATACTATATCCATCATACAAGGACAACCCTAAACTCAAATAGTACTTCAAACTAGAAAAGAAGCTGCATAATATCTGCATAATCACTTTGGATGTTTTCCTTTCACCTGTTGTATGGTGAGCGTTTGTTTCCATCCCCCTTTAAAACATAACAAGAAAGAAAGAAGTCCCTCGGTTTATTTGTCCTTTAGCTAATGCAGCTAACTGGTATTTAATCTCCATCCAATATGACACAACTTTTCCAGAATCCTTTCATCCAGATCATCCTCCATCACCATTACGTCATACCAATGATTTTCCACAGTACAAACCAGTTTCTATTGACACAATGAAGAACGAGAGAGTATCCAAACTGTCATATCTAAAAATACTAACATCGATTAATTAGGTCATTACAAATTGAATTAAATTTATGTTTGGAAAATAAGAAGCACTCTACCCTCGAGATAACACTAGTATACATCAAAGTATGTGAGGAACATAACAACTTTCTTGCCTAGAGCAGCAGTTAATCGATATACTTACAACAAGCAGTTCTCTTATAACTTATCTAGGATCAGAAGAGTTCTTTTCCTACAATATGGCCAGAGGATAATGATGGATTGTAACATATTTGTACCTTCTTGCACAAAACTGCATTGCTTGCCCAAACAAATTAAGAAGATGGCAAGTTGAAGTCATGAACGATGCTCACAAGGCTGATAACTCAACTTCACGAGTACAAGGACGGTAAGCCACAAAAGTGCTATCGTTCGAGAAAGAACCAGGATTAAAACATGTAATTCCTGTGTAATTAAACGCCTTCTGCTCACTTTTGTCCCCCAACACAATCTGCATAGGGGCCAAAATACCAAACAATGATGCAGTTGTCATACAACTTTTTTTTTTTATCGTTGCATTTTTTTTTATCGTTGCATTATACAACTCTATGTTATTCCTTCTCATTCATGCATTTCTGAGGCAATAAATTTTGTTTGATAGAACCCTTCTCAATAGTTAAACTAAGCACTACGTGATCAGTCTAATCAGTTTATATTATGACGTACGGGTAGAAAATCATGTAAACTCTGAAAAAAATCACATTACAACACGCTGTTATCAACGTGAACTCAAGATGTCTCATTGGAAATTCTTTTGGTTTGGTATGTCTCAGTCCTCATTCTATAGTTTGTTCCAAGAGCAGAAAAGAAGGGAGTCTCCAATTTCGGGAAAAAACATAGAATGTTCATAATAAAGTGGACAACAGAAAAATAGGAGCAAAAAAAATACAATGTTCAAAATAAAGTTGATGATAGAAAAAAAGGAGCCCCAAATCTTGGAAACCAACTAAAATCATAGAATATTCAAACTAACATTGTGTGTGTGTGTGTGTGTGAGAGAGAGAGAGAGAGAGAGAGAGCAGCAGCAGTAGTAGTGATTTTCAAGAGAAATATGCTTCTGATAGAAACATGCCATGTTAGCACCAAATGGGAAATTTATCAGCACCCGCCATTTGAAGGTCCATTCAGTTATTCCTGCTGAACTAGTTAATAGTTCAAACGAAAGAGCTTAATTTGACAAATTTGGCATCATCCTACCAAAACCAATGCGCAGCAGCAACTGCAAACTTTTTAAGCAAATAGTTTTGAATTTGACAGTGAAAGTTCGCAATTCATCACATGATGATTTGAAAGTTCATTAGGTATGAGCTATTGTAAACAAGATCACAAATAGATGAGCTATTATTTATTTCTCAGACATAGCATGCTAACCAAATAAAACATTTTAGAGATCAAGTCAAATAAAGATACTAAAACAGAATAATTACCGTGTGTGGAGCCGGATAAAGATGAAGACAGTGATCGTAATTCCAAATGATGGGCTGTACGCTCAGAGGGAGGGGACATAGATGGCTCTGATGAGTTATAGTAGCAACAAGCTGCAACAAACATTTAATTTGATCAACTTTGTAGCCCTCTAGAAGCCATAATATTGTCTCTCTTTCTCTCACTTGTGATTTTCTACAACGTCACTCGAGAATTTTAAAGTGGGGAAGGAAAGCACTAGTCATATAACAAACCCACATGCTCAAAAGGATCGCTGGTTTCT
This sequence comes from Arctostaphylos glauca, assembly GCA_019985065.2. Classification (NCBI taxonomy): domain Eukaryota; kingdom Viridiplantae; phylum Streptophyta; class Magnoliopsida; order Ericales; family Ericaceae; genus Arctostaphylos; species Arctostaphylos glauca. Next base: position 21,540,166 of record JAHSPW020000001.1, on the reverse strand, counting down.
TCTGTTGAAGGGCGAATCAAACATGATCTACGCATTCTGTACAGCAGATCCTGACGGAAGAAAACAATATCTTGGGTGCAAAACTTGACTCTGGTTTCAAACACCAAAACCATTTTTAAGTCAAAAGTACAAAATGCGCACAAGCTATAAAAGAAACACAGCAAGCACTAGCTTGACAATGTTCTCCATGGGGCTAAGACTGATAACACAGATTTACCTGCAAGGATTACTTGAAAATGTGGCATTAGGTACGTGCTTCTGAAATTCTTCAGTTATATACTTTGGCAAAGCACATCTAGGAAGAACTGTTGAAGGACCTGAAAATAAAAATACCTCTAAGAAACAAAAATTTACAGCAAGGAAAGTTTCAAGAAGCAAAACGATCCACTCAACACACCTGGATCATCAGGACCAGGAATTAACAGAAATCTACTTTGCTCCATTAATCGTGGACGGGCCGCAATCATCTGCCCAAGCTTTCCAAACTGCATTCTGCATGCCAGTGTTGGTTGTTAAAGCTTTTAGTTTTCCTCTAAAAAGTTTCGTTAAGCAAATCAACTTGTGTCATTTAAGCCATCACCTGACACTTGAGAAAGAGTTGAAGGAAAGGTTACATGGATTGCTGCAGAAATTTCCCATAAACACAAATAGAGAAGGAACCACCTCTACATTTTCATAGCCATCTAATACTGTCTCTAGCTTTCCCATAGTCTTCTCTACAGATAAGATAATTGAGATTAGGCGGTGCTTCAGAAAGGCACACCCAAAAGAGATAGATACAAAAGCAAAAAGAAAATAGAACAAAAGACCTAAACAAACAAGGATGGACAAGGACTTGAATTACCTCCTCATTGTCTAGCCAAATATCAGACATTACAACAAACATATCATTCACTGCCCTTTTCTCCATCTCTGCAAGTCTCAGCTAATGGAAATGTTTAGGAGAACTTTTAACATATTTCTTGGGCATTCAATAACAAAACAACAGTGGATTTTTAATAAGGATCAACAGGGAAGGCCAGAAAGGGATACAGTTTCCTCTTTTGTTAGTGTTCCACTACCAAAGAAGTCCAGTCCAGGAAATGCAGAAATTGACTTGTCTCTGTCTTCTAAGGGAGGGAATCCACATGTTTTCACCTGCATAATATGTATGGTAAATGAAGCATTAGTATGTTTCAGGAATACATTTGCTAACATGTCAAAAGATAGGACTAATACTGAAAGCAAGGCCCACAGCTAGGGCTAAAGTTCTGAATCTATTGCATGGAAATGTCATGCAAGTGTATAAGAGTGGAAAATTCCACCATGTCTACGCTAAGACATATATATATAATAAGCTTCTAATAAGGGATCCCTCATTGCTAAAATGAGGATGATCCGAACCGTTCAATGTGTTTAAAACATACTTTTAAGGGTACTTGCAAGAACTCAACTCAAAATATTATCAAGTAGGACTTGATCCACTCAGTTTTTTTAGCAAAATTTGATCAGTAAATGAGAGGTTCGTATTTTAGCAAAATAAGAAATCCCTTATTAGAAGTTTTCTCTGTGTATATGTATACGCGTGCATATACACAAATGCCTTAATTTTTTATTACTACAAGTCTGCAACTAGGATTGTCCAGTCCATACTTAAGGGCGACAAGGAGAATGAGGGCCATAGAGAGTGGGGATTGAAGCAAAAAAAATACGGACGTTTGATGGTTTGTAACGGAAAACTTAATTCCCCATTAAGGGAAAAGGAAAGATTCTTGTAGACCATCAGGTATAAGAGACACAAAATTGCAGTTGACTAACACTGACAGATATGCTGTGGCCTTGATAATTCATCAAACATTGTAATGAGTTACCCCTGTCCAATATGCAGTTAAGTATGCAGAAAGCCAAAAAGTAATAGCAAAAGAATAAAGAAGAAGCCAAATCAGATGCACATAAAACATCCTCACAAACAAAGATAAAAAAATCCCAATATGTATGGAAAAGAAGATAAGTGGAAATGAGAAAAATAAGCACTGACCTGAAAAATACCATCCAAAAGCATTTCACCTTCTGCTAAAACTATAGTGTTCTCTGAGAAAAACCCGGTTGTTATCTTGTATTGCATGTTAAAGAAAATGGGATTTTACAACTTCTATAATGGTATCCAAGATTCTAAACCATAACATGCCCTGGAATAGCAACAAATGTATCCAAAAGCATATTTACACTTATGCCGTATCACGTAGCTACCAAAAAAGAAGCAAACTTCAGATTCAACTTGTTTCTCTAAACTCAATGAAAATAATTAGTTAAGTGATCTCAAGACAAGGGGTCTTACTGATTTTAAAATCCAGAGCCCCCATCCATTTTACTGTCTGAAAGAAAACAAACAGATTGCCACTGATTTCGACGAAGGAATAAGGTTACTGAGCAGTTTGTTCTCAATTCACAGTTGAGCCATGCTAAAGATGTGAAGTGTCACTTGTACACTACATATACGTGATACAGGCACCAAATTGGCTTTGAATCAAACTTAAGTAAAGCAATATGTCGTCGAAGTTCAGAGAAAGAAGAAGGTAAAACAGAGAATCGGTTTAGAGAGATGAATCTCAGAAACAATATCAATATATCCATCAACAGCAAAACATACACGGTAATGAAAGACAGGGAAGATTTAAGAAGAAAAACTCAATAGCAAAGCACGGGAGAGTGCTCCAAAGTTATCTTGATATAGAGAGTTATTCCAACGATTAATGAGAGTTTTTACTTTGGCAGAATTATAAAGCAGGGCAGTTCCAAGCATCCACACAGATAGTAAGTCCCTAAATGGGAAAAATATACACATGAAGAGGATATTGCGTTGGACAAATTGATTTCAACTGCTGCAGTGAGGTCTTCCAGATAGAAATGACCATCCTCGAACTGAGATATAAGTCCCATGACCCATCTTCTCCCTGTTAGCCCAATCAGACTCTGAATTGGAGATATCTGCCCAACAGATGCACATACGTATAAGTGCGCCCCTTTCAATTAAGATATGCCTCTCCAAACTGTTTCTGTGCATGTACTAGTATGTATGCAACTGTGTGTTCGCATGTGTGTGCGTGAGCAAGAGAGATGGGTTACCTCACAGCTTCCAAATTGAGTCCTTTCTCTATCAAACGCAGGCCTAGAAAAATGAGGATCACGAGAAAGCCTCTGAAGCAACAAGAGAAATCTATCCCTATACAAAGTGGCCTTGGAAGAAGCATCACCATGAATTGGAATCCTTCCTGTATGCCTATAAATATAGAAAAGGGGAAACTAGTACATAACGAATCCCAATCAAATACCAAAATTGACCATAAAAATCAAAACTACAAGATCGAGATCCCTATATCTAGCTCCATGTAAAAAATGACTTGTAAAACTCCACAAGTCCATTGTTCTCGTAGAAATAAAGAGAAGACAACAACAAAGAGAAGGCCATAAAGTAAAACTTTTTGTTTGCTATGGAACGTGACATAACACTGTCATTTGGAAATTTTAGAGGGAAAGATATAAGCCAAGTAAGGCCACACCAACAGTTGCTCTTCTTTTTCCTTTGCTTTGTCAAATCTTTTTCAACAACTCCCAATGAAACCTAAAAACCTCTTGTAACTGAATTTTTTTCTGAAAAGAAATCCTTCTCCAATCCTTTGCGTTTTCAAAATATCATCCAGTTTGAGTGAAAAAGAGGCCATTTCAGACTTGGTGTTTGCTTCTCCCTTGATTTGGTAAAGGTTTAATGACAGGGATGAATGTAACTTTTGGTCACTGTTTCATCAAAGTCGCATTTGATGAAAGGTTCAGTGAAGGGTTGAGATGCCCCAAGCCAATAGCATGCAGGAACCAAGGAGAGCAATTTAGAAATGATAGCATTCAACAGCTTGACGGCAATTCCATCGTAGATTCTTTTTATAAAAAAACCACAAAACCTCCAACACGTCGATCTGATGTATTCATATGTAAAGCCGAAGCAAAATTTGGATACAAACAAATAAATAATTTATAGCAGCAAATTGGACAAGAATAAACAGAGACTTGGGGAAGTTAAAGATTCGACGTACTCATAAAAGACCTTTTTGACTGGATCATAGCGGAACTTTGGGACAATGAAGGCATCGATAATGCGGAGAGCCGAAGAGGAGCTGCTGCAATTAGGGGTTTCATCCACTCCCGTGGCGGAATCAGCTTCCAATAGAAGGCTCGCGACGCGATGCACTGGTTCCTTGTCCAATATTGACGATTTCACTGCAAAATCAGCATAATTAGCAGAAATTGGGGGTGTAGGCAAATAAATATATAAACAGATATAGAGAGAGAGGGAGAGAGAAATTACGTGATTGGTGTTGGAGATCGTCCAGGAGGAGATCGAGGGCTTCGTCTTGGGCGGAGTCTTGTGGGAAATGGGACAAGAAGGAGAGGACTTCGTTTAGGGCCTCCACCTTTAGGGTGTAACCCCCCATCTTGAACTTCCTCTGTACTTTCTTACGGATTGCTGCGTTCATCTCTCCTTCCCTCTCTCTTCTCCGTCTCTCGCTCTCTGCTCACTCTCTGCGCCTCTTCTCTCTCACTCTAGGCAACTCTCGTTCTGTTCGGAAAATGGCGGGAAACCCCAAATAGGCGGGTCAAATTGGGGTTAAAACGCGGGAGACGCTATTTCTACACTATTTTTATCTTAGTACAAGTAGAGAACCAATATAAATACTATTTTTATTGCTACTTCATGTCTCAGTATGTGAAATTAAAAACTGACAAACTAGACTGGTCCGTTGGTTTAAAGAGTCTAAAATTCGGTCCGTTTCAATTTCGGTTTGAAGTTTTGAAAATTGAAGATTAATTGTACTTTTGATTTCTGAGTGTTAAAAATCGGTTCGGATTGAACAGATTGATTATCCGATTTAACATAAATTTTTTATTTAAGTTAACGAGTTTGACCCGAATTATCGATGAATTTTATAATAGCCTAAAGTTATTTTCAATTAGGTTTATTTTACAAATTTTGCTAATTTTCACATTTTTTTTAGCTTTGCCCGAAATGTGTCCCAAAAACTCAAACAGCCCAAATCGGACCAAAATAAGTTCAAATCGATTGAAATCACATTGATTTCAGCCCAAACTAGTTAAAGCTGGAACCAATCCCGTTTTGATTCACAAATTTCCCAAATTGAAAAATCAATTTAGTCCTATAAATCACATCAAAACGAACCGAACTAGACTGGCTACACGTCTGAGTAAAAAGGCAAAAAAATATATGAATTCAAAAAATAACACATGCCATCCCTTGATTTCAACTAAATTATTTATGCTTAAAGGCAGTAGGTATTTTTTATATTCAGTGAAAACTTTTATTATTTTTTGTCAAAATACTTGAAATTAAATATTCATTTTGACGAAAATAATAATAATAATAATATAAAAAATTGAGATAAAAGAGATTCACAGTAAATTTAAAAAACATAAACGCAAATCCAACTAAAATTTGTTAAGGCAAAAAAAAGACATTTCCAAGGAAAATAATAAATTTTCATCAAATTCAACTTTGGTGACACGTATGACTTGTTAAAGAGCTAATTAAAATAAGTAAACTTCCAAAAGACTTTTTCAACTTTAATTTTTTTTACTAAGTTTGTGATTTTAAGGAACTCATTTTCTTAAAAAATTAGTTAGTTATAAATCATGAACGTACAATAATTTTAATTGAAGAGTAGCAAGTGTTGTACCTTTTGTAGAGTGTTTCTTTAGTGCTATTCCTTTTCAAGTATAATTTGATATTAATTTTAGGGTGTTGTTAATCATCGTTTAATATGTAATAAATAATATACATAATGTCAAATAAATATAAATATCAATACACATTTTACGAATACTAATATAATTTTTATACATTATTCATCGTCGAATGAACTATAATTAACATTTTTCTTAGTTTTATGAACTATCGCTCTAAGACGCAATCGTCATCACCATTTGAGGACCACTTGTGGTTATTATAAATCCAGGAATGGGCTTCCCAACTCATGGCCCATTGAGGTGCGAGCGGCCATATTGGGCCCAACTATTTTTTCATAATTTTTTTATTCAATTTTTTTTTATATTTAAGTATGACTGAAGATTAGACAATAGAATTCGAGTGCGTAATGAGTGTATAATGGACTCAACTCTGATATATATTAAAAATTCATAAGTCCAACTCAATTTTAAAAATCAACTTATAAAATAAAAATTACCGAAAACTTATAAACAAAGAAAAAAAAATCAATGTAGACGATATAGACACGCTTCTCTAGTTAAAGCAGTTCTTGATCTAAGCTAAGAGACATCATTAGGTTTTGGCATGTACCATGATAATTTGGAACGAATGATTAGTCAAAAGATAATGAAGTGGTGGGGGCAAATTAAGTTGGGTTGTTCCAGCTTCTATTAAAAAATTATTCCTATGGGCAAGATTGGAAATTTAGTGGTGCAAGTGCAACAAAGGTAATTTGGGAGTGCTATCCTATTTGCAGTGGGACTTTGATCCCGAAAAAGTTTTTTTCATAATTCAAAATAAATAGAGTAGATTTATTTATGTGTGTGGATTTTTAAATTCAAATAAATTAGGGGTAAAACAAAAAATCGACGGACCAAAACAACCAAAAAGAACCAACAGAAATTTTCGGCCCGCGATCGGTCCATACGTCCATATGGTCGATTTCAGTTCTACCCATAGAAAATATTTGATTTTCGATTGGGGTCAATTTCCTAGATTCAGTCCGGACCAAACTAACCGAACCGCTGTTAAAAAACCGAACAAACCCTAAAATTCTAAAACTAAATCAAGAGTTTACTCTTTACAGTGTACACTTTAAACCTAAAGCAAAGTGTGGCGCCTCCCTCTCTCTCACGTCTTCGAATCTGTATCACAGTCTCACGTCTCTCTCTCTCTCTCTCTCTCTCTCTCTCGTCTCTAGACTCTCCACAGACAACAGTTCGTTGATCATCATCCTCCAAGTCCAGGACCTGCAAAGCTTGATCATCATCTTCGACCTACGAGTATTAACCCAGGTATAGATTTGATTTATGGTTTCTGATTTCGTCAAACCAACGCTGTTTTTTTATTTTTATTTTTGATTTCTAATCTAGAAAGCCACCAATCTCGATCAATGTTTAATGTAGTTGTTATGGTCCCCAGCCATGTTTGTTCTTTTTTTTCTTTAGCAGGCCCTAAATTTATTTTTACCTTGCAACTTTAAGTGTGAAGAATTCTATGAAGTATGTCAAAAAATAGTTTAGACATACATGTCAATGTGTTTTTCTTACCATCACTGGCAACTATTTTATATTTACTAACAAAATGATATTTTTTTTGGTAGGTTTTTGAAGATCTTCATGTGATGCAAAACTGCAAACATTTAAGCTGTTTTTTATGTACTATTGTATTTTATTTGATGTTTTTGGGTTATGGTAAGTGTGTTTGAAAGTTGCTCGTAATTTGATGTTTTTTGGATTATGGACGAATTTATGGCTATGTACTATGGTCCTTCATTTGATTCTAATGTAATTTCAGGTTATGTTTGATTTGGATTTAAAATTATGAACTTACATTACTAATTTGTTGTTTAGTGATTTGCTATTTTTTGGGGTCTATGACCGAATTTCTGATTATGTTATGCTATTTAAAATTGTGAACTTACATTATTAATTTGTATGGCCCAAAATGTCTAGGCCAAAATTATCATTAATAATTTATTTGCATAGCCCAAATTATAATTTGCTGTTTTTTCTAAGGCCCATAATCATTTTATGCCCAAATTGAAGTGCAGCCCGAAAATCCAAAAAAAAAAAAAAAAACAATCCCCCGAACATACCCGAACCAATTTCGGTCCCCCGAATTTTCTGGTCAGGGTCAATATAAAAAAAAATCTCCCCGAACCGATCGGTTCGGCCTTACACCCCCACAAAAATCGACCGGAGTTCGGATTTCATCCCTAAAATAAATCATAATCTTTAATTTTTAATTTGGAAATGTTTTCAGGAAAAAAATATTAGTAATGTAGCACTCTTCATTTGTAGTGTTGTGGTTTGTATGGTGGGTTAGGACTTCAATGATTTTTATAATGATTAATCTAAGATTTGGGAGACTTTAATCATTGCCACATTAGCCTTTTGGGTAAAGGATAAGGTGGCGTCAAGACCATCTTATGAAATGACACAATAGCCATTTTCATGCTCTTAAGGTGGTGGTGGTGGTGGTGATGAAGGTGTATGTTGAAACTGTTGAAAAAAATAAGTTTTTTATCTAACTTTGTCCTAAAAACTTAAGTGGGATCTTAATACTAATTGAAGTGAATTTAAGTGAGTTTGTGTACTTCTAAATAAAATGTTTAAGTTATGGAAAGACTAAATAAAATTTATCACGGATTAAATAATAAATCGACTCTCAAAATGTGCTACATGCGTAGTGTGTGACAAGGTGAAACATCACATAGTCTCACATCGAAAAAACAAGTTACAAATTATGAGTACATATGTCCCAAGCATATTTAAGGGTTTAGCTCCTTGTGGGTATCAAAGTTTTTTGAAGGAGCGATGATATATGTAATATTGGGTTTGGCCCAAATTGCCACATGTGCACATGCCGTCGCCTGCCCAAACCAAACCATGGTCATGGGTCTACGCTTATGCTTGGGCATAGGGCTCGAATGTCTTACTTTTTTATTGCCTAGAAGCTTGAGCTTGTTCGAACTTGGACTTGGGCTTAACGGATTTGGCTAAACCCATTTGCAACTGGATAGTCCAACAGCTAAAGAGATACTCCAGATTTTTCCATTAGTGCAAGAGTAATGAGCTGGAATGAATGACACATAAGCTCAGAATTGATTCAATGATTGATGACATAATTTAGTTTCGTGCAGCCCAATGGCCTTCCCTTCGTTGTATAAATTGGCATCTTGGTATCTAGTTTTGGAAGACTATCAACATTTCAAAAATTTCCAGGAAAACCCTAGAAGCTTTCTATTTCGATTTTTCCTACTTTCGGTTTTTGTGCCATGTTTCATTGAGAGAGAGTATACCAAGGTTTAGTTCACTAGATAGTTTTTGATAGTGCTACCCCTACTATTCCAACTGTTGTAACATGAGAGACGAATGCCGGACACAAACTCCAACACTTTGGCGAGGCAACGATTTACTCTTGCACTTACATGTTGTTGCTTTTATATAAATTCCTCATATCATATCATCCTATCATATTGTCATAAACATTAAAAATAGAATTTAAGAGTCTGACAGCTTATTCAGCATCATAGTTCATGGTGAATATTTCCTTGCCCTTAACATTTCATACCAAGTACTGAATACAATAGAATGTACCAGGGATTTGTGACCGACAACATTGTTATAAATTGAAAACTTCCTTCAACATTAGTTACATAGTGTTAGAAATACTTTAATAAGAATTTTGATGATCCATGTTATATTTCAAATATTCAATGTTTTAGTATTTTCTAGATATATCACACTTATAAATTTAAAGAGAATACTCATAGAACTCATTCTCATTCAATCGAAATACTTTCTACACTTTAAACAATTCTTGAACAATAGTTTTCAAAATATTTTCATACTTTTTCAAGACTTTCGAGAAGACCCAACCAGTAGTTAAACCGATTTTCATGACAACCGGCTGGTAGAGGACAACTACCAGAAAAAAGGCATGACAACCAGCAATAACCACCAAAAGACCGTCCAGTCATCTAGTCAAGGCAAATGGAGGCAAAATGGGAAAGATAACTAGCAAACAGAGTTGTGACAGCCAGATCAGACCACCGATAGACTGCTCGGTTGTTCAACCATTCGACCGGTCAAGAAATTTTTCTGCACACAAAAAAGTCCAATGAGCAAAAAGCCCTCTCCCCCCAACTACCTCCAACAGATATATCGAACAAAAGAGTATTTAGGAGTTCCTTTGGTGCATTTATGAGGGAGCAATAACTATTTTATTGAGCAAATTCAAGCATTCAAGAGCATTTACCACTTTTAATCTTTCTCTCTTGATTTCCATTGTATTCAAGCCTTACACTTTCACACACATATATATACATATACATACATATATATATATATATATATATATATATATATATATATATATATACTCGAAAATGAGTGATTGTAATATTTGAATGAGGTTCAAACTTCTACATACAAAATCTTGTAACCCTTGATTAAGTGTTTAAGATGTGCGAATCTTTAGAACCAAAGTAGGAATAGCTTTGGTGAAGTGAAGATTGTACGTGGTTCACCAGCTCATTGGAAAAGTTAGAAGTTGTAACAGCATCTCAAAGACGTTCTCTCGAAAAAGTGAATAAAGATTCAAGACCAATGAATTACCGAACCACTATAAATCTTCTTTGTCTCTCTTATCTTAATTACTTATTGCACTTTACGTGTTTAATAAAATTCCTAACTTAACTTTTAACTGATAATTTTTACTTAGCAACACAATTCAACCCCCCCCCCCCCCCAATTCTTTACTTTTTGAAACAATATTTTTAAATGTATGAATAGACTTGTACTTTTCCTTTACTTATGAGATGATAATTGCTTTAAAATTACTTTATTCTTTTATTAACGTTTTCAAAAAATTAGAGGGTTACATATTTCGAGATTGTCAATTGGCAATCTCAAAGCACAGAGTAACATGTACAATGACAATTTTTGACATATTTGTTGACACTCAACTCTTCTAGCGTACGAATTAGAGCAATAAATAAATATAGTAAACCCAAAACATCAATTAAAAACTATTAAATCACAATTTCAGGAACATTTATTATCAATTCCAACAATAAATAAACCTTAAGGGTCCGGAAACGCCAAACTAACAACAGTTCTAACTGAAGTAATCAACAATTGAAATAAAAGACTAACTACTAGACTTCATAAAATTCTCCAAATGCTCTAATCACTTGGTTCAACATCGTTAGTTGAAAAAAATGATTAGTTCAACAACAGAAGTTGAAATTCATAGGGAAAAACACATAGCAATCACGATAATGAATGCTAAAATAATATCACATCAATACCATATCAAAGTATGCAGTTATGAAATAAATTTAAAACACATGCTATCATACTTGATGCAACACACGCAAGACAATGACTCTGCCATAACTGGCGACCGGTGCACCCTACGTTGAAACATAATTACCATTCTAGGCTCTACAAGTATTTACGATGTTTCAGTAAGGGCGTACCTAAATTCAAGCATCTAGTACTGAGTTCACAGGCCACTCCGACCGTCAGGACATCCTCTAACCCAGTAACTTTTTAATAGTCATCCACCGATAGAATTAAAAAGACACCATATCTAGGGCAACATACACACAACACAAGCACACGCACACACATGCACACACAAACACACACATCCTAAATTTTTCCCATTTTCCTCCATTATAGACTATCCACTCCCTGTCATCTCTCTTCCCCCGCGATTTTTCCCTTCTCTCTCACTCTACCACCTTTGCCCATCACTTTCCCATTTTCTTTCTTTGTCCCTCACCTTCTTTGTCATTCCTCTCCCCTACCTCTAAAATCTCAGAACATACCCCGCACTCATTCACCTGTCCTCTTTCCCAAAATCCTCTCCTCCATTCATCCTCCCTCACTTCTTCACCTATAAATACCTCCATCACTCTTATACTTCTCCTGTAAGATACCAAAAGGATAGAGAGAGAAGAGAAAAGAAAAAAGAGAAAGAGAACCGACAAAAACAAAGCCAGAAGGAAGAGAAACCCACTTTGATCAATCCAACCCAAATTCGAATCCAATCCGTGAATTAAAGGTAATCAGTCTTCCCTCTATCCTTGTAGCAATGTCTTTGATCTATCATGGAGCTTCACGAAGCTTCAATAGTAAAAAAACTAGTAATTTTGTTGAACAGATAGAACTTCTACCGATCGAGACTTTTCCTCTGCCAGTACATGACCTTATTGTTTTAATATAAATCTTACTTCTATCAGTAGAACACTTGGATTCTACTGGTACAACTTGCAACTGTTCGATTGATGAAAAAAGAAACTATATTGGTAGAGCACTTGGCTCCTACCAATACAAAGTGCTTCTGTTTGAATATGAAATGTTAGCTTCTACCGATAGAATCTATTTCTTCTATTTGTACAACTTAGTTTAGTTCAATAACTTGGTTACGCTTTCACATGGAATTGCCTAACTTCATAATTACCCATAGACTATTGTGAACCTCATATTGTATCCATATCTCATATGAACCTAGATCATTGTGGTCACTTCCATTCCATTGAACCTTGTTGGGTCCAATCCTTGGAACCCCGTTTGCACAATGATCCTCTATAATATCTCAATCGTGAACTTATGACTTATTAGCCCATACTTCACTCACCTAGACACAACTTGAACTTCTCGTTTAATATATTCATAGCATTTGATTTCAAGTATTAATAAGATTAATACATGAGTGACTAGATTGTAATTAAATGTTGTTTGTTGTTACAATTGTCTTGGACCTTGAGTCCTCTTGTATCTACTCATCTTTTTGATTCGTTAACCTATGTGTTATTTGAGGAGTGATTGACATAATATATGACCTAGGATTACCTTGTAGATTTCGAACATATTCATGACAACATAATAATAGGTGACTTGAACTCGATTTCACTCACACCCATAACAGTTGCCTAATGAAATGGATTGTGATGAAATGCCTTGAGTCGGTCGTGCTCACTCTTGATTAAGTTTAGAGTCATTAAAGTGGGAAGTTACCCAGTCAAGTTGGCGTTCGGACACGATGAATGAGAGATATAGTTTTTGGGAACATAACGATTTGGAACGTGACGGACATAAACTAACGGTTGAGAACATAAGGATCGAGAACACAGTGATCAAGAACAAAGGGATTGAGATCACAGTGAATGAAAACATCATGGATATACTTGAATAACAGAATTGATGATTTGATGTAACATTGTACTTACCACAGTTCTCTTTTATTGTACAGACTCGGAAACTTTTAAATTTTTATATTAATATACGGGTTAATAAGCTTAATAAATGTGGAGTATGTGAAAATTGGTGTTAAAGCATGATTTGGGGTCAATGTGATATAATGTAATAACCTTGGGGGCTTGCGGAAGCATGTTGTGAAACCCAGGGATGTAAGTGTAATTTTTGGGTGTTGGATTTGGTTCATATCAGACAAATCCTTTTGTCTAAATACAAACCCATTTCTCTCTTCTCTTCTCCCTCACGTTGAGCTCTCTCTTAAAACCCCATCCAAAAAATTTGCTCCAAACTTCAATTCCTTCAAGATCCTACGCATTTCTCTCATCCTTGGTTGATATCCGGTGGTAGTTTGCAACTATTTGCTTGGAGGAGGTGTTCTTGGCATTTGCAACATTTGGAAGCTAAGGCTTGAAGTCGGGAGTTTCATTATTGAATCCAGGAGTTGAGGTAGGGATTTCTCACACTTATTACGCGTATAGAACTTGATTTGGTTGTCATTTGATGCCTTGAAGTTGAGTTGAGAAACCCTAAGTTTATTGTTAAAAATTTGTTAGAAATGCCTTTGTTCGTGCCCGATACACCTGTGCCTTGTTCTCTTTATCTCAGATTTGGTGCTTGACACCGGTGCCTTGATTTTTGATACACCGGTGTCTCCCGTTGAAATTGCTCTCTATATCTCAGATTTGGTGCTTGACACCGGTGTCTTGATTTTTGATACACCGGTGCCTCCCTTTCAAATTCTTAGATTTTAGACTAACCACCAGTGCCTTGTTTTTGGTTACACCGGTGTCATTTGCTTGCAGCATCTTAGAATTTCACTGAGCACCGGTGCCTTATTTTTGGGCACACTGGTGTCTTCTTCCTTGAAACTTTCTATTGGTTTCGCCATACTTTGGCACTTGTTTGGACGCATTCTTTTGCCTATATTAGAACTCCGTGAGCTCTAAAATTTACTTTTCGTAGACATTAAATGTTGGCTTTTATTTATTGATTTAGATCATGTTAAGCATTGTATCATGCCATTAATGAGAACAAAGGAAGTGAATCATGTGACACACATTGATATCGAACTTAGTGGGTGAAAGTGATGAACTTTATGACTCGTGTGCACATTTTTACGATACGACACGAACATTATGAGACACGTGACATATGTGAATACCGTACTAGACTCCTTTGGGAATGCTAGGCAGAGCCATGTACTGGAACGCTTTCGGGAATACCAGGAATGTACTGGAATGCCTTCGAGAGTGCTAGGAATGTACTGGAATGCCTCTAGGAGTGCCAGGAATGACACTTTGATACATAACGAGGATAGATTGGTGACACATGAAATTCGTGGATTTGAATTGAATGGATTAAGAAACCATGGTGCACAATAGAGTTATCTATGCTATCTCTTAATCTAATATTACTTCCGTTTACTATATCTCTCTTTGTGCTGATATAAATGTTCGTATGACTCATCATATCATGTCATATGCATGTAATACTTGTGTAGACTTTCCTAATGGGCTGTCGAGCTCAACCCTTCTTTCTTTTTAGGTACGACCTTGGAGTGATAACATGGGGTGCTTGGCATATGTGGATCGACATGCATTTTTTTGAAGGCTGCATCGGAGGAATTACTTCATATCTTTCACATATTATTTTTGGAAGGATGTAATGTAACTTATACTTTATTTATTTCAGTTCAAATGATGTAAACTACTTAACTCCGTTTTGGTTTTGGAGATAATGATCATTGGTCGAAGCGACCACTTTTGTAATCTATTTCAAACTTATTTTGATTTACTCTATTATTAATGTACCTTTGGAAAATCTTGGGGAGATGGTGAGTTTCTATTTATGGTAAATATATTGTTAAATTATGTTTAAAATTGAGAGTGTGACATTTATTTTCGCACTTATGTGTTACTGTTTTTCTTTAAATTGCGCACCATCATTTTTGTCATGTACTTGAGTTGGGTTAGGGGAATAAGTATAATTATTTATTGAGCTTATAGCTCTTGGTGCTACTTCTGACCTTTCATGCTAGATATCTAGGACGAAACAAAAGATCCGGACTATTCGGCTGACGTTAATGCCATCGATGAAGACTCAGTCGAACTTTGATTTACTTAGATACAGATGCTCCATAAACCCTTTTTTTAAGTAATTAATTTAAAATCTAATTTTTTTGTCAAGACTCTACTTTTATATTGAAGATATTGTAACTCAATTTTGGTACTTTTTTTGTTTTAAATAAAATAATATACTTAGTTTTTTTTATTAATATCTTTGAAAATCGAGGCATTACGATATCATTTCTCAATTCTTACCGACTCTAAAAAACTCTTAGGTTTAAGTGATGAGTAAAATATTTACTTCATCCCTAAATTATGCCCAAAACTTTTAAATATCCTTAAACTATCAGTTTCATTTACTTAGTCTCTAAATTATCGAATCAGGCATTATTTAGTTCAATTATTAGCATCCATCTAAGACCGTTAGGAACTGTTAGGAGGAAGAACTGCAATTTTAATCCAATAGGTAGGGGCTTAAGTGCAATTTTAGGTCCAACATTACTTATTATAAGTTGGTTCAATATACCCCTTTGATGGCTATATGTGTGTGCGCAAGTGTCTGTGTGTGTCGTCTAAACTTTTCACTATTATTTTTATTGTTTTTTGGCTATTATTTGTGAGTTTTTATCAAATTTGTGTCAAATGTTTGAATTAATAATCTATTTCCATGAAATGAATCAAAAAAGTAAAAAATTATGATAAAAAATCTCAAATTCGTGTTATGTTTTTGGATAAGCGCAAGAAATAGCTTAGTTTGCAATCAAGAATGAAGTCGTGATTTTTAGTGATTGCGATCAAAATCTTACCTGAAGTCATAAACATACTTTTTATAATCAAAAGATATTTTCCCAAAATAAATATGAACTCCCATATATTCCAATCGGTCCGGACTGAAATTTCCCTTAAGCCTCCTCCTAACGGATTGAAATTGCAATTGAGCCCCCTTCTTAACGGTTTTAACCGAATCTTAGACGGATGTCAGTAATTTGACTAAATAAAGTCTAAATCAATAGTTTAGAGACCAACTAAATAAAATTGATAGTTTAGAAATATTTCAAAAATTTTGGACATAATTTAGGGATGAAATAAATATTTTAGTCTCTAAGTGATTGACCCGTATCTACCATGCTGATATTTGTAACACCCCAATTTCTCGGAACATTAATTAAAATATTTTAATTCCATTACTTTAAATAAAACATAATTAAAATATTAATTTATAAATGTGAATTTCAAAATTATGAAAATTTGACAAAAATTACTAAAATTCCCCTTCTGGGTTTACATTGTGAATTGAAAAAAATATAACAGAACTTCTAAGGGTCTCCAATCACTCAAATTACTAAAGCACTTCAATTAATTACAATAATTTTTTATTTTTATTTTATTGTTAAAAAAAATCAGATTATTACAATGTTTGTGGAGATATATAAGACCACATTAGAGACATGTTGAGCGACAAAACATCATGATTAGGTAAGCATTAGCTACTTAATTTTAATTGATTAATTTGTGGCTTTCTAGAAGGTAGTGACCCCTCTCTTTTTTCCTCCATACGTTTGGAAGGGATTAAAAGAAGAAAATTAATAAGAACATCATGATTAGGTAAGCATTTATTGGACAAAAGGCTCTTGATTATCATGAGTTACCTACTCTTAACTATATGTTTGAAACTGATAACTCTCTTCACCTAATTTCCGACATTTTCATTGTCTTCTTCTATGATGAGAATAAGGAGTCAAGAATTTTTCAAAGTTTAGACCCGGGTTCATTCCGAGATCACTTGTTATTCGAAAATTTGCTGAATGAAAAATATTTATGTAAAAAATAAATTAATTGACCATCAAGAACCAACTGTCGATTGACATTTATTTCGAGGGCAAGTATAATTTGTAGAATAGATCTTTTTATTTTATTTTATTTTAAAAAATGTGTTTTCAAAATGTAGTACTCATCAATCCTTAATTAATTTGATTTTTACATGCATTTTTTATTCAGAACACGTATAGTTTGAATTAGGAAGGCGACTTTGTGTGGACCGGTAATTAATGGTCGCAACTCCACGGTGAAATTGATGTATCCCTAACTTTAGGGTATCATGAATCACGAGAAAATTTAACTAACTACAAGGTTGGTGAAATGTTAATCACCTGACAATTAGAAATTATAGAAAATTAAGTACGAGACTCTGGTTGTCATCAGTTTTTTGTGTTGATGAAGCTTTATCCGTTTTGATTGAGTTCTGCTTGTAAGAGCAAGTGCATCAGGTTATGTAAAAGAGGTATTATAGGTATTATAGCTAACCAAAGAGGTAAAAAACAGCTGCACCAAATTCTGTATATCCATAGCCAAAATGCCTCCAGCTACAGTATATAGCCATTTCTAGCGAGGTACTTCCTCTCTCTTCTGTTTTCTGTACTGAACAGAGAAGGAAAAAAAGCTTTTTGCATTGTTTTGTTGTTGCAAAGGAAATGAAAAAATAGTATTTTAAAGGGAATAGGTAAAATAGACAATATTGGTGGAATGTTGAAAGAAATAATGTCTAGCTAAATTAAAATTATGCACTGTTGAGAAGGAAAAATAGAAAAGCGTTGTTGCTCTAAAGGGTATAATTGGTTTATGGATTATTTTATCCAACACCAACCTTAGCTCTTCTTCTCTTTAATTATCTTTCTTGGCTTAGATACAAGAAGTGGCATAACCTTATTAGAATTTAACAATAGCAATATAGCAATTTTAATATAACGCCCGTTTAATAACGGTCCAAATCTTAAAAGAAATATGAATATATGATAGATATGGTAAGAAACGTGATGTACGTGGGTCCATTTGACATGTGATAATTATTGAATTATATATTTTCATAAGTAAATGACGCAAAAATAACAAATATAATTTTTTTTGAATAGAGACAAAGAATAATTAATTAGATAAATCTAGCCAAATAGAGCCATAGTAGAAGAAGAGATTTATTAAAGTTATAAATGGTTCAATGGTTTGTTTGAGTGTTTTTTTAAGGGGGAGGTTACTGTAGATATTGAGTAGGTGAATGACATTTTTATAATAGATAATAATAATAATATTTATGTAAATAAAAGGGAGGAGATACAAAAGGAAAATAAGATATAGATAAGGAAGAGGATGAGATGGGATAATTGAAGGAATAAAATAGTCTTCCAGCTACCATTTTCAGGGTGCAAGAAAGTCAATAAAATCATTGAATATGGTAAATCCGGATAGCTATGTTCCGAATGATAATAATGAACAATTTCTATGACTCTAACAAACATGCCCGAAAGAGACAAGACTTTTGTAATTGCAGCTGTTTGACAACTGAAATATAAAAAAGCCTACATTTTTTCTATTTCAAAAGATCAATGTATATTCCTATGGAGATCTTTAGAAAGTAGTCATTGTTGCTTTAGAAATTGAATCTTTCGGTCCTTCTTTTAATTTTTTTTTATAACTTTTCTTTCTCTTTTAAAATCGTTCAAATCTTTCTCTCTCGTAATTAACCAACAAAATCATGAAAATGATAAATCTATCAGAAACCTAATTTATATTGTTGATACTAAAACAGTGGTAAAAAATACATAAGTTGTCAAATATAATGAAAAAAATTAAATTATTCTAGATTTTAAAATATATAGAAATCATCAAGCAAATTAGCTCTGCACAATTCTCTGCAAGAGTCGATGATAAAATTCATTTTACGTAATATCATGATAAGTTTTCCCTAATAACTAAATCTATCATAATAAGTTCATAATCACACACAAGTGTCCTTAACAAATTATGATAAATCATAAGTGAATCTATCGGCTTGATAAATAAGCATCTAGCTTCTTTTGGAGTTATAATAATATCATAATCACAAAATCTCACTTTCACTGGTGATGTAATAACCCAGAATTCTTAATAAATTAAAAAATTGGTTAATAATTAATATTTAGTATTTAAATGTAGGTCTTTAATTGTTTTAATTATACAAAAATTCAAAATTTTGAAATTAAGAGAAGCCGCTCGAGCGAGCTGTCGGGGTACAAAACAATGAGAAAGAAATCTTGAGAGTTTTCTTTGCATTCATGGCTATTGATTTGGAATTTTTGACTGATTAATGGTTTTACATCAGATATTTTTGGGTTTATGACAAATAAACAATGTTATTAAGGGATTCATATCAAATTAATAGGAATTGATTTGGGGAATTCAAACCTAGTGAATATGGGAAATTTAATTGGGGATTTAGGGCTGTTAAATTTTAAAGTTCTATATAAACTAGTGAAATCTCGTACCTTTTCACCTAAATTTTCGTAATACAGAGTGTTAGTAAGTTACTTAGAGGGTGTTGTGGGGTCAAGTTTCAGAAGAGAAAGAATTTGAGAGATAGTTCTTGGAGTTCTTGAAAGAAGAAGCTCTAGTGGAGGTTCTGTCCGATTTTCACCAAATTAGATCGATTCCCTATTCGTATCTTCAAATCGAGGTAGGTTTTACTTACCCACCCAGAGAAATTCAATTTCATGTTTAATTTACTTTTTTATCTTAATATGTATGATCTAGGGTTTTACTTCGAGCTATCTTGATAAAACCAAAAAGTTACAAGTTCTGAAAAGAGAAGGCTCGATCAAGCGAGCTTTAGCATGCTTGAGTGACCCTTTTAATTTCAGAACATTGTCTGATTTTTTGGACAATTCAGCTCTTGTCAAAATCTGAATTTTAAATCGAGCGAGCACTTGGCCGCTCGAGCGGCTTGTCCAAAAATTCAAAATTTACAAAGTGTTAGTTAACCGAAACTTTGTTCCAACATTGATAACTAGTCCAGAATGCATGAACACATTGCACAGGCATACACGACACTTTGGTTAATGTCACTAATTCCTGTGGAAACTCGTGACGATCGTTTGACCTTGATTAATCATGTTTGACCGTAAATGTTTATACGTAAGCATGAAAATTAGTTGTGGATATGGATGCTAAAGGAAGGTTGTATATATTGTGAGTAATTGCTAATACTGGGTGTGGCCGTCGAGCTATCTGAGGAGATAGTCAATGATATAGAGGTTATGCTGTCAAATTTATCGTAGATAGGGAACTATGTAATAACATGTTGTGCTTGGGGTTTTGTGAGGGAACAATCTAGAATCTACTTTAGGAACACCGGTTCGAATGTCATTCAAAACACAGAAGCGGATTGTGTTAGGTGAACATTATAACGTAATGAAAATGCATACTGACAAATAGTGATGTTAATTGAAAAGATAAAACTAGATAGTGTTACCCGACATGGCTAGTGTTGTTGTCGGGTGCCTACCCATTGTTGTGATTGTGTTTTGGACTTTTAACTAGGAGGTGAATGTAGTCGGTTGAAGGTTCTTGTTATTCATGGGAGAACCCCAATCAGGAGTTCGGTGTATTCGATTGGAGGTGACTTTGGGGCCATCTATGAGTGCATCTCCGGACCTCGAGAGAGTAATGGCCAGTGTCTTAGGCATCCTTGAGCCAATTAAGGGAAAGCGGCTAAGGTTCGTTAATATCTAGCCTAGTGAAGTCACGTTATCGGTCGGATCTAACTATGGTGAGCTACTTATTGACACGAGTGGATAGTAGAAGGTCTCTTCCTAACCGAGTCACTATTTTAGTCAGGTATACACTGGTAGGTAGGCCTTGTCAATTTCAACTGAGTGCGCTGCGTTAAATAATCAGGCAGGAAATGGAGTTTCTCGGCGAAACTCCTAGAAACATAATAAATAGAAACATAATGAAACTATGTGTTTAACTTTTTAGCTTTATGTAGTTCTTGTTGTTATCCTGTTGTATGCTTGATTTCCTTTTGGGTTCAATTTTTTGGGTAACGTCTCCTATTGAGTTTCATTACTCACTAGAGTAATTTCTCTGCACCTAACATTCATGCCAAATGGAGTTTCCACCACATGAAGAAGAGCGGGCGACCGTTGAGAAAGAGTTCACCACTAGGCTGCCTTACCTTTAGTTAGTCAATTCTATCATTTAATTTGAAATAAATGTAAACCCAAAAGGGTATTTATGTCTTCTCAATTCATAAAATATACTCTTTTTTCCGCTGCAATAAATGAGTTTATCTTTTTAGTAATTATTTTGATAAATAAAATGATATTAAAAAAATTTAAATAACATTGCCGAAAATTGAGACGTTACAAGTGAGATATTCAATGGCAAGATTTAGACCACTGATGTCATTGTGCCAAAGAGAGAGATGCAACTACCGATTACTTAATAGAAATCATGGTAGTTCGGTGCATAGATGCTCCCTGTTGGCACCATATTTTTACATATGTTATAACATAATAAAAGTAAAATAAAATGTGGTGGCATGCTTAAATTCAAAGGCAAATGACAGAGAAGTTGTCAGGTAGTAAAAATAAATTGAGATTCAAATATTTCGGAGGGAAAGTTTGTCTACAAATATCGATACTAGAGATGAAGAAAGATCTTTCCAACAGCCAAAATCATTTCTATTTTGCTTAATTATGAGTAGATTATTGATGATGATGATGTAGAAATTGAAAAGGTAGTTCAAGATCTCAACCTTGATAATCCAAAAGATGAAAACAAACAAGTATCGACTCAAGTTAAATATGATGATCAAGATCTTGTAGGAAACAATGAAGATCTTCCAAAGGAGTGAAAGTTCGTTCAAAATCATCCCAAATATTTGATTTTTGGAGATCCATCGAAAGTTATATCTACTCGTTCCTCTCTCAAAAATATTTGTGGTAATTTACATTTTGTTTCTCTTAGGACTTTGATTGAAGCCGAAATAATGAAAATTAGATTCTAGTCATGCAAGAGAAACTAAATCAATTAGAAATAAATGATGTTTAGACATTAGCTCTTAGACCTCATGATCACACTATTATTGAAACAAAATGGGTTTACAAAAATAAACTTGATCAAGATGACATCATTGTGAGAAATAAAGTTAAATTAGTTGCACAACGATATTATCAAGAATAAAGCATTGATTTTAAAGAAATATTTGCACCTGTAACTAAAGTAGAAGCTCTTCGCATGTTGCTTGCATTTGCATGTTTTAAAATTTTCAATCTTTATCAAATAGATGTTAATAATGCATTTTTGAGTGGCTTTATTAACGAGAAAATTTATGTCAAACAACATCTGGATTTTAAAAATCATACTTATTCCGATTATGTTTATAAACTTTCAAAAGCACTCTATGGGTTGAAACAAGCACCACATGCTTGGTATGATAATAGACTTAGCACATTCTTACTTGAAAATAAATTTTGTAGAGGCAAAGTAAATACTACTCTTTTCATTAAAATTAGAAACAAAGACATGCTTATTATACAAATTTATGTTGATGATATCATATTTAGTGCTACTAATGAGCTTTTACACAAAGAGTTTGCTAAATGTATGCAATGTGAATTTGAGATAAGCATGATGGGGGAGTTAAACTTCTTTTTCAGGCTTCAAATTAAGCAAACCAAAGAACAAATCCTTATCAACCTAGCCAAGTACACCACGAAGCTAATCAAGAAATTTGACATGAAAGGATCCAAAGTAAAGAGCACATCAACAAAGCTCGACAAGGATGAGCATGGTAAGATCGTAAATGAAAAGATGCACCGAGGTATGATTGGATTTCTATTTTATCTTACGGCAAGTAGGTCGGATATCGTGTTTAGTGTTTGCATGTGTGCTAAATTTCAATCATGTCCCAATGAATCTCATGTAGTTGTTGTAAAACGTATTTTTAGATAGCTTGTTGGCACTCATGATTTGAGACTATTTTATCCACCCAACGTAGACTTTAACTTAGTAGGATATTTCGACGCTGATTTTGCAGGTTTTAAAGTTGATCACAAAAGCACTAGTGGGACTTGTTGATTTTTGGGACATTCATGGCATAGTAAGAAACAAAATTTTCCACTGGAGAAGCAGAGTATGTAGCAGCCAATAGTTGTTGTGCTCAAAAATAGTGGATCAAACAAAAAATGAAAGATTACAATTTACATTATAATAATTTTCCTATCAAATGTGACACTACAAGTGTTATTTGTTTAACCAAAAATCTCATTCAACAATATTCTAGAACAAAACATATTAAAATTAGTCTTTATTTTATTCGTGAACACGTTCAAAAGGGAGATATTGAGTTTGCATTTGTAAACACCAATCAACAATTAGTGTTTATTTTTACAAAATCTCTTGGAGAAGAACTATTTTATTTTACACGAAGAGACCTTGGAATGTCTAATCAAATATGATCTTTTTGGGGATTTAAATTCTTTTTGGACTGCTTGTATTTGTTTATATCTATATATGTGCAGAATGTCTCTTGTCATAATGAAACTATTATTTTCCCACAAAATCCTTTACTCTTGCCCTTACCTTTTGATTCCATTTCTAATCTATTTGTTTTTACACAGGCCAGTAAACACTACAACAAAAAACATATTTGGGGACACGCAAAAATCTCACTAAAGATGTAATTTTTGTCGCCTATTATCTTTGGCGACACAGCATGACTATGTCACGGCATGTGTGTCAGTAAAGGTAAACGGTGACAATATTATGACATTGTCGCAGAATGATGTCAACAGTGACAAACACGTGGTGTTACTGAAATACTGTCTCTATTGTAAATTATGTCGCCGAAGATAGATTATTTTGCGACAAGTGTTGTCACTAAAACTACCTACTGCAACAGAAAATATATGTCACTAAAAGACTTTGTAAGGTGAAAATAACAATGGCAGCAATTTGTTTTGTCACTAAAAATAATACTTCTATGACATTGGTTGTCTCTTCCGTGACATCATTAATTTGTCAAGAAAAGTATGCATCATCTTTATTTTATATTTTTTCTTTTTTCTTTTTTCTTTTCTCCTATGATTCTCTATCCTCCGTCTCTGAAAACCTCCTCTCTATGTCTCTTCTTCTCCCAGTCTCTTTCTCTATCCCTAAATCATAACCCTAAGCCTCAATGTCATAGTTTTCCTTCCGATTTTGCCTTATGTCTCTCTCCTATTTCACTCTTTTCTCTCCATCTTCTGAAACATTCATCCTCAAATCCTCACCTTTTTTTTTCTCGAAATCCGCCATATCAAAGAGAGCCAGGGTCCCCGGAGGCTCCACCGTAGGAGGATCACATCAACCCTCTTCATTCGACTACAAAAACTTCGTCTCTCCATCTGCTGAAAATTCTTAGAGTTGGATCAAACACAAACCAGTTCTCATGGAGCGATAGGTAAAATTATCCTCTGAATACAATCTCCACGTATTACTCCTATCAAGAACATGGGCTGGGATACCTGTGGGCCCCCGACCGGAAGATCTACCTCGGACCGTCTCTGCGGGACCGATGCACTAAGTTTTTCTCATTGCGCGAGCGCGGTCACTGTTTCATCGGTTTCGTCAAGCACTTCTTTGCTAGTGATTCATTTCTTAGAGTCGTCACCCGGGTTTTAAGCTTTTCTCAATGAACCAAGCAAACACATACATTTTAGAACTACGGATCGTTCATTTAACCAGAGATCACAAGGGTTCAGGTGTAAGTTACAAAGTAGGAAGGTGTTAGGCACCCACCGCGCCTGATCTAAAAATCGGTCTCTACTCGACATTCATGGAATTTTAAGTACGTTTCATATTAAATAACTCACGTCAGGCGGTAAGCATTTTAAAAGGGGAAAAGTGCAATACCAAGCATACTTTAACCTATTTCCTCTTTTTATAAAAGTATTTTTTGTATGGATGAAAGAGATTACTACTGATAAACGTGAAAAGCAAGCTTCATTAACTTCATGTTACCCTTCTATTTCACCAATATATACTGTCGAGCCTTGATTTGCACATGCCAACCTTGAATTAGTGTTTTACTAATACTTTCATGATTTTCTACGTGTTTCACATAATAATGAAATACAATGGGATTTAACACATTCTAATAAGGTGACTATCTTAATCCTGGGAGTAGTGTATATCCATATTTATATACTACTCTGGATCAGACTGAAGTGATGACTCTTATTAAGATACGGCAAATGGACGATGGGGATTCGTAAATAGTATATATGGATTACTGTTTTGAATTCTTCGATGTTCCCTCAAGAATTAATGTGATTTATACCTCTTGTTTGACGCTTTGAGTTCATTTTTGGCTTTGACGCGAGTATTCAAGATCAAGGTTGGGGATGAATAAGTAATTATCGGACTTGCTTATATAACATCAACCTTGTCTTTTCCTACTATTATTGACTTGAATGCTCCAAAATATCCTTTCGGGGAGAAATTAATTAGTTTTCTTCTAAAATATCTCTCTCTCTCTCTCTCTCTCTCTCTCTCTCTCTCTCTCTCTCTCTCTCTCTCTTCTCAATTTCCATTTTTCAAAATCTAACTCCTTTTTTTTGAAGCTTGGCGGTGTCTTATTTATAGGCCCCCAAAGTCCTAAAATTGATCAAGGGCAAAATTGTCCACCCAGCATTTGGACTGGCGCACGCCGAAATTGAGCACCGCACACCACTCCAGAAACTAGCGCATGCGAGAAAGTTGCTACACACAATTGCACGTTGCTCAGCATGGTGAGTTGTATTGCAGTCAGACTGATTTGACTAGTCACAAGACTAGCGAGCACCTAAACTGGACTGATGGGCGCCAGACATGGAAAAGTGGCGTGTGTTAATGTGGTTTTTTAAACATTTTTTGTAAAAAATAGAGATGGAGTTAGAGAACTCAAGGCTAAATTTGTCAATTTTTAGCATAGTGCAAACTGATGTTCAAAGGTAAGTAGTATCTTTTTCATCATCGAGAACGTCCAACCATTACCATTGGAAATTTGGAACCGGTATTGTGAAAAAATGAATGAATAATGATTCCGTATTGAGGAACGGTTGAATAAGTAAAGAAAGTGTATTGTCAGATGGTTAAATGTGTTGTTTATATATGCTTGTCATGTATTTTTTATATGTTCGTATTATTGGTTGTTGTTTATGAATCATGTTATATGTCATATTAGTTCGTATTCATATATTATGGGTGTAGACATTCTTACTGGACTATGTGGTTCACCCTATCATTTTACATGTGTTATTCCAGACGCTTAGCATGAGGCGCGCGTGAGACGCTTAGCATGAGGCGCGCGTGAAATGCATTTTATGATACGTGTTTCGAAAATTTTGATAGGAGATAACCCTGCACCTTGAAACTAATTTTAAAAGATATAATGTAACTTATTTTTTGAGTTAGTTCTTGTGTTTGAAAGGAAATGTAAGTGTTTAACTTAGGTAATCCATTTTGGTATATGTAACGGACCGAAAATTTGTCCATTTTGATGTAATATCCTTAAACTTGGCTTTTGATAGTATTTCGTTGAATGAAATGATTTGAGATAATGGGTTGGTTATTGAGTATTGTGAGGTTTTAATTATGATTATAATATGTTGAAAAACGAGGGAGTGACAATCTATTCTTTTCCCCTTTTCTTTCCGTAATGACTTCTTTCATTTTTTCCCTCAATCTTAACAGAATTTTTCTCTCTGTTTCTAGATCTATCTCCTCCTCTCTCCTACTAGTGTCTCTTCTTCCCTCTCCTACCAATTTCTCTTCTTCTTCCATCACCACATAAATAGAGCTAGCTACCCTCGTGGCCTCACCCTCAACAACTGCCATTGTAATTCCCTCCATCGCCGGTTCTGCACTCTAACCCACCACATATACTAAATTATGGGATAAGTGGAATGAGTTTGAAGAGCTCTCAAGGTTTTAGATAGCTAAATTTGTTTAGATGAAGAAAGCCGAAAGCACAAATAATAAACTAGTAATAAAAACTATTTGCTTTAGAATATTTTAAGAGATACGAATGTCAAAATTAAACAAATAAAATAGGACATGGTTAATCTGAATAAATAAACTTGTCTAGTATACAATCATGTCTAATATACAAATAAATCTATTTATTGGGTTTGACCATTAACCACTTTTCCCATTGATAACGTGGTTGTATGTATGGTAGAGATTAGCAGGAACAAACTTGAGAGATCCCACATAGATTGGTGAACAAAGTACCCTTGAAAGAGATGCATGCATGCCTACACACCTAATGTTAGTAAATACCAATAAATCAGACTTGCAGGCATGCCATGTCTTCCTCGTGTCTTGGAAATTTGTCTCTTCTTGACTCTACTTATCATCTTCTCATACTTAAATCAAACAACACACACACACACACATATGTGTGGAGAGAGAGAGAGAGAGAGAGAGAGAGAGAAGGGATAATGTGAAGCAAAATATTTATTTCTTATTGACAATGAGGTAGGAAGAGATGTAGATGGTGTTAATTAGTTGAACTTCATCCATATCCTATCTGCATAAATTACTGCACAAACACAATTGTAGCAACAAATTATATTATCAAAATTTAATCAATTAATTTCGATGCCTAAACTACTCCCCTATACATTTGCAGCAAACCAGGGACGAAATTAGGAATTGGAAAAACGCAGGGGTCAAGAAAAAACATCAACTTTCTTCAAAACTATAATGTATTCAAACATGAAAAATTATGGTTATTTTTTTTAATCATTGCAATTGAAAGTTGGAACTATTGTGTAACGTATATATACAGAGGTTTATAAACTTTCTTTTGTTAAAAAAAAAAAACTAATTAATTTGCAATATAAAAGTGGGGTAATATAATATTTTCAAAAGACTACACAGAAAAATAAATAGAGGATAAAAGAACCAAATAACTCAAGAGAACGTTTATGTACATTATGAAATTTTTCAGAATTTCTAGAGGTAACCCGAGCGATTATTAATTAGAAACTTGAGGGGACCTATGGCAGCTGCTCTCTTCATTCCTGCAACAAGCCAAACCAATTATTGTTCGTTCGTTAACTTCAGAGTCTTGAGGATTAATCGGTATTAGTTTGGGAATAATCCCAAAAATCAACTGGATATCTCACTTATAAAAAAAGAATTCAAAATTCGTGTGTAATTTACTGTGAAATTACCTGGATATACTGATACGGCACAGAAAAATCAAAAGTGCTGATTGAATCGAGAACATAGCTAGCTTCCATATTGTTGGTGAGTGAGTGATTGAAGCTGCAAGATGACCTGATGGAGCCATGTCCTTGAACCCTAAATTTTCAAACCATTTCTAAAAACAAATTTTCTTTACCCCAAGGGAAAAGATTTTGAAAAATAAGGCTAGTAGAAAACAAACCTACCTAGTTGTCCCTTCGCGAAAACAAACAATTGGGAATGACATAACCGTAACGCGGGAAGATCTAGGAGATGCGAATACAAATAACCCAGAAATCAAGAGCACAATCACTTAAGAACAGCAAATTTTTCATGATTCACTCGATGAAGAATCGTGATGGAACTGTTCTATCGCTACAATTTGAAGTTATATTATTAGTATGTAAAAAAGTACTATCAGGTTATTCATAAAAGCTTTGGTAGGAATATTCTGGACCGGGCAAATCAAAATCTAGGGTTTGAAGAAGATGGAAGAAAGAAGAAAGGTTAAAAAAACATGGGTTTGGTCTCACCAGATCATGCTGGCAGCTTCAACCTCTCAAACCGAACATATCATCTTCACCAAATTGCAAATAGGGTTTCGATGAGGAAACCCTTCAAGGGGAGCCATGCATTTATGTTTCTTTGGCTCTCTATCTCTCTCTCTCTCCCCCCTTCTCTCTCTCTCTCTCTCTCTTCTTGTATGTCTGTTATACAGTTCATATATAGAGTTTTCAGTTGTGGGTTTTGCCCTTTTCTTACAGCTATTGACATTGACCCGCTGTTCCCCATGCTCCCTCTCTCTCTCTCTGGATCTGGGATTTTATTGAGTAATGTATTCTGGAGGAAATTAACATATATGGGACCACAAGGTCATCTTTAACATTAAACATAAGGCCTCAATCAAGGTAATTTGTCTGTAACAATTTTGGTAGTTAATAATCATAAAGAGAAAAGTGGTTTGGTCAAACCCAATAAATAAAATGGTTAAATAATTTAGACTAATATCAAAAACAACCACGTTAGTGCAGCTTCACATTTGACCCTAGCTAGCTAGGGTTTGAATTATAGAGTTAAAGAATAATGCTAGCAAGGGTACCATAAGTATTAAGGAGTAATGTTATAGTGATCTTATTTAGAGATCCGATATAATATTAAATTATTTGAACTACTCACATCTATATATAATATGTGCGAATTATCAGATTAATTTTAATAAAGTGTCAGACTGTATGACTTTACAGAGATGAGATACAATGTGGTCACTGTAGCATCGCCCACGTAGATACGAATACATATATATACTATTGTCTTGATATGGTTGGAAGATATGGGGATATAAATAGTGCAGGCGTGCTTGATCAGTCACATGGGCAATGTCCTATGCCTATTTACACAATGTGCAAGGTCCTCCAAATGCTTGGATACACCAGCTGTTAGTAGTTGTTTTCAATGTCTAAGGCAGCATTAGGAAAATACTAGAAAGTCTCTTCTATCAGCTAGGGTTTCAATCATATGTGTTGCACCGTTATAAATATCAGTATCTGAATCAACACCAGTATCATGCGTCGAAACGAAATACTCGCTTAACAGATCAATGAGACAGAACTTGGTTATCTATTGATACAGTTGATTCAACTACTCTCTTTTTTGACTACTCATTTGAAGAAGAAAAATCGCAACAACCAATAAAGTAACCATTATTGCATGCACATTATGTCTCAGTGGGTATCGTTATTTCAAACCATGAATGGAATTAAGCTTGTAACCAAGCTTTTAAGATGACTATCAAGTCTTATAGGGTCAATCAATACATAACTTTACCCTTATATATTTGAGTCATTTGCTAGTGTACGGTAAAATTAGTTCTCTATAAATTACTCGAAGTGCGCGTAACTGTATTATCAGACACTGTAAATGATTAAAAAAATACTACGCGGGTGGATGTATATATCAAGCAGGCCTCCTCTAACAAAAAGAAAGGGCACCCAAATTTAGTTGCATTATTTGATGAAAGGTATATATTGGCATGGTTGGTGGAATCAGATGAGGGCACCCAATTTGTCTTTAGTTTTGGGTGGTTCTTCTCTGGCTTTAGTTGACAAACAATGACATAAAGACAAGACCTAATGGGAAAAAAGGACCACAACTTTTTTCTTTATAGTCTGATTAATGGATAGGCTCACATGGTTTTGCTTTGTTATTTAGCTCAAAGAGTTGAAATCTCTTCATTTTTTTAAGGTTTCCCTAATGGTGGTTGTGGAACAAAATTAAGCTGTCCATGTGGTAAGACTTTTTCTTTTAATTTCCTGCAAAAAATATTGGGTAGTAATTACTTTCTCTTCTTCTTTAATTACCAATGTTTTTGGTCCCCACTTGTGTTTGATTATTCATTTTCATGCTTTTTATTATTTTAAAGATAGGGTTCTTGGATGCCTTTTGTCTCACAACCATTGGTTTCTCTTAAGGATGTGGTGGATCCCATTATCTCTAATTGCTTCATGTGATCATACTCAATTTCCAAAGACTGGTTTTTTTTTATTCTCTATTAATTTGAATTTATTGAGATCTATGTTAAAATTGAGAAAAGAACGAGAAATAAAAGATAGTAGTCAATTTATGCAAGGTTTTTATATATATATATCTCAGATTGTCCAAGCCAACTTAATTACAGGCACTTCGACTAGTCTTTGGTGAACCAATTTCACCGCCTACTAGTGGGGGCCCATTTAAAGTCAGGACAAAACCCTACATGAATTGACCACATTAGAATTAATATAGTACCTGAGAAATTTCGAATCTGAAACCTTGAAGCACACTTCAATGTTTTAAACATTGACCACCAGACTAATCATTTGGGGTTAATGTATGCAAGGATTACTTGAAGAAGATAAAAAGCTTCTTTGTTTTTTTTATTGTTAACATATATATTCCTCAATTCTACTATTTGAGTACTTTTAACTTGAAGTTCTCTCAATTTTAGGTGAAGTACAAGAGGGACCAAAATGATATCATTGTAAATTTGCTATATCCATGTGTGAGGGAGTAAAGTGCTCTATACCCTAACCAAGAGGGGTAAAATTCATAATATCATTTCTTTCTTTAATTCCCTTTAGTACCGAAAACAGAGTCTAAGTGTGGCCAAGGTCAAATTTTGTTTGAGTTACGAAAATGAAGGAAAAAAAATATATATACATATATAAGGTAAAAATTACTAATAATGTAAGTAAAATGTGTGTGTATGTGAGTGAGTGAGAGGGAGAGTGAGAGGGGGAGAGAGAGAGAGAGAGAGAGAGGGGAGAGGTGGTTAAGGGAACTAAATGGGGCTTGGCAGGTAGGTGTTTAGTTTGAAATTATTGAGTTATGGGGTCACGTAAGCAACGTGATTATGTCTAAATGCTTCCTATGTTATTAGTGTTAATGATTCATTTAGGACAATATGATAAAGAAAATGCTAACCATCGCCTATTAGATGGTCGATAATATATATAATATATATCGATATTTGTAAATTATATATTAATATCTGTAAATATACATATATATTCATAAATATTTATTAATATTTATGTGTATATTATTTATTTTTTATTAGGTAGTGGTTAGCACAGGCCGGTATGATAATAATATTATATAAACCATAGCAAACATGTTTAGTCCAAATCCCTGCATGCGTCAATCAATCTGACAACGCTGCCACACGTGTCGATCATACATGGTTTCGTCACTTCCTCTAAAGTCTGGTCCTTTTACTTTGGAGGTTCCATGTTTTCAGATAAATTCAAAATTCATTTCCTGCATTAATTTGTTTAGAGGTTCATTTCGTCACTTCCTCTACAAATTTCTGGTGAGAAAATTAAGCATTTTTTCTTCACAGTTAGTTTAGAGGTTCAATGAATTTATTGCTAAAAAATAGTAATATATGCAAAATGTGTATTAATATTTATTTTTGTTTGTCTTTATGTGTATATTATATATCGCTCATTAGGCTGTGGTTGGTAACAGCGGTAAGATTCTTATTAAAAAAATTATCAATTGAAAATTTTAAAGAAGAAAAAAACTTATACCAACTAGTACTGGTACGGGCCTAGTACAATTCGATATTGACCGGACTACCAAGTATGGGCCAATAGAGTACGTGAGGTTACCGATACAAGTTTTGGTTCGGTACAATATGTACAATACGATAGAGATAATACTAGTAATGTCAACTTTTTCTCCATAAAAATTGAACCAACAGCCGTGATGCTTTGGACTTTTGTGAAGACTAGGCTTATCTTCAGTTCAAAATTTTAAATTAGTTTCGATGTTCAGAAACTTATTTTGTGGAGTAAAATTTGCTAGTTGTGGATTGGCTTATCTTGATGATCGAAACTATGCTTTTTGTAAACAAGATCATTTATTTTAAAAATAAAGTTGATTGGAAATTGATAAACACATTACGATATCAAAAAATAAAATATTAGCTGATCAGATACGTTATCTTTTATGTTTTAATGTCTTCGCTCCAATTTTGGGCTTCATTCCGAACTTGATCAAATAGTTTATTTTCCTCATCGAGCTTGTTGTGCATGCAAAAAAATCAAACTGATCAAACATCTGTAGAAACATGAACGAAATACGTTTTCTCTAAACAAATCG
Organism: Arctostaphylos glauca; assembly: GCA_019985065.2. Taxonomy (NCBI): domain Eukaryota; kingdom Viridiplantae; phylum Streptophyta; class Magnoliopsida; order Ericales; family Ericaceae; genus Arctostaphylos; species Arctostaphylos glauca. Next base: position 21,507,407 of record JAHSPW020000001.1, on the reverse strand, counting down.
TCTTTTCAACACAAGCGTGTTTCGCACCTCTGACAGCAGGATCCCGAGTTCCCCTCTACACACCTCGTGCTCACAGTCTAAAGTGGATACAAGGACACCATCAGCATGACTCTGTTGGATTCAAGATTTAGTCACAGGGATTCTAAGATTTATATATATATATATATATATATATATATATATATATATATATATATATATGCTCTGTTCAGTTGTTAAGAATTCAGTACATACAAACTATTCAGGATCATGAATCAACCTCAATAAGAAGAAAAGGAAGTGATGGTAAGATCTCTATTTATTCATCAAGCTATTAAATATCTTACCCAAATTTCATATTTCTACAGTGTCCTATCTGTTTCCTAACTGTAGATTCCCAATCTAAGAATCATTCACATATATAAAGTATTGATGTATGGATAATACTTGTAGGTTTATCATGTACTGATGATACTCGTAAGGCTGCTCCTGTACAGCTCAGTTCGTTTGCGACCTCAAATCTTGTAGAAAAATAGCAAAGGAGATACAAGAATTATAAAAACCATTTGTTATTCAACCAATTACTCATTCTTAATTATACTACTCAATCTACAGAAAGCCCAGTCCGGGAGAAGCATATATGAGAAAGCCTGTGTACACAGGTTTTGGTGCACATATCTGGATATAGGTACATTTGAAATCATCCATACATTTGGGGTCTACAAAATAAGTACGTCGGACAATTCTGAACAAACTTGTGTCCTAATTTATGCCCCAAAATATGTGCTTGTAGCATTCCCCATCACGTATTCCCAGGGTCTTTCAACTATAATTATTGAAACCGCTTTCAATATAACTAGTTTCTACTTTTTTACAATTGGCAGAGATGCAGATTACTTTACAAAATTCAGATATTTGGGTATTTTTGGCCATTAGCAACTGAAACAAGCTCAGTGAAGTGCAGGCAGAAGTTACCTTTAAACTCTACTTAGCAGAAAAATTAATCTGTATAATTTTCTAAATTAGGCCAACCTTGATCAGCCTGTGACTTCACAAACTCTGCTAAAAGTTTGATCTCATCTTCCTGTAGGCGAGGTCCGAAAGTGCACTGACCAATTGGTGTACAGTTCTCTCCAAAGCCCTGGAAAAACAAAAAAAATGGCACATTGTCTCCATTTGCTTAGGTTATTCATGGAAACACACATACAAAAAAAGATTAAGAAACCTTACTGGCATTCTTCCCTTGCCATAATAGGTAACTCGATATATCTCCTCTTCTGTGTCAACTCCATTTCTGCGAAACCAAGAACCATCAGACGTTCTTTTTGTTTGATAACCGAAGTATCAGGTTAGCTTGGAACCAAGCTGGAGTAAAACTTTGGGATTCCCCACCTAAATAACCGACTAGTCCTCGGGGCATTGGAAGTAATGACCGAGCATAAGCCGTAGTGGCCCCAAGACCCAAGTATTAAGGTACCGAGTTTAGACCGCAAGATGTCTAAGTTTACATCTCATCTGCTCTATCACTTAGACAACCCCTTGGGGTTAAGAACCATCCGACGTTAGCAGATTCCCCTCTTGGTTGCCATTGGATCTTGGATTTGTGAAGGAAAAAGAAATATAGTAGGAAAAGTAATTCACGCATATCCAATCTTTAACCCATCTTTCCCCTTCCTTTTTCTTTTCCTTCACAATTCCAACATCCAAAACTAGAAAATTGTTTCCAACTAGGGCCGTGTTTCAAATGCTTATTCATCTTCAGCCAGTGTTTCGAAACCACTACCAGTGAACTAATTTGGAAGCTTAGTTATTATGTCTAAGAGCATCTCCAACAAAAATGTCAAATCCAATGTGGCAAATGAGGTTTTAAAAAATGACATCAAACTCCAACAAACATGTCAAAAATATTGTCAAATCCTATGTAGCAATTAAAAAAGGTTACTTGATGTCAAATTTGACATCAAGTGTCAAATGTCTTTTTACCTTAAATGCCCTAATTTTAATGTACTTTTGCCTTGAATGCCCCAATTTGACATCTTTGTTTGAGATAAAAAAATTTGAATGTCAAATTTAAATATGTCAAATTGCCATATAGGCCATCAAAAATAATTGACACTTCAAAATTTGACATCCAAGAATCTTGGAGATGCTCTAACATTATATTTTCTATTTTTGTACTTTAAAATGGTTTGAATTCTTGTGCCATGGAAATTGAACTGGGTTAGAATGCAGATACACAAATTTCAAGTACTAAAATTGGAAATTGGACGGATTTACCTCTGTAGATCTTTCGGAAACAATGTTGCACCCTATAGGAAGACAATGAAGCTGTGGATTAGATAAGGAAGTGATTGGCATATAAGGAGTGGTCATCTGGAATTTTTTGAGTATAAAGAGACTCTCACTGGCTGTATTATGTTTCCTCCTCCAACATGGCATCCAATGCATGCTCGACCAAACAATGTAGCTCCTCTTTGTACATCTATTCCTTGTCCAAGTGACACTGAATATTCAGAGAGAGAACGAGAGAGGATAAACATGGTTTCCAAGTTATAAAAGCAGCCTTAATAGAAATGAGTTTCACACAGATCTATTGTGAAATACGGAACTACTTGTGTTTTTCTATCTGATGAATTATATTTATGTGGGTTCTACGTAATTCTATGAAAACATGGAAATCTGAACCATTTTTCCACGTCACACATATTTTTTACTACTGTCAACGGAAGTCATGGAAACAAAACATGCCTAGTGCCAAAACATGTTTTAAGGTGAGTGTTGATAGACTCAGCCAACGTAGCTGTTATGCTTCCTTCTTCTTGACATGAAAAACAGGTGCCAATAGTTTAATTAAAATCTGACTAGAATAACAACCAATTAGACATCCGAAAGAAATCTTACCCATGCTACAATAAGCCATACGCCCCCATTATAAGCTTCAATAATCCTTCGTACATGTAGCAAAAGTTTCACCGTCATGACTAGTGCTAATTAAGCGTTACACACTTGCACTTTTAATTTCTTTTATACTGTTTAGGCTTTTTGTTTTGTACTTTATAACGTAGGCAGGTTGCATTTTCTTCCATACTAGCCTGGATAAGGGATCACAAAAGCTAGCATAGTGCAACCAGAGGTACATGAACGCTCTATGTTCTGATTCATAAATGTAGTATCTAAGCTTCTTTTCAAGAAAAGCCATAATATCAATTTAAATTCATTTCTTGGGTTAATCTAATTGATTGTTCCAGCCCACGAATCAGAATAACTGGTACAATGAGAAGATGCAAAAGTTACTTTTATGACAATGTTGGTTCGTGAAGGAGATTATTTACTGGATTGTGTTTTCCGGTAACTGTATGTTCTCTGTGAAGTTCGTTTCTAAACCAACAGCATATTGACAGTAAATAAGCCCAAATCCACTTGCTTCATTTCAAAAACTGTTTCCTCTTCTCGATGACAGACAAAAATTGCATGCATGACTAATAAAACTACTTCTGAGAACAGCCTCAAAACACTTTTCTCGAAGGGTAATGCTAAACAGACATAATTTTTCTGAATTCTGGTCCTTTATTTCAAAAAACACCCATCCTTGAATGACATAATTCTAAAAAATGCCAGTTTTTTGTATAAGTAAATACTTTTCAATTAGAAAAGTTTTTAAACTGGATAATCGAATCTTTTTTGACACCAAAACGGAAATCAAATTGAAAACTAAAGAGTTTTCGAAGTTGTCATTGTTTTCCTTTCCAAAATACAAAAAGCGAAAATCAAAAGTTCGAGACAATACAATGACCTACATTGTTTTACTATTATTTCATCTAACTCTAACACCATCTATGATGCTTAGGTCCTAACAACTTAACAGTTATACACTTCTTGCACCATAATTGCCTACATACTAAATTTCATGATATCTCCTCATAACTAAATCCCAATGAAATGAAAACACAAACGTTCTATGCAGTTCCGTGCAAATAAGTGTTGATAAATGAAATTGCAGTATTTTCATGGCCAAAAAAGAGCAAATTCAGCAGTAAGTAAATCAAACTGAAGATACTATGAATTGGTTACTGCAAAATTAAACTGTTTCAGTTGGGCTTCACCTGGGGGATTGAAGATAGGGGATACGGCTAAGAATGCAGCCATGAGAGGTGGAGCCAAGCTCTTCATGATCTTCACTTGTTGTTTTTGCTTTTGAACACTTGGGTTCTGTCCTCCTCCTCCTCCCTTTACATTTCCCTTATGAAAATCGATCGTCGTTACAATTTGATTCGCCCATTTGCCGAATTACAGATGGGAAATCAATACAAACACAAAGTATGCATACATATACGTATGTACATATGTACATGTATCCACATAGAAAGAGAGAGACCTTTGTAGGCATCGAATGGATAATGCTTTTGCAACTGGGCAGCAGGGACGCAAGCTCCATGTCTGTGTACTGATAATTGGGTGGGAAATTGGGAAATGCGACTCGGAGAGTTCTGAAACGTCGAATTTCTTGTTTTTTCGGGTTTGAGAAAAACCGCTAGCCCAGGGTTCGCCCACGATAGTCGGGCTCAATCTCAGCCCGATTTAGAATCTTGCACAGACCTCTGGGTTGAGTCCGGATCCTCTGTCCCACTTCCCTGTCCCACTCTCCTGTCCCACCCTCCTATGCTCGCCACCTCACCACAAAATTAAACCCATCACAAACTCTTCGAATTCTGTTAGTTAACAGAATTTGAGATTGCCTAAATCACAAAATTGCCATTGTGGTAAAAAATCTTCCAAACCCAAATCATTAATCAAAAGTCACGCACTAGGGTAAAATCCTCCACTGGCAAATAATTCAAGAGAACTACCAAACAAAAGGCAAACCCCATGAAACAGAACAAAGGGCGGTAAAATAATGGAACCAGAAAACGAATCGCATGAAGAACAAACAATATGAACTGATGATAGAAAATAAGAAACTTTTATGAGCCATCCCAAAAAAAGGAGAATCCTTGTAACTAAAATTAAACATAAAACTCAAAATCCAAGCTAGTCCATTCAAGACAACAAGAGAACCACAGAACCAAACGCAAAACTAAAACTAATTAATTAGATCAAACAAAATTACACAAAAAAATATGCAATTTTGAGGAAACACAATATAATTCAAAATTGCATATTTTTTTGTGCAAAATCTATTTTTTCCTGCCTGTAGCATTCTTCCTTGCTAGTTTTTGCTTCAACAACTTCCTACTCCTTTCTCTCCCTCTGCGATCCTTACGAGTTTCTTCACATCTGACCCAATCTTCCTCCTCATCAGTATCGTCATTAGAAAAACCCTCTACGAGTGTGTGTCTTTTAGCGGCAACTTCATGCTTTGGTGTTTCTTTGTACTCTTCTTCCTCGAGTTCAAAGCTTGATAGGAGTACATAAAGCTGAAACCCTACAAGGTCGACCGGAGCTGTTGTAGATGCAGGGTAGAGAAGGAAGTCCTCTGGATGGGTTTCAAACAACTTCCTCCTCCTTTCTCTCCCTCTGCAATCCTTATGAGTTTCTTCACATCTGACCCAATCTTCCTCCTTATCAGCATCATCATTAGAACAACCCTCTACGAGTGTGTGTGTTTTAGCGGCAACTTCATGCTTTGGTGTTTCTTTGTGCTCTTCTTCCTCGAGGTCGAAACTTGTTAGGAGTGCATAAAGCTGAAATCCTACAAGGTCGACCGGAGTTGTTGTGGATGTAGGGTAGAGAAGGAAGTCCTCTGGATGGGTTTCTATGAGTTTAGCCATGAGTGTTGATGATTTCGACATTGTTTGAGGAATGAGGAATGAAGAGAGGAGACTATACTTTATAGAACTTGTGGGTAACCTTATAACTTTATACTTCAGAGTCCAATCAGTTTTGAAGTTTCAAATTCTAGTTGAAGTGGTAATGGATAAGTCCTTCTTTATTAGACTTCCAATCCAAGTAGATATAGGAAAATTGAAACTTCCAAATTCAAGTTGTTATAGATATGGTTAAAGATTGTATCATTATCCTGTAAAGAGTTTTGTCATCTTAGGTCAACAAAGTTATTATTCTTTTAAAGAAATTTATTGTATTTATTTTTTAAAAAAATGGCTTGAGTAATTGAAAATCAAATAGTACGCCTGAGGGAAATGGGTTGAGTAATTGAAAATTAAAAAAATAGGTTGGATAATTGAAAATCAAAATGTGGCCACGGAGTTGATGAAGGAGATGGGCTGTGTTTAATTTTTCAAATTGAGCATTCGACAGCCTAACTCGATTATTTTGAGAAGTTTTTGGTTTTATTCATTTTTTTACGTATTTTTTATTTTTATTTCAAATTTTGTACTTCAGAGTCCAATCAGTTTTGAAGTTTCAAATTCTAGTTGAAGTGGTAATGGATAAGTCCTTCTTTATTAGACTTCCAATCCAAGTAGATATAGGAAAATTGAAACTTCCAAATTCAAGTTGTTATAGATATGGTTAAAGATTGTATCATTATCCTGTAAAGAGTTTTGTCATCTTAGGTCAACAAAGTTATTATTCTTTTAAAGAAATTTATTGTATTTATTTTTTAAAAAAATGGCTTGAGTAATTGAAAATCAAATAGTACGCCTGAGGGAAATGGGTTGAGTAATTGAAAATTAAAAAAATAGGTTGGATAATTGAAAATCAAAATGTGGCCACGGAGTTGATGAAGGAGATGGGCTGTGTTTAATTTTTCAAATTGAGCATTCGACAGCCTAACTCGATTATTTTGAGAAGTTTTTGGTTTTATTCATTTTTTTACGTATTTTTTATTTTTATTTCAAATTTTGTAGATTATTAGTCATCTTGATGAAAGAAATTAAAAATTATAAAATTATGTTTAAAAATTAAAAAAAAATCACTAAAATAGGTAGTTACCAAATCATGGAGTGTAGTGATAAGGGTAGGTAGTTACTAAAATATCTATTTACTTGTTTGCCCATGGTAGTTAAAGTGAGAGTGATTTGTTTTGAAACTTTTTCAAGGATAATAATGGAAATCACTTTTGTGACACGGCTTCAATTTTTTTGTTTATGCCAAAAGGGATAGCCCAAAGTGAGAGTGATTTGTTTTTAAAGTTTTTCAAGGATAATAATGGAAATCACTTTTGTGACATAGTTTTAATTTTTTGTTCATGCCAAAAGGGATAGCCCCTTTCTATTAGTAAGTATAGATAGATAGATAGATAAAAAAATGCCTTTTCCTCCGACCATCGCAGTTCTCCAATGAACAGATATCGTTAGATTTGGTTGGTCTTGGTTGAACCATTTGAAGTTATACGGAGCAGGACATCCGAACCTATTAAAGATGTTTGGAAATTTTTGGACCGAACAGAATAAGCCTAGAACCTTATCGATTGCCGCAAGTTGTCTTCAATCTCTTTGTTTCCTGTCGTTGATTTTTGACGCAGATCATCTGTAGAATTTGCTAATTAGGTAAGCCATGGTCATGTTGAAATATTATTTTCTGGTTGTTCCATGATTTTTTTTTTTTTTTGAAATATTGGAGATTAAATTGCTACTCAGTGCACAAAGCTTTCAGGATGAAGGATTAGTAAGAATTTCAAGTGGTTGGGGTGATTTGATCTAGAAGTTCTATATGTCGGTGTTTGTATATGTGTATGTAGTCTATGTAGGGACCCACATCCTATGTCAATATTTGGCTACAATTTAATCAGGTTTTACAAAGTCAAATAGGAATAATGTACAAGATAAGCTTATGCATATTTGATTTGGGTACCAAGAAATTGGGTTGGACAATGGAAATTTGAGGCCGGGATACCAATGTGTCCTTTGTAATTAAGTTTGTTCACACTATCAATGTGTTATGATCCTAATGCAAGGTATGGGACTTGTCCCACATCGGGAGTATGGGCTTCTGGTGGGGGGTTAATAAGTCCTTGGGCACCCTCCCTTCAATAGCTAGCTTTTGAGGGTGAGTTCTACCCAAGGATTTATTACATTGGTATCAGAGCTGGTTCCTCCCTGGACGAGACCGTCACGGGTTTGTCGGAGGTGCCAAAGGGGCGACCTGCCGCCGTGGATGTCACGGGTTTGTCGGAGGTGCCAAAGGGGCGACCTACCGCCGTGGACGTCGGTTCTGAAGGGGTCGGGTTTGTTATGATCCTAATGCAAGGTATGGGACTTGTCCCACATCGGGAGTATGGGCTCCTGGTGGGGGGGTTAATAAGTCCTTGGGCACCCTCCCTTCAATAGCTAGCTTTTGAGGGTGAGTTCTACCCAAGGATTTATTACACAATGCAGTCCCTTTTCTATTACTTCGTTGGAAGTTTCTGTGCTATCCCCCCAAAAGACTTGGCTTGACTTCCATAGCATATATTAATATCAAATCTGTGATGGGTTTTCTCAACATATCATAACTTAATTGCTTTGGTTGCAATTTTGATTGTTAAACACATGGCCAGTGCTATCAAGAGGCAACCTACTCTTTCAATCCAATCATGTTTCCCAGAGACAGGATCTACTCCAGGCTCAAGGTCAAGCCCCCGAACACCAACAACTCAACCACCACCTAAAACCAACATCCTTAGAACAAGGTTCTGTAGTGGAGCTCCGGTTCAAGAATACAGTGTCGAAAAATTTGTTTCGATTGACATTCCCCCAATAAACTCACCACAGTTGCTTCCGCTACCTCCCTCCGATCAACATGTTTCGTTTGTGCTCACTGACCACGCCAACCCTGCAATTGCGGCACTGCTTAATGAGGTTCAAAGTGCAGAAGTTGCATCTAGGAGGCCCACACCCGTTTCTCTACTAACGTTACCAAGGCGATTTCTAAGAGTCAGTAAGTATATCATCTTTCGACGCTTATTCTATCTCGGTTTCATGTTTTTTAACTTTGTTTTCTTCCTTTGTCGTAGCATCCCTATTGCTGGTAGATGGCTAAGTGACTTTGTAACATACTTTCTTTTCTACTGTAGCATCCCATAATTGAGTCCCGTTTGGAAGTTTCAAAATTGTAAAGAGACATGTAACTTAAAATGCAAGGCATTTAGGCCCCGTTTGGTAAACGTATAAGCACCTGGGATGGGAGTATCTATCCCATGGGTTGACGAAGCCTCTGTTTGGTTCAACATCAGGACCTGGGATTAGGAAGCCGGTCGGACGGTGAAGCCCGTGAACAGTGCGGATTACTAATACCGTCTTCGACCAGGTATTAGCAATCCAAGCGTCCGTTGAAGAAGTCGACTGACCCATTTGCCCCTCGCGAAGACAAATCCAGATCTGCAGCTCGGCTACACAGGTGATTGAACCGATTTTTCCTACAGATTTTTGGTCGATTTCGTGCACGATTCATCACTTTCGTGCATGATTCATGAATATATTGGTATGCATCTGGCATTCATTGTCGATTTCCAGATTTTTGTTCTTGATGTCGATTTCCAGATTTTTGTTCTTGGTCTGCATCTGGCATTCATGCGATTCCATAACTAGTAGTTCGAGTCTAGTAGATGTCGATTTGGTCGATTCATCAATTTTTGGTCGATTTCCAGATTTTTCCAGATGTCGGTCATTTTCACCCGTGTATGGTTGTTTGATGTTGCGCGATTTGGAGCATCTGGTTGGTCGGGTTTATGCTGAGAAATCTTTGTATTCTGGAAATGGATTGAAATCTTTGTATTCTGGAAATGGTTGGTCGGGTTTATGAAAACTGGTCATTTGCATATACATCTCATATTCTGGAAATGGATTGAAAACTAGCATGATCTATTTCGAAAACTAGCATGATCTCTGATATTGTGATTCAATACCAACAATGACAATCTAAGCATAGAAAAAAGAAATTGTTTTCGAGTATTATATCATACCAACCGACCTCCCACTTATCGAAATTATGACCGCTGACTTAAATCATTGTAGGAGTACGTTTTGTTTTACCTTGTTTTTGTACCTGAACTTGAGATAGATGATTTTACGTGCTAAAGCAGAAGCTAGATGTGCTAACTTACGGGATGAAAAGCACACACTTATGTCTGCCCAATTAAGTCATAATATTGGGGATAAGTACATAATATTGTGTAATTTTAGACTTGGTCAGAGTCCAGTGTATGTGTTAAGGTTGTTCGTTTGATTGACTTGTATGAAACATGTAGAACAATGGACAATGAAGGCGAGATAGATGACATGGATGAAATGGTGAATGCTTTTATCGCCTTACAACAAGTTGTTACATCCTTGAACTATGCCTGCGCCTTTTTCATGACCATGATACACGCCGTCGTGGAAGGGATCCAACGTAGGGATGTTGTTATTAGAAATCCACATCCATTCCATACGCAGTTAGACCGTTTAAACCGGTTGGTTAAAAATAGTGAAGAAGATTGCTTTAACCAACTAAGAATGAGTAGACATGCATTCATGCGACTATGCATGATGGCAAGAGGCGTTGGGTTGTCCGATTCAAGGTATGTGGTTGTAGAGGAAAAAATGGCGATATTTGTATGGACCCTTGCCCATCACAAAAAGAATCGCCATATAAAGTTTGACTTCTTGAGGAGTGGCCAAACAATAAGTAAGTACTTCAATGAGGCACTCAAGGCTGTGTTGAACCTCCATAATGTTCTACTTAAAGCCCCAGAGCCAATTCCTCCTAATTCTCATGACGATCGGTGGCGGTGGTTTCAGGTAAGTGTTTACCGTAAGGATAGTGCATTAAGTCAATGTACTTTTACCATATGTGAAAAGTAACATGTAATCATATTTTCATAGAATTGTCTTGGAGCACTGGATGGGACCTATGTAGATGTCCGCGTTCCAGCTGTTGACAAACCAAGGTATAGAACCAGGAAGGGTGAAGTTGCAACAAATGTGTTGGGTGTGTGTTCTCCGGATGCCCAATTTATATATGTAATGCCTGGATGGGAAGGATCAGCATCAGATTCTAGGGTGCTTAGAGATGCTGTAACTAGAGAGAATGGCTTGAGAGTCCCAAACGGTATGACCCTCGAATTGTAAAAATTTTGTCAATGGTAAAATTACAACTTTCTGATTACGTGTGAGCCTATTTTTTGAGCAGGTCATTACTATCTTATAGACGCCGGCTATACTAACGGGGATGGCTTTTTAGCACCCTATAGAGGGCAACGTTACCACTTGAGCACGTGGAAAAATGGTCGTACTCCTACGAGCCCTCAAGAGTTTTTTAATATGAAGCATTCTGCCGCTCGTAACGTGATTGAGAGGTGTTTTGGAATGATTAAGGCAAGGTGGGCTATTTTGAGGTCTCACTCTTTTTTCCCCATCAAAACACAATGTTGTATAATCACTGCGTGCTGTCTCCTGCACAACCACATCAGACGGGAAATGCCAACTGATCCATTGGAAGAACATGTTCAACAACAGTTGGATGCGCAACCAATGGAGGTGGGGGAGGAATTTATTGATGTCGTAGAAGCGACAGACCAATGGAGTGAATGGAGGACCGCATTAGCCACACAAATGTACAACGAGTGGCAGGCCAGTCGGTAGATGGGCATTGATATAGTTAGGCTGCTGAAGTTATTTTCTATGTTTGTAATAACATTCTAGGACTTTGTTGTTCCATTTCAGACTTTCAGTGTATGCATGTTGTATGGACTATGTTATGGACTTTCAGACTTTGCCTTTCAAAATGTTAATGGACTATGTTATGTGTGTGTATGCATGTTGTATTGCTAATACCTAACTACGTAGGTATGTCTAAGAAAGCATCTGCGGTGAAAGCCACAAGGCGCTTTTGGAACAAACGTGAGGAGGAATTCTTGCTAAACACAATGGAAGAATTGATCGCTGAAAACGCTACATGGAAACTGGACTGTGGGCAATTCAAAGGGGGCTTCTATGGGGAGTGTGAGAAGAAGATAATTCTAAATTTCGCAGGTACTGATTTGAGAGGGCACCCTCACATTGAATCGAAGATAAAAACTTGGCGGAAACAGTATAACCACCTGCAAGACATGCTTCGAACAAGTGGGTTCGGATGGGATGACGTGGAAAAAATGGTCCTAGTGGATAGCGATGACGTGTGGGAGAATTACGTTAGGGTACAACACTTTAAACTTATATCCCATTACAAAATAGTAGTACTTATCGTTCACCTATATTATTATGTTAGACATGATAATAATTTGTTGTAACCACTTACAGCGTGTCTCCGATGCGAAGGGAATGAGAAATAAGCCTTTTCCTTACTACGATGATTGGCTCAACCTGTTTGGCAAAGATAGAGCTAATGGAGATAACGCTGAGGCTCCAACTGAATCTGCTGCAGCAATGAATAGGGAGGAGACACCGGATGAAGGGTGTTACTCTCCTGTATTTGACTTTTCGTTGGGGCCTGATATGGATTTCACCATGTTTCACGGTACTCCACAAGCTGCTACACCACCTGCAGCTGCTACATCACCTGCCACTAAGATCAGTGGAAAAAAAAGACCCCGTCCCAATGATGAAATCTTGAAAGGACTATCGGAGATGGCTGGAACTTTTGGGACCCTTTTCGAAAACACAAACATCAGGATGGCTGAGATGGCGAAGGGGATATGCCATGCTCATCACATGTCCAATGCTAGGAAGGAGGTGTATGATGCTCTTTTAACTTTGCCACTTGAATCTGTACAACGGTTGAGGGCTGCGACCATGATAGTCGACAATCCTAAACACGTTGATTTGTTCTTCACTCTACCTGAACAGCAAAAGCTCGAATGGACTATCATGCTCTTGAATGGGCTTTTCCAGGACCGGTGTTACTTACGGTTCATATTTTTGTGTGAAACTTATGCAGGCCTGATGTATTCGTCATTGGTGTTTTGTAACTTATTGCCAATGATTAGTTACGTTACTTGTGCAATGCATAGGCCTACGTAGTTGGCTTTTGGGACATGTAATCGGTCCATCACCTATGTATTTACACACGTAATCTGCTTTTGGGACATGTAATCGGTCCATCACGTATGTATTTAGATACGAAATCTGCTAATGTAATCGGTCCTTGTAATCTGCTGCAATGGAATGGAACTTTAGCCTATGCAATGGAACTTTTCCTTACCACTGTTGTTTCTGATCTGATGTTTAGCCTTAAGTGGCAATGCTGACCATGAACTTTCTGTTTGGAATGTGTTGCCTATATTAATATGTTTCTGATCACCTATGTAATGAACTAGGATGTTTGAATGTCCAATGTATGTTTGCAATGTATATCTGCTGGTATGAACCACTGATTTAATGTTTGATCTCAAAAACTATGGTCAGCATAAGTTATCAAGCTACCATAGTTTATGCTATTGATCTATTGATCTATTGCATGCCTCTCCTGGGTCTATTGCATGCTGGTATATTTATGCTGCTGGTATATCTACCATAGTTTAGAAACACACTGGAAGCAAAGGAAACTCCTGCATAAGTAATGTCATGTAGCATGTTCATAGCACTCTGTTGAAAATTGAAATTACAACTTGTTTTTGATGATTCTATAGTTAGGAGGTGCAAACTTGTTTTTGAAGCATGTTCAGCAGGCAAGTCTTAAGCTGCAAACTTGTTTTTGAAATTACAGGTCTTAGGAGGTGTCTTGCTTTGTGCTTCTATAGTTGTATGGTTTGAGTTCTGTTCACTACGGCTTCTGAATAATCGAACTACATATATCAAACCAACAAACAGCGGGTTATACATTCCCATTGTAAAAATACCCATCATACCATGGACTGATTCACAAGTGCAATAAACACACATGCTCTTAATGGGGTTATACCATGGACTGATTCATACCATGGACTGATTCACAGCGGGTTATACATTCCCATTGTAAAAATACCCATTATATGCTGCCTGCTGCTCTTCTTGCTTCCGTAGCAATGAATTTAATGGGGTTTGCTTCATACACTTATACAATTCTGATATACACTTATGTTCTGATCTGCATGTGTTTGGATTGGACATGTAAGTTATGCTTCTGTTTGTTCTTCTTTGGCCTGCGACCTGCTCCTACACGGGCTATTCTGATCTACACTTATGTTCTGTTTGTGATATGCACGTTACCACTTGGTTTATGATCTGATCTACACTTCTGTTATGTTCTGATCTACACTTCTGTTTGTGATCTACACTTGGTTTTTGTCTGCTGTAAATCCTATGACTATGATTTTGAGTTTCAATTTTGACTCATTTGTTTTAAACATGCATCTTCATGGTTTAGCGACCACTGATCTTTGTTTTGACTATGACTATGTTCTGATCTTTGAATTCTGCTGCATCTTCATGGTTTAGCGACCACTTGGTTCTGCTGCATCTTCATGGTTCATGTGGGTTCATGTTCATGCGACCACTGATCTTTGAATTCTGTATTCATTCTGTTCATATGGTTTCTGATCTTTGAATGCTGAGTGGAATGCTATAGTCTATTTTTGTTGGCCACTGATCTTTGAATTCTGTTCACATTCAATTTAATATGTTTGTTGGCCACTGATTTGAATGGCCACTGATCTATATGCGTGCTGATCTATATGCGTGTATGATCGGCCTTTTTTGTTCATTCTTATTTCCAGAATTTGCAGAATTGCGTGTAAGAACTACTGACCATTTAAACTCGGTGAAAGCACTTACCTTACTAATGGTTTTTCCTGTTTTGGGTTCTTAACCTCTGGAGCAACCGAGTGGCCATATTGTGATTTGTTTATTGCTCTCTCGTTTATTTTTTTGAACATGCTTATGAACATGCTTAGTTTTTTGCAGGCCACGATAGGCAATGAAGAAATTCTATTACGTAGTGTATGTGGGACGTACTCCAGGAGTTTATGACTCTTGGGCGGCTTGCAACCAACAAGTTTCTGGATATCCGCATGCACTTTTCAAGAAATTTGAAACCTTGGATGAGGCGAACACTGCATTTCTTACGGACTACACTACCACAAGGCCCATTGGAAGAACTGAAGCGCTGCTCGACACTCAAGTCCCGTTGTTACCAACTGTTGAACAAACTCTGACAAACACTGACCATGCTACGGACGAACACGTCATTGGACAGTCACGATGTGGCCATAATTGTGCTTGGTTCATTCTCGGTGCCGCTATGTCCCTCTTAGTACAATATCTTGTATGGTACTTTTTCTTCTAGTCAAACGTAGGATTAAACTTTGTGGCTTCATATCCGAACAATGCGTTTTGGTTTGTCAAAAATCACAAACTTCTCTCATGTAATACGAAGAAGCAAATTGGTTGTATTTGGAGCCACTAATGTAAGTTGTGAAATCGTTTTTGTAAGTACTATCAATGACCTTATTTGGGTAAGTGTTATCGACCAGATATTTTTGTTTTCTCGTATTACCTTTTTTTAGTTCTATTTATGGGTCTAAATTAGTATAAGAAGAGAATAGATAAATAAAACAAATAAAATTGCTCATATTTTATTTTTATTTATTTCGTAGATAAATATATAAATAAAACTAAGAGATTGCTTATTTTTTATTATTTGGTCCATGAACTTTATTTTGTAATTTTTTTGGAATGAGAAACATAAATAATTCAACAATTTAGACGAGGGCAATTTGGGAAATTATGTAATTTAATCCCATCCCTTCCTTTTGCAAACAAACACCAACCCAGCATTATTAATCCTATCCCAAGTGTAAACAAACATACAACACAGTTTTTAATAATCCCTTGGTATTACGAATCCCAGTCTAATCCCACCGTCTTATGAATCCCAACCTACTAAGAAGTTTATCAAATGAGGCCTTAATTCTCAACATTGCTCCTTTATTTTTAGTTTATAATATTTTTTTTTGAAAGGCAAAATAAATATATATATTAGAATTGTGAAATAGAGTGACTATTGCACAAAGATACAAAATGGTCAAATGACATTCTAGAATGGCATTAGATAAGAGGAGATAATGCCATAGTTGGTGAGTCACCAACTAATGACCTATACCTCCCTCAACCACTGTCATAAATCCCTTCTCCCCTCTTCAAATCTATACTTGACTTTCCATCCCCTATACTTCTTCACAAACATTCCACTGGATCCATCCTCCTCGCAGCACACCAGCAGGATTATACAGTACATCTACGATTTTGAAGGGGCTGTCGATGTGGTGCACAAATGGCAAAGATGGAAGAACAGGATCTAGAGAAAGCAAAGGAGGTAGCACTCAGGGAGGAGGGGCTAGTATGATCTCTCTGCATACCCCAATCAGGTTATGGTTCTCTTTATACTGTGTCCAATGATTTTATTTTCCTGGAATGTTAGAGGCCTAGGGAAGGTTGACAAAAGAAGAAGAGTCAAAGAAGTAATCACCAAGAATAGAGCAGATATTGTTTTGATCCAAGAAACCAAAAAAAGTACAATATCTAGGGTCTGGATAAGATCCATTTGGGGAAGTGATGATTTTGACTACATTGAAGTAGATGCCTGTGGATCAGCTGGAGGTTTATTATGTATTTGGAAACCAACAATTTTCAAGCCTACCGCCTTCTATGCTACAAAGGACTTCATTGTCATGGAAGGAATGTTGAAGGAGGCTTTTCACTGTGTGATAGCTTATATACACGCACCAAATGAAGTTACTAACAGGAGGACCACATGGGAAGTATTGGCTAGAATCAAGTCCAGCATACCTTACCCATGGTGCATTGGAGGGGATTTCAATGAAGTGTGTAATTTGGGTGAAAGACAGGGGGCTCCAAGAAGAGACAGAGGAATGGCAGACTTCAAGGCCTTTATTGAAGAGATGGGGTTTATGGATATTCCAATGCTTGGAAGAAAATACACATGGGGAGAAGGGGACAATTCAGCGAGGTGGAGCAGAATAGATAGATTCTTGACACATCCAGAATGGGTACATCAGTTCAAACTCAAACAATGGGGTCTCAGCCGAGTACTCTCTGACCATTGTCCAATTGTTCTAAAGGAGGATGATAGGAATTGGGGGCCAAAACCTTTCAAGTTTTATAATGCCTGGACAACGCATAAAGACTTTCTCAAGGTCGTCAAGGAGGCTTGGGATGGAAACAAGGAGAACGGTTGGGCAGGCTTTAGATTGGCACGCAAATTGAAGACTACAAAAAACCATCTCAGGGACTGGAGTAAGAAAGAATTCTGCTCCCTAAAAGGTGAAATGCAGGAAGCTGAAAAAGTAATTTCTGACCTGGACCTCAAGGCAGAATTAGGTCCATTATCAGGGGAGGATACTACCCAAAAACTACAAGCAAGGAAGAAGTATTGGAGGATAAGTAGAGCTCTTGAGTCAATGTGGCTTCAGAACTCTAGGTTGAATTGGAACCTAAAGGGGGATAAAAACACCAAGTTCTTCCACTTGGTGGCTTCTGGAAGACAGAGAAGAAACATGATCAACTCCATCAAGATCCAAGGGAGGGAGGAACAGGAGCCGGGCCTGATAAAACAAGGAGTTTATTTCCACTTTAAGGAAGCTTTCGCAGAGAAGTGGCAAATAAGGCCAAGGTTGGTCATGCAAGGCCAAAACAATTTCAGTCAATCTATGGGAGAACAACTGTTAATGCCTTTTTCTGAAGAGGAAGTGTGGGGTGTAATAGCAAAATCAGATGGAAATAAAGCTCCAGGGCCTGATGGTTTTAATCTAAGGTTCTACAAAAAATGTTGGGCTATTATCAAAGAGAATGTGATGCAATTTTTTATGGAATTCCACCTTAATGGTAGGTTGGTAAAGGATTTAAACTCTGCTTTCATTACTCTCATACCAAAAGTAGATAACCCATTGGCCCTAGGGGAGTACAGACCCATCAGCCTGATTGGAAGTGCATATAAGATTCTGGCAAAAGTCTTAGCAAAGAGAATGGCACCAGTTATGCCTAGCCTGATAGGCAAGTTTCAATCAGCATTCGTGGGGAGCAAAGGAATTCAAGATGGGATCTTAATAGCGAATGAGGTAATCAGCTTCTGGAAAAAGAAGAAGAAGAAGGGGATATTAATAAAGCTGGACTTTGAAAAGGCATATGATAACCTCAACTGGAATTTTGTCATATCTATGATGAGAAACATGGGATTTCCATCCAAATGGATTGCTTGGATCAAGGAATGCATCTCCTCAGCCCATCTTTCAGTGCTCCTCAATGGCTCACCTACAGCTGAGTTTCAGATGGAAAAAGGAGTCAGACAAGGGGATCCGTTATCCCCATTCCTCTACATCTTAGCAGCCGAAGGGTTAAGCATTTTATTGTCAAGGGCAAAGGAGCAGAATATGCTAACTGGAGCTACTCTAGGGCCATTGTCCGGGAACCTAACCCACCTACAATTTGCGGATGATACGATATTATTTTGCGAGGGGGAGATAGAGGAAGTGTGGACTATCAAAAGGATCCTGAGAGGGTTTGAGGTTATCTCTGGGCTTAAAATAAATTATCATAAATCCTCAGTATGTGGAGTTGGAAGGGATAGTAACTTTATACAAACCTGCACTACAATACTCAAGTGTAAGTACACTAACCTACCTTTCAACTATTTGGGGCTGCCTCTGGGGGGAAATCCACAAAGGTGCAGCACATGGAAACCGATTCTAGAAAAGATTAGGAAGAAGTTAGCAAGCTGGAAGAGAAAAGTGTTATCAGTGGGTGGGAGAGTCACCCTAATTAAGGCAGTGCTCTGTAATCTCCCTATTTACTATCTCTCCATTTTCAAATTGCCATCAAAGATAGCCAAAGAGATACAGAGCATTCAAACCAAATTTTTATGGGGGGGAACTGAGGAAGGGAATAAGCTAAGCCTAGTCAAGTGGGATAATATTACCTGCAACAAGGAACAAGGTGGTCTTGGCATTAGAGATTGCAGACTTATGAATAATGCACTACTTCTCAAATGGTGGTGGAGATTTGCTACGGAGAGAAACAACCTGTGGAGAAGGGTGGTATGCGATGTCAATAAGATGAGTGCAGATTACTGGCTACCTAATGAAGGAAATGGATCCAGAGGTTCAACTATATGGAAGGGAATTTTGAGTGTACAGTTCAAGGACCCTGTAGCTTTTACAGTGTTTAGCAATCAATTAAGGTTCAGAGTGGGGAATGGGGAGGGGATTAGACTATGGATAGACAAATGGGATCAACACGGACAACCTTGGTCCAATAGGTTCCCAACCATTTTTCAGATAGTCATCAATAAGCAGGCCAGATTAGCTTCCCTCCTCCAAAATCAACAAGTGGAGGAAGCCCTCAACTTCAGAAGGCCATTGTTCTCATGGGAAGTGGAAGAACTTGATGCGCTGTCAACTGAATGGGATGCATTACAAATCCAGAGACAAGAGACAGAAGATAACCTACAATGGCAATTGGGGGGAGTGTTTACGGTTAAATCCCTATGCGAGCTTGTCCAAGGTCAGATGGAGCGAGAACAAATTGCGCCACCAAAATGTGTGTGGAGATCTAAATGTCCACCAAAAGTTCAATTCTTGTGCTGGTTATCATGGAGGGGTAAGGTAAAATCAGGGGAATTACTCCTTCAAAGGGGAATTATCAACCTAAATGCGGCTATGTGCAAATTTTGCGAAAACGAAATAGAGTCACAGGAACACTTACTCCTTCATTGCTACCCAATTTGGAAGAGCTGGTGCGAGGTAATCTCCTGGTGGGGTGTGGATTGGGTGGTTCCAAAGAACTTGGCTGATCTTTTTGTTTGGTGGTCGAGCTGGGTGGCCACGAGTCGGTCTTGTAGTGCTCCGATCTCTCTATGGAGGGCAATCCCTCCGGTCATGATCTGGTCGGTCTGGAAAGCGAGAAAACAGAGAGGCATACTCAAGGGCGAAGATGCTCAGTTGATCCAGACTGCCCTTTCTGTGCATAAGTTTAGTTGTGGATTCCATTTTGAAAATTTAGTGGCCCAGTTGTTAAAACTGCTTAATCCCCCTTCTCTGTGGATGTTCTCCATTTTTTCGATGGATTGAAAAGTTAGCAAGACTTTAAGGCCACCTCCTGCTCTGACTGTAACTTCTGGCCCTAGTTCACGTAGAACATTGGCCTTCAATGGTTCCATCATTCTCAGGGCTCTTAGTTCCCCCACTAAACTCCTCCACACCCAGTCATTACCCATTTCCTCCACTATTATGGATAGTTCTGTCTTCATCTTTGGAGGAATCTGGTCTGTAACTATCTCAGCATATGTTTTTCCACCTCTGACTTCAGAGGTAACTCTAACCTCGCCATGGTTACCCTGCATATGTCTGTCAGTATCTATCATCCTTTTTCTATTAGCACTGATAACTTGTTCCTCTTTCCTTGTTCTTCCTCCGTTACTGCCCAACTGCGGTTTCCATGGGAACTTTGCAAACTTGACATGAATTATATTTCCTCTAAGCGAAATTCCGTTCATACCGTGAATAGCCCTTATTGCTGCCTCCCTACAAGTGAACCTGATGAACCCAAACTTCGTGTTGTTTTTAGATTTTTTCGAGGGGATGGAAACCTCCTGAACCCTTCCAAATCCCCTGAAGATTTGCAATAGCCATTCCCCGTCCATAGCAACGGGAAGGTTATCCACATATATGGAGAAGATGGTTGTTCCTTCAACACCAGCTATCCTGTGGGCCTCCTCACCAATAGTCCCTCCTACATACGCCCTTTTTCTGGTCACCAGATTCCATCCGCTCCCTCCATTCCTCGCTCCCTCCATTCCTCGCATATTAATTAGCTTGCTTAGTTTATAATATATACAGCAATAGTAAGGGATGGTTCTGGAAAACTAAAAAATTTATTAATCTGTGACCTTTTGAAAGAGGACTAATATGATTTGGGACATCTTGAAATGAAAAAATGGACCAGAAATATATTGGAGGTAGGGCATGCTATTAGATCATTTAGCTAGCACCATCAGCCCTTATAAAGTTTGTTGTATTTAGTTAATTTTAACGAAGTCGACTTTTTGATTGAAAGAATAACATCAGTTTTCTTTAATACGTAGTCCTTCGGTTAATGGCTAATGAATAAGCATTCGTGCTATGTATGACTAAACAACCGAAACTGCCGTTTGTGCTTCTTACAATCAGATTGCCGTTTCACTTTTTGAAGTTATATGGAGCAGGACATCCGAACCTATTAAAGATGTTTTGAAATTTTTGGACCGAACAGAATAAGCCTAGAACCTTATCGATTGCCGCAAGTTGTCTTCAATCTCTTTGTTTCCTGTCGTTGATTTTTGACGCAGATCATCTGTAGAATTTGCTAATTAGGTAAGCCATGGTCATACTGAAATATTCTTTTTCTGGTTGTTCCATGATTTTTTTTTTTTTTTTGAAATATTCGAGATTAAATTGCTACTCAGTGCACAAAGCTTTCAGGATGAAGGGTTAGTAAGAATTTCAAGTGGTTGGGGTGATTTGATCTAGAAGTGGAACACAGAAATCACTGACGATGAACATGCACCCATACATCTGCATGCGCATGCAAACAACATATATATGTATACATGTATGTATATACATACGAGTGCACACACAGATATAAACAATTGAACACATATATGGAGAGGAGGAAAGTAAAGTTTATTTTCTTGTCAATAACAGGACTGAAATCCAAAGTAGTACGCAAAGAAAATTTAACATAGTCATACTATATACCCTGGACATGCAAAATCTATTTTTTTTTGCCTGTAACATTCTTCCTTGCTAGTTTTTGCTTCAACAACTTCCTACTCCTTTCTCTCCCTCTACGATCCTTACGAGTTTGTTCACATCTGACCCAATCTTCCTCCTCATCAGTATCGTCATTAGAAAAACCCTCTACGAGTGTGTGTCTTTTAGCGGCAACTTCATGCTTTGGTGTTTCTTTGTACTCTTCTTCCTCGAGTTCGAAGCTTGATAGGAGTGCATAAAGCTGAAACCCTACAAGGTCGACCGGAGCTGTTGTAGGGTAGAGAAGGAAGTCCTCTGGATGGGTTTCGATCAACTTCCTCGTCCTTTCTCTCCCCCTGCAATCCTTATGAGTTTCTTCACATCTGACCCAATCTTCCTCCTTATCAGAATTGTCATTAGAACAACCCTCTATGAGTGTCTGTGTTTTAGAGGCAACTTCATGCTTTGGTGTTTCTTTGTACTCTTCTTCCTTGAGGTCGAAGCTTGTTATGAGTGCATAAAGTTGAAACCCTACAAGGTCGACCGGAGTTGTTGTGGATGCAGGGTAGAGAAGGAAGTCCTCTGGATGGGTTTCTATGAGTTTAGCCATGACTGTTGATGATTTCGACATTGTTTGAGGAATGAGGAATGAGGAGAGGAGACTATACTTTATAGAACTTGTGGGTAACCTTATAACTTTATACTTCAGAGTCCAATCAGTTTTGAAGTTCCAAATTCTAATTGAAGTGGTAACAGGTAAGTCCTTCTTATTAGACTTCCGAATCCAAGTAGATATGGGAAAACTTAAACTTCCAAATTCAAGTTGTTATATGGTTAAAGATTGTATCATTATCCTGTAAAGAGTTTTGTCACCTTAGGTCAAAAAAGTTATTATTCTTTTAAAGAAATTTATTGTATTTTTTTTTAAAAATATGGGTTGAGTAATTGAAAATCAAAATAGTACGCCTGAGGGAAATGGGTTGAGTAATTGAAAATTAAAAAAATGGCTTGGACAATTGAAAATCATAATGTGGCCAAGGAGTTGATGAAGGAGATGGGCTGTGTTTAATTTTTCAAATTGAGCATTCGTCAGCCTAACTCAATTATTTTGAGAAGTTTTTGGTTTTATTAATTTTTTTTACGTATTTATTATTTTTATCTCAAATTTTGTAGATTATTAGTCATCTTGATGAAAGAAATTAAAAATTATAAAATTACATTTAAAAACTAAAAAAAATCACTAAAGACGATGAATAAGTAGGAACAAATCCTATTTTAAATTATTCTTGTTGTTTTTTATTTTTTAAAATTTGATTCATTATTTATAACTTTTCTCAAACTTTTCGTCGAGATGAACCATGTCCTTATTTAATTTTTTTTAATTTTTGTTTTTCATCAATTTTTGTAAATTATTAATTTGTCTCAACAAAAAGTTTCAAAAAAGTTATAAATAATAAATCAAATTTGAAAAAATTTATAAAAGATAAAAATAATTCAAAAATAGGGTATGTTTGTGCTTATTTTTGTCTTTAGTTATTGTTAGAATAATATATCCTAGTTAGTTTAGGATTAGGATTATGTATCCTAATCTCTATGTCTATCTCTATCTCTATCTCTATCTCTCCTATCTCTATCTGCAAAAGGCCAAACGAGGAGGGCCCCCCCTTTTGTGTGTGTGTGGGGGGGGGGGGGTGGGTTGGGAATTTTCAAAGGCAAAAGGGGCCCACCAACTGGACCGGTGGGGGTTTCTATGCAAATAGCTTTTGCGAAAGGGAATGTTGATATTACAAAGAAATTTACTATGGGTACATACATTGTGCAAGGGCCCAGTAAGAGATTAAAGAAAAAATATTTGATTTTCATACATTTTTTTGTCGATTTGTACTTTTTTTTTATTATATAAAATTACTAAAATATCTTTATATTAAAGAATGCAAATGGAACACGAGATTATAAAGGTATTTGAGGTATTTGTACCCTTTAATAGAAGGGTATTTTAATAATTTTGTATAATATGAAGAGAAAAAATTACAAATAAACAAAAAGAATGTGTGAAAATCAGTCTCCAAAAAAAATTATTTACGTGATGAGTAATGAGTATTTGGTTTTTGTATTCTCTATTTTAACCCTATGTGAAGGATTCAACTCCACTACTTTTAAAACTTTTGGAAGTGTTTATTAGTTTTTCATCCCATCCACTTTTAAAAGTTATGTTTTGATTTTTTTTTTAAATACCCAAATTACTCTTAATTGCACAATTCAAGTACTCAACTCCTAAAAAAAGGATACTTATCAGTTTAGACACCAAGCAAAACCTTAGATCACTGAATCATGGTTTGGAGAAAATATTTTCTATGAGCCCAAAAATCTCTCTTCCTAACTCGCTGCAAAATATATATATTTTGTTCTTTTGCGATGATAAATTTACAAATCATGTCAAATTTCTGAAGCTCCAACATATTTTGTTTTTCTGCATTGGTAAATTTACAGATCATGGTAAATTTCTGCAACTCCAAAATATCTTGTTATTTTGCAATGGTAAATTTACAAATTATGATAAATTTCTGTAAAATTCATCGTATAATGTTCGACCAATATCATCCTAAACATATACTACAAATAAGAACAATAATAAAAGAAACTTTATTCACTGCAAAATCCGAACTGTCTTTCATAAATATTATTTAGGCTTGACGAAGAAATCTCTCATTCTAACTCGCAACACTCAGGTTCCGGTGAAGAAGAATAGAAAAATTGACAAGTCTATGTCATACAAAATGATGAATATAAGAAATTTAGATTTAGAAACACAAACAAATGAAAAAGATATGATTTCGTGCAAGGATAATAATAAAATCTGGTAAATCACTAAAACAAATTTCGTGGAAGTGATATATTAACAAATTTCGGTGAAAATAAATGAAAAAATTATTACAACTGTTTGACACGAAAATTCAAATTATTACAACTGTCCTCGACGAAAATATATATATTTGCTTCGAAATTGAAGTGTCATAGCTCTCCTCAATTAAAGTAATTATATGCTTAACATCAAGAATATTTTAATTCCATTTAATAAATTCTTATAGTAAAGAATAACGACATGGAATTGTCATAGCTTAATTATTTGCTTAAGCACATGATTAATTTATTTACATTCAATAAATTCTTCTAGGAAAAAAGCTTATCGATATCTCTATGAGCGAAAATTCCCGACCCATATGTAGAATGAACCATGTCGGCTAAAAGGGGATTTGCAAAAATACAAACAATGTAACTGGCATAGAAGTTTATTAGCACCACTGGAATGACAACCCATGTCAATTGATGGCCAAGGACAATGAAGAAAGTTGCAGTAAAAGCTATAAGTATAGATGCTATGGAGAAGAAGAGTGTTGTAAAACCAATAATCAATCTTTTCGGTAATGTCTCGAGAAAATCTTTTTCTGCATAGAGAGGAAGTGAGAATCGACAAGAACATTAGTATGGAAGTAACCGAGGAGAAGAACGCAAGTGCATCAGTTATGGTGTAGACAATGAATGGCTTGGTTTGAAGGAAAAATGGGGTACCCTGGTCGTTGTTGCCTCCAGGTAATGTAAAACTCGCGACAAACATTACCGTCGTAATAAGTGTAACAACAAGCATGCATGATGAGGCAGTGTCTTTCATCCGCCTTCATCCACCTCTCTTCATCTTTCACTAAGCACTTGTGCTCCTCACTGAACAAAATTTGTGGTGTTCGCCCATTCATGTACCTCATCACCTTGTATGATGGTTGGACGTTCTTCTTCACTTCCTTTGAAAATTGAAAAGAATATACATAATATTTTGAAATTAAAAAGCACGGACATGACTACCAGGTTCACTCAATTGTCCGACATGTATGACATAGACACGTCTAAATTTCAGCAACTTTCTATGTTATATTTTTCAAGTTGGGCATCTTAGAGACATGCTTGGACACATTGAAGACAAGCTAGGCACACAATAGGAGATCAAAATACACTTTAAGAGTTAGACTAGGGTCGAAAATTGTCATGGATGTTTCAATTCATGAATACTCATTTAGTGACTTCTTGTTCTTCCTAATCATACAATTGCATATCATTTGTACTTCTTATCCTAATTGATCGAAATAGTAGATACGAAATAGGAAACCGTATATCTCATTTTCAACACATCCTTAACGTGTCTATGTGTTAGAGGTTTTATGCGTGTAGAACTATAAGTAGATTAGGTTTAGGATTTGTTTTCCTATATAAAATAGAAGTAGAGTTAGTTAGAAATCTAGTTAAAATAGAACTCGTTTTACTTGTTTAAATTGTACGCTTGATGGATAGAAAAATATTCTGATTTAATCAAATCTAAAATGGTATAAGAATAGAACAAAAACACCCTAGCCACCACCGCCCAACCCTATGCGGCCACCACTAGTGTTTGTCGCTAGGGTCGGTCAGTGCTACACCCACCATAGCGTTGTTGCTCTCTCTCTCTCTCTCTCTCTCTCTCTCTCTCTCTCTCTCTCTCTCTCGACCTTCGAGTTTAACTTAAAAGCCTACACTAACCGAAAGAACACAAAGTCCTCATGTGCAATACCACTGTGTCCATCATAATTACCTATTCCAGTTCTAAATTCCTAGGATGACCCATCTGGTAATGACTCTTCTCTCATTGAAACTCCCTCTATTAATTCTAATAGTGATAATGATGATCTTCCTATTGCTCTTCGAAAAAGTGCTAGGTCACGTACTCAATATCTCATTTCTCAATTTATTTCTTATGATCATTATCTCCTTTGTATTATGCATTAGCCATTAACCGAAGGACTACGTATTAAAGAAAACTGGTGTTATTCTTTCAATCAAAAAGTCGACTTCGTTAAAATTAACTAAATACAACAAACTTTATAAGGGCTGATGGTGCTAGCTAAATGACCTAATAGCATGCCCTACCTCCAATATATTTTTGGTCCATTTTTTCATTTCAAGATGTCCCAAATCATATTAGTCCTCTTTGAAAAGGTCACAGATTAATAAATTTTTTAGTTTTCCAGAACCATCCCTTACTATTGCTGTATATATTATAAACTAAAAATAAAGGAGCAATGTTGAGAATTAAATGCCTTGCATTTTAAGTTACATGTCTCTTTACAATTTTGAAACTTCCAAACGGGACTCAATTATGGGATGCTACAGTAGAAAAGAAAGTATGTTACAAAGTCACTTAGCCATCTACCAGCAATAGGGATGCTACGACAAAGGAAGAAAACAAAGTTAAAAAACATGAAACCGAGATAGAATAAGCGTCGAAAGATGATATACTTACTGACTCTTAGAAATCGCCTTGGTAACGTTAGTAGAGAAACGGGTGTGGGCCTCCTAGATGCAACTTCTGCACTTTGAACCTTCCAACAAAGTAAGAGAAATATGCATAAACAGATTTGATATTATTATATGCTATGGAAGTCAAGTCAAGTCTATTGGGGGGATAGCACAGAAACTTCCAACAAAGTAAGAGAAAAGGGACTGCATTGATAGTGTGAACAAACTTAATTTTATCCCGGCCTTAAATTTCCATTGTCCAACCCAATTTCTTGGTACCCAAATCAAATATGCATAAGCTTATCTTGTACATTATTCCTATTTGACTTTGTAAAGCCTGATTGAATTGTAGCCAAATATTAACATAGGATGTGGGTCCCTACATAGACTACATATACATATACAAACACCGACATATAGAACTTCTAGATCAAATCACCCCAACCACTTGAAATTCTTACTAACCCTTCATCCTGAAAGCTTTGTGCACTGAGTAGCAATTTAATCTCCAATATTTCAAAAAAAAAAATTAATCATGGAACAACCAGAAAAAGAATATTTCAATATGACCATGGCTTACCTAATTAGCAAATTCTACAGATGATCTGCGTCAAAAATCAACGACAGGAAACAAAGAGATTGAAGACAACTTGCGGCAATCGATAAGGTTCTAGGCTTATTCTGTTCGGTCCAAAAATTTCCAAACATCTTTAATAGGTTCGGATGTCCTGCTCCATATAACTTCAAATGGTTCAACCAAGACCAACCAAATCTAACGATATCTGCTCATTGGAGAACTGCGATGGTCGGAGGAAAAGGCATTTTTTTATCTATCTATCTATCTATACTTACTAATAGAAAGGGGCTATCCCTTTTGGCATGAACAAAAAATTAAAACCATGTCACAAAAGTGATTTCCATTATTATCCTTGAAAAACTTTCAAAACAAATCACTCTCACTTTGGGCTATCCCTTTTGGCATAAACAAAAAAATTGAAGCCGTGTCACAAAAGTGATTTCCATTATTATCCTTGAAAAAGTTTCAAAACAAATCACTCTCACTTTAACTACCATGGGCAAACAAGTAAATAGATATTTTAGTAACTACCTACCCTTATCACTACACTCCATGATTTGGTAACTACCTATTTTAGTGATTTTTTTTTAGTTTTTAAACATAATTTTATAATTTTTAATTTCTTTCATCAAGATGACTAATAATCTACAAAATTTGAAATAAAAATAAAAAATACGTAAAAAAATGAATAAAACCAAAAACTTCTCAAAATAATCGAGTTAGGCTGTCGAATGCTCAATTTGAAAAATTAAACACAGCCCATCTCCTTCATCAACTCCGTGGCCACATTTTGATTTTCAATTATCCAACCTATTTTTTTAATTTTCAATTACTCAACCCATTTCCCTCAGGCGTACTATTTGATTTTCAATTACTCAAGCCATTTTTTTAAAAAATAAATACAATAAATTTCTTTAAAAGAATAATAACTTTGTTGACCTAAGATGACAAAACTCTTTACAGGATAATGATACAATCTTTAACCATATCTATAACAACTTGAATTTGGAAGTTTCAATTTTCCTATATCTACTTGGATTGGAAGTCTAATAAAGAAGGACTTATCCATTACCACTTCAACTAGAATTTGAAACTTCAAAACTGATTGGACTCTGAAGTACAAAATTTGAAATAAAAATAAAAAATACGTAAAAAAATGAATAAAACCAAAAACTTCTCAAAATAATCGAGTTAGGCTGTCGAATGCTCAATTTGAAAAATTAAACACAGCCCATCTCCTTCATCAACTCCGTGGCCACATTTTGATTTTCAATTATCCAACCTATTTTTTTAATTTTCAATTACTCAACCCATTTCCCTCAGGCGTACTATTTGATTTTCAATTACTCAAGCCATTTTTTTAAAAAATAAATATAATAAATTTCTTTAAAAGAATAATAACTTTGTTGACCTAAGATGACAAAACTCTTTACAGGATAATGATACAATCTTTAACCATATCTATAACAACTTGAATTTGGAAGTTTCAATTTTCCTATATCTACTTGGATTGGAAGTCTAATAAAGAAGGACTTATCCATTACCACTTCAACTAGAATTTGAAACTTCAAAACTGATTGGACTCTGAAGTATAAAGTTATAAGGTTACCCACAAGTTCTATAAAGTATAGTCTCCTCTCTTCATTCCTCATTCCTCAAACAATGTCGAAATCATCAACACTCATGGCTAAACTCATAGAAACCCATCCAGAGGACTTCCTTCTCTACCCTACATCCACAACAACTCCGGTCGACCTTGTAGGATTTCAGCTTTATGCACTCCTAACAAGCTTCGACCTCGAGGAAGAAGAGCACAAAGAAACACCAAAGCATGAAGTTGCCGCTAAAACACACACACTCGTAGAGGGTTGTTCTAATGATGATGCTGATAAGGAGGAAGATTGGGTCAGATGTGAAGAAACTCATAAGGATTGCAGAGGGAGAGAAAGGAGGAGGAAGTTGTTTGAAACCCATCCAGAGGACTTCCTTCTCTACCCTGCATCTACAACAGCTCCGGTCGACCTTGTAGGGTTTCAGCTTTATGTACTCCTATCAAGCTTTGAACTCGAGGAAGAAGAGTACAAAGAAACACCAAAGCATGAAGTTGCCGCTAAAAGACACACACTCGTAGAGGGTTTTTCTAATGACGATACTGATGAGGAGGAAGATTGGGTCAGATGTGAAGAAACTCGTAAGGATCGCAGAGGGAGAGAAAGGAGTAGGAAGTTGTTGAAGCAAAAACTAGCAAGGAAGAATGCTACAGGCAGGAAAAAATAGATTTTGCACAAAAAAATATGCAATTTTGAATTATATTGTGTTTCCTCAAAATTGCATATTTTTTTGTGTAATTTTGTTTGATCTAATTAATTAGTTTTAGTTTTGCGTTTGGTTCTGTGGTTCTCTTGTTGTCTTGAATGGACTAGCTTGGATTTTGAGTTTTATGTTTAATTTTAGTTACAAGGATTCTCCTTTTTTTGGGATGGCTCATAAAAGTTTCTTATTTTCTATCATCAGTTCATATTGTTTGTTCTTCATGCGATTCGTTTTCTGGTTCCATTATTTTACCGCCCTTTGTTCTGTTTCATGGGGTTTGCCTTTTGTTTGGTAGTTCTCTTGAATTATTTGCCAGTGGAGGATTTTACCCTAGTGCGTGACTTTTGATTAATGATTTGGGTTTGGAAGATTTTTTACCACAATGGCAATTTTGTGATTTAGGCAATCTCAGATTCTGTTAACTAACAGAATTCGAAGAGTTTGTGATGGGTTTAATTTTGTGGTGAGGTGGCGAGCATAGGAGGGTGGGACAGGAGAGTGGGACAGGGAAGTGGGACAGAGGATCCGGACTCCTCTGGGTTGGACTTCGGCCTGGGCCACAAGTTTTGATGCCTATCCGGTCCGAATTCCGATCAGACGGCAACATGAAACTCGTGTCGAATTTTTCCTGGGACAATCAAATATTAATCTCGTACGATTAGCATACTGTTTTTTTACTAATATAATATTTATCGGTATTAATATGTATCGACATATTCTTTAGAATTTATCGCTAAAATTAATATAAATTTTTCAAATAATATTTTTTAACAAAAAATTACATATGACATATAAAATAAAGTATCACAACTTAAAAAACAATCGCTAAAAATAAAAAGGAGTAATTTTAATCTTTATTTATGTCTAATTACTTAAAAAATATAAATATATAATATATATTTTTTAAAATACGAACCAGTACAGTACCGACCCAAATTGTACACCAATAATTCGATACCACTACGAGAAACGTACCAACTGATACGGTGCGAAAAAATAACATTGATTTCAATTTCAATGGATTAGAGAAATAAAATATCATAACTTGTCGGTACATTCACGAAACCTGTCACATTTAACTAGGGGTGTAAGACTAAACCGGAAAACCGGACCAAACCGTCGGTCCGGTCCGGTTTTGGGAGCAGATCGGTCCGGTTCGGTCCGGTTTGATTTTTTTTGAATTGTTTCGGTTTGGTTTTCGGTTTTTGAGTTTTTGAGGCCGGACCGGACCGGTTTAACCCTAAATCATTTTATACTTTATAGTTTTAAGTATTTAGGTTCTTTATGTCTCACTCCCTTTGATTTTGTATTTTTTTATTGAGTTCGTGTACTTATTTTAGTGATTTCTGAGTTCTCGTCTTCATATACTAAGTTATGGTTTTGAGTTATTTGTTTACTGATTTCGCATTTGATTTGTGGGTTTATATACTAAGTTATTTTTCTGATTTCTGAGTTATTTTTTACATTTTTTGATAATTTTGGCCCAAGATCACCCAAACCGGAAACCGGACCAAACCGGAGCTAAAACCGGCCGAGCCAAACCGGACCAAACCGAACACCATCGGTCCGGTTTTCGGTTTACGTTTTTCTCAAACCGGTCAACCGGTTTGGTCCGAGTTTATAGGGCAAACCGGACCAAACCGGACCGGTTACACCCCTACATTTAACCATCACATCTATGCTTAGTATTTTAAGTAAAACAAAACTTGATCATTAATGTGAAAACAAGATTTTCAAATTAATATCAGCACCATGACCTGTATAGCATCCACTAATGGCATTTCATTGCTTCAGTTACTGATTGTGTTTTGATTTTATGTTTTAACCAAATTAAATCATTAAATCTCAATAAAATTAGGTCAGTCATATTGAGATTGAAAGATTAAATAAAAAAAACTCTTTTGTTCTGACTTAATAGAGTAGCTTCTTAGTGAAATTCGAATCACTGAATTGTATAAGCACATAAAAAGGAATTTGATTTAAATTCACATATTTAATCAATACTATAGTATTTTTCCTTGAAGAAAATATTCACAATCCAAATCTGTAAGTTACAGGATAATCATCTCTTTTGAGAAATTTAACAGAGTGTGTAATACTTCATAAAAGTATTTGTCTATTGTTTGTGTTGAGTGACTAGGGTGTGTTCGTTTTGAGGTGTTTCTGAAACAATTTTAGAAACAAAACTCTGAGACGTTGTTTGGTTATAAGTGTCTCAGAAACATGTCTGGGAGAAAAATGTTTCAGAGACACTTTTTATAGAGAGAAAAAGTTGTCTGGAAAAATGTTTGAGAAATTGTTCCAGAAACTTGTTCCAGAAACTTGTTTGGGAGAAAATCTCCCAAACAGCTAACCAAACACAGCCTAAATCTTCTCTTGACAAAACAGTTCCAAATGTTCTGACTCAATATTGTGACAAACATTGGGACACTCTCTTTTACGGATATTTAATGACTATTTTCAAGTCATCCCTTGATTCGAAAGTGATGACATATATTTATGAACACTTGTTTTTTCATTCATAACATTTCTTGACAATGCACTCGATTTTCATTGAGAATTTACTTTACATATCTAGCTCCAGTAAGTAAATAGTCAGTATCGGGGCTTCTTCCAATTTGTTTTTTTCTCAATATTTTGATAATTAGAATAAGTGTGATAACCTTTAAGGCACTATTTTACTTATTCGACAACAAACTGTAACACCGTGACCAATGTTAACTAGATAAAATCATCAAATATAACTTGACAGTATCTAAGAAAGAAAACGTTCTCTTTATAACGAGACAAATTCAAACAAAGAGATTTACTAAACGCTAGAGCTCTACCTGCACATAAATAAAAAAAAATAACAACCTTAAACAATGTCTAATGTGCAAAAATCATCAAAATTTCTGCTAAAATAATCCTAATTTTTTCCCATCCAATTCTTTCTAACTATTTCTGGTTTTTGACGTAATAGCATCCATTGCTCCATGTGCGCTTTACTCTTTCAGAAAATACCACGTGCAACTATATATAATGGATCACTCATATTTAGAAAAATGCATCTCATCCAAAGCACGATTACACTCTTCTATAGTTGATCCATCGGAATTTTGTAATTTTTGAAAAGCTTCAAGCAATTGTCTATCAAAATCATTAGATTTGTTTTTCTTTTAGCGTTTATTGTTTGATTTCTCAAGAGATTCAACGTCAAAATTAATGTACGTTTGTGATTGTGATTGTGATTGAACGCTATGAGTAGGCAGCCAGCCCTTCATTTGATGGACGCCATGAAAAGTGTTGCTATAACATTGTCAAACAATGCTTTCAATTCATTTGCATATTATAGTCCACTTTAGGGAAATTGTTTAGCATTCGAATTAGGCTGTAACACTGTAATTGCATCAATCTCATAATTATTGAACACCATATTTCAAACAAATAGGCAAAAAATAATATTAACAAAAATGATAGATATACTTTTATATACTTGTCGCATTATTGTGCATTATAGTTAAATGTATTAGTTACAGAATCATATTCATTATTGGTTATGGAGATTATCTTTGTCCACTCGCCATACTTTAATTTAAAATATTTTTATTGATTCTTCAATTGTTTTTTGAGAGAAATCGACGTCCTTCCATTGTTTCAAAACTACCCTAACCTTATCCCAATTATCTTTTTTAAGTCTGTCTTCGTTTTTACCGTTTTCAGTACATTCTTTCAAAAATAAATCAATGTAAAGCTTAGAGAGTTCTGAATCATTTCAATTTGCTTTACCATCATCATCAGAAGCCATCCCTACAAGTAATATTTAATATTTCAATGTTCAATTCATTAAATTTAACATTGAAATAGGTAATATTGTATCATACTCAATTCTACTAAAAAATATATTCCAATCAAACAAAACTCATATACAAACTCCCACAATTAAAATCATATAAATGTGGATTCAAACAATTTTAATACCCTGATTGCCAAATTTTTTTTGTTAAAACTAAAGCCTTAAAGGGAATCATAAACATAAGTTCGAAAACTTTCACAATTAGAATTCTCAAAATCAATTAATAGAGCTAATACGATGCAAATCAATTCGAGAATTTAATTCCCAAAATCACTTAACACACTTCGAGATCCATTCGGGTCATTAACAGAGCTAAACTCAAATATTAGATACGTATTTGTGTACATAAAAATACACGCGCACACACTATATAAGGGGGAGAAGACAAGGGGATGCACTTATTATTATTTTTAATAAAACCCTTATCAGTGTATTCAACGTTTTTAATTAATTAAGAGATAACTACTTAATAGTTTACTTTTTATTTTTGTTGAACATTTAAATTATTAAGTTTATCAAAATTTCGCTGTCAAACCGATTGAATACATTTTTATTTAACCTATTATATTTAAGTGTTGAAAATGAGTTATCAAACAATCACAACTCTTATTACAATGATTACTATTTAACTATGGCTTCATTTTATAGCATTCTTGCCAAAATTAACTTATTTAAATATCTTGATATATTCGATTCCTTATCTAAAATTTTGGACTAAAATTAAATCAAGACCAATTTAATCAGTAAAAAATGCATTGATATAGAAAATTGAGTCTTTAATACAAAATTAGCTATATAATCACGTCCAACAAAGTTTCGGGTCCGGTTCAAAATCGTTCTGTTTTTTGGTACTTATCTCAATTTAATTTTTAAATTTTGTCAAGAATATTAAATTAATTAAAAATAAAATTAATCAAGTCTGCATGATTTAAAAAAAAAATGTTAACCACCACCCATTAAGTAATGAATAATGTATAAAAAATATATCGATATTTATAAATTATGTATTGATATCAGTAAATATATATTGATATTCATATTTATTTGATCCTATGTGTATATTATCTACCGCCCACTACAAGTGGTGTTTAGTAAGAAATTTTAAAAAATTATCCATCTTACAAAAAATAATATTTTAACAGCGAATTTGAAGGCATTTATTTCAAGATACCCGTTCCAAAAACAAATATTCAATTAGTATAATTATTTCATTTGTCTGATTATTTTTAAGTACATTTTGTTTCAATTTAATTTTTTTTAAAT
The DNA here is from genome assembly GCA_019985065.2 of Arctostaphylos glauca. Classification (NCBI taxonomy): domain Eukaryota; kingdom Viridiplantae; phylum Streptophyta; class Magnoliopsida; order Ericales; family Ericaceae; genus Arctostaphylos; species Arctostaphylos glauca. Next base: position 21,472,538 of record JAHSPW020000001.1, on the reverse strand, counting down.
TTATTATTTTTATATCAATTTTTTATAAACTATTGATTCGTTTCAATAAAAAACATTTAAAAGGTATAAAATTATGTCCAAAAATTAAGAAAAATCACTAAAGACGATGAATAAACTCAAAAATACTTTTTTTGATTTTTTATCTTTTTTAGATTTTTTGAAAATTAAAGTTATTAATTTATATATTTTTTAAAACTTCTCGTAATAATTTAAAAAATTTAACAAAAAACAAAAAATTATCTAAAATATTTTTATAAAAATAAAAAAAATAAATAATCAAATCAAACAAATCCAACTATAGATCACCAATATGGGCCCCAAAAGAACTTGAACCGAAGTGTCTTGTCATTTTACTAAAATTAAAAATAGGACAATTAATTGACTTGTTAAGTAATATCAATCATACTCGATTAATTACGGCAATTTGGGTAATCTTTTTGTCACTTCTCAATAATTTCGTTAACGTCACGGCTTCCCCCCCTTCCCCCAAGCATCCCTTCTTCAAACCCATATTCTGCATCAAAATTAGGGCTCCAAACTGACTCCAAACCCCTAGCATTTCATGAATTAATCGAAAATCTAAGCTCAGAATTCTCCCTGCATACATACATTTAGGAAGGAGGGGAATTGTTGTGTTTAATCGGGGTTTGGAGATGGCGATGTTGTTGGAGGACATAGTTGAATCAGTGGAGCTTTGGTTGAAACTCATCAGGACGAAGCCAGCCCCTTACGTTGACCCCAACCTCGACCCTGTCCTCTTGGTGCCCGGAATCGCCGGTTCCATACTTAATTCCGTCGATGACAAAGGAAAAGAAGAGCGTGTCTGGGTTCGAATTCTCGGCGCCGATTACAAGTTCCGGACCAAGCTCTGGTCTCTCTTTGATCCTTCCACCGGTATTGTCAACAGTTTGACTTCCAGAGTCATCTTCTATATACTTACTTTCCACAACGTGAAAATTTTAGATTTTTTGGTGGTTAGCTCCCATTATCATTAAATTCTCTTTGATTTTATTTGTACGGATGCTATGAATGATATGAATTCGCATATTTTGACTGATCAGAAAGTTTAAGTGAGCACATAGGTATTTATTGGTCTTTTATTTTGTTTAGTTTGCGGAGCTCAGCTATATTTTGCAATCATACAGCTTTTAATTCATATATGAGGGGTAATTTCACTAGTTAGCGTGCATTCTTGTTATAAAATATCTGTTGTTGTATCTCTTGGATTTGAAATTGAAGAATTAAAATTTTATTTTCTCTATTAGGTTCACAAATATTATCTCACGTGCAGCAGCACGATTCCCTGGTGGATAGAGAGAGAACCTAATCAGAAACTTCTTCATTATATTTGTTTCGCGGATTATGAACGTGTGCTATATAATACATGCAGCAAGTTTTGGCAGAATTTCTTTTATATTTTGGAAGGCCATTGCAAATGTATAGTGTACATTGTTTTCCTTATAAATTTTTTCACCCGAGCTGTTCATCAAATCTGAACACATGAACTTGATGCGGCTGCTTGTTTGTGTTACGAATGTGCCTCTGTGTTCATGTTTTTCCTCCTACGAGGCATTTAGTTTTGCTTACTTTGAACGAGAAGACAAATGCTTTCAGTGTATGCCGGATCCTCATACAAGCTTGTTGTCTGTGTTGCAGGTAAAACTGTGTCTTTGGATCCCAAGTCAAATATTTCGGTACCTGAAGACAGAGATGGTCTGTATGCAATTGACATCTTGGATCCCGACTTGGTATTTGTTGTCTCCTAAATCTGTTTCATTCCTATTGTCTGTTTAACTTTAGAAGCTAGGTTTTTGTCTATGATTTCATTTGGTTTGGTGAAACAGCTCACTTATATATCGAAGAGTAGCAGCAACACAAATGTTGAGAAAGGATATAAACAAAAGAAAGAGAAAAAAAATCCACCTTGGGGATGAAATTCTGCTCCCTATCCCCCTTTTCACAGAAAATGGAGATATGAATTGATGTATATTTTGAAACCACAATGCCTGGAAATCTTAAGAATATTTGACTTTATTTGAAGTGATGAAGACCATTCAATGGAGGCTAGGTTAGGCCGGTTCCTCATATGCCTAAGAAGCTGAGACGATGTCTATTACAAGCATTTCAAGTTTTCCATGATAAAATTGCCTTAACATATTGCATTTACACGCTGCACAAAAATTCCATATCAAGGGCTTGGAAGATAAATATATTGGCAATTACCACCTGACTTTGAGATTGCGGTACAAATATACATATATATTATTATCTTCATGTGTGCGCGCGCGCACACTTGATTTTCCTTTTGCAGGTAATATCACGATTTAGGTGTAAAGGAAGAAAACTTCCCACGATAAAATTGGCCTTCCCCTTCAATAAGCTCCTTTTCCTTATATACTGTGTCAGATATTATTTGCTGATTTATGTATGGAATCTTCATTCACTATCTGACTATATCCTCTGCTGCAACTAATTCTCTAAGATTTCGGGTGCATGTAGGCAGTTAGTCTGTTACCTTTTCTCAACTGCTTGAGGTGGTTGTAGTGGATAGCTTTTGTTCTGATGTTAGTTTATTGTTCTTTCCATTTGACTTGGCATTTCCGGAACTGGTAGCAATATGACCTTTTGATGAACTGATTGCAATTTTTTCGATTCTTTTTTGCCTCAGGTGATTGGGCGTGATTCTGTATATTATTTCCATGACATGATTGTTGAAATGATCAAATGGGGCTTCCAAGAGGGGAAAACACTGTTTGGTTTTGGATATGATTTCCGTCAGAGTAACAGGTATCTGCTGGTCTATGAGTTCAATTGACCATATATAAGGAACTTGATTTATGTTTTGATCTATTCTTTTTGCTCTTAGTTATAGTTTTATTCATGTGAGAACTGGAAACACATGATAGTCCAGACTAGGGGTGTCGTTGTATTGACAGTGCTATCAGCTACTAGACAGTACTTGTTTGATCAAACATACGAGTAGCTGGTCGTTCTTTGTTTTTATTTTCTATGACCTTCTAGCTCTTAGATAGTCCAGACTCTCAGAGGTGCCGTCACTGTTCTAAAAGTCTGCCTGGGGAGCCAACTAGTTGGTGCCTAGGCACTAGGCGGTGATGGTTCGATGCTGTGACTTTATGTTTTAGGTGTACATTAGTCGGCAATTAGGCGGCGACTAGTCGGCTATCCCGACAGCGGGTTGACAAACAGTCAGGCTTAAACTAGTATTATTAAATCAATTGCGGGATTTTATGTACGAATTATTAATTTCATTTGGTTTTGAACTTTGTTGTTAACTTGTTATTTGTTACTCCCTCCGTCCCATTTTGTTTGCTTGTTTTCACTATTACAGACCTCTCAAAAAATGATCTATATCTTTTAATTTATAACTTATTTTATACTCAATATGGATCTTGTTTGATAGATCTCGATTAATTCTTTTAGACAATATTTTTACAATCATTTAAAATATTATTAATTACTCAATTTAGCTAATGTTTTAAAAGGCACGCTTGCCGAAATTAGGCAAACAAAATGGGACAGAGGGAGTACTATTTAGTTTTTAGTTGTTATTTTGGCCTTAAATTCATTTCTTCCTAGTCTTATGTTATTTCTTACTCTAAACTTTGGGGGAAGCGGACGTATTTTTTTTAAGTAATGAAAAAACCAATTAGTCATCAGGCACCGACTAGTCGGCTTAGGCGCCCCTCTTCTGCTTGACTAATGCCTTGCGATTTTTAGAACATTGGGTGCTGTTCAATTAACAGTGTGCTATTCTCTAGTAGATAGTAGTTGTTTGATAGAACATAAGAGTAATAGGTCATTTTTTCCCCCGCTTCTATGACGTTTCTGATCTGTTTTAGTTGGCTTCTGACTGAATCGCGTTGATCTGAATTGTCTTCCTTCTGAATGTAGGTTTCACGAAACATTGGATCGCTTGGCGGCGAAGATGGAGACCGTATTTACTGCTTCAGGAGGGAAAAAGTTGACCATAATAAGTCATTCCATGGGGGGCCTTCTTGTGAAATGTTTCATGTGCTTGCGCAGTGATGTATTTTCACTTTTTTTCCACTTTTTGAGTTGCACTTTGATGTTCCTGCTTTCTTCTATTTTCCATCTAATTGCTATTGACTAGTGCTTTTAGATTTCTTAGCGAATGCCAAATAGTCACTTAATTAACAATATTCTGCAGATATTTGAGAAATATGTGAAGAATTGGATAGCAATTGCCGCGCCGTTCCAGGGTAAGTGATTCTATACTGAGACCAGTGGGGAAAATATTAGTTTGAAGTTTTGCATCTCAAAAGCCTGAGAGGCCGGATGGAATACATCCGGAAAGCCATAGGTTATGAGTTTGTCTTGTTAATGATTTCAGAGTCCTAATTACCAAATAATGTGCAAAATATGTTACTCTGAATCCTCTCTTTGTGGTTTTAAATATTCTTATGACCAACTATTTGATGCTTCTTATTTCCTCATGTAGAATAGTTTAACTTAACGATTGGCTGTGGTGACTTCTTTCGTATAGAGGTTAAACTTCTGACAGGAATCGCGAGTTTTTTGAATTTTGGTTTCTACCACCTATTTGTACAGATTATTTGGGTTTGTGTTCCAAGGAATTCAAATATAAGATTTAGAATTTTTTGATTCTTTTTTCCTTCTGTACCTTTTTAAACTAAGAACTTCAACGTTCACCTTTTGAAAGCTAATAGTTATTTTGACCATGACACTTGAAATTTGGACTTGTTGGAGCAATTGTGGACGAAGCAAATTCTTAATTTTCTGAAACAGTCTACCAAGATTTTGTCATAACAAGCAGATGTATCTGGATTTTAAAGTTCCATATATTGTGCAGACATTGCTATTTCGATTAGATTCCATGATTCATTAAATTTGCTCTGGCTTGCACTCAATGGGGGTCTGAGTTTTCTGACGGAGTAATTTGTGCTTTGACAGGTGCACCAGGATATGTTACATCTACCTTTGTTAATGGTATGTCATTTGTGGAAGGGTGGGAGCAAAACTTCTTCATATCAAAATGGAGCATGCATCAACTGGTACGACTTTACCATCTCTTCCACATTTTAAAACCTTATGTTTATTGCAAGTAATCGAAATTAACCTGTCTGAATACTTATCAGTATGATTGGTGTTATCAATCCTCCCTCTTTGCTACGCGTATGCCATTGCTGTACAGGAATGCGAGGAATAGACTAATAATGGTTTGCTCATTTACCAGTTATCCGTAATTAGTATTCGTTGTGATGTATTGTTAAGTTTTTTGTTTAAAAAATTTTGAGAGTAAGTTTTGGCAAAACTTAGAAGTGGCACTGAGATCACCTCAAGCAGAGAATGACAATAAGGCATTTCTGGCTTTCTGACTAGTCAAATGGTATGTCCAACACAATCACGATCACATAATTACCCCTCCCCCCCAAAACCCCCTTCCCCTCTCTCTTTCTTTCCAATATGAGATAAGGAAAGGAGGAAATGACAAATGAGCACTAGAGAAATAACTGAAAAATCGATCTTAAGATGGTCTTCTATACGTCTCAGGTGCTTAGTTGCATGCAGTCAAAGTGTATTTGAATATACCTCTCCTCTTTTTTTAGCTGTGGTACTGCATAGCTTGGACATTGCAATACCAACCTTAGGTTTTGGTTCAAAATTTATCTTTGTATATTTTGGTTTCCTGGAGGGTAGTAATGAGAATTATGGGAAATGGATCTAATTTAAGAGTCTGTGCTTCGGTGAAATAAAACTTCTTTTTTATTTCACTATACAACTTCAATATTAGTCTTTGAGATTTGATTCACAATTTCAGTACTAGCAGGGTATGGTTTATCTAGCTCAAAGTTCATGTTCAGTCAATTTGCCTTGTCCTTCAGTTTATCACCTCTCCTATTTCTAAGTGTTTCCTAGCAATTATGACATCATCGAGTGGGAAAGTCTAAGGTTGATCCTACCTTGTCAATCACCGCGCATTTGCGTATGTAGACAAGTAATAGATGGTTAGATGGTAGTGGCCTCCCGTGAAATTCTGACATGTCATAATTGCAGGGATGTTTAGAAAAATGACACCATAATCTCTTTTCCTTTGGTTCTCTGTTGTGCATGCAGTGCTTATATAGCGTTATGATGATGAACTATACTGTATTGTGGTGGTTCAATAATGAAATAGAAGATTTCCTTTCCTGATCATCGGGATTATTGTTCAAGAGTTTTGCTTTTAACTTCTACTTGTTATTTCTTTTAGACTGATATTGACGAGTTATACTTTTCAGCTGATTGAATGCCCGTCACTGTATGAATTGATGGCTTGTCCTGATTTCTGTTGGGAAAACAATCCACTTCTGGAAATTTGGAGACAAAAGTGTGATAGCGATGGAAACTCCTATACTATGCTGGAGTCTTACTCCCCGAAAGAAAGTATATCAATTTTCATTGAAGCTCTTTCAAGTAACACGGTAAGCTATGATGACCGACAAATTTTAACTGCTATTAATATTTTATGCTTTTTCAAATGTTTCAGCATCTGGCTTCTTCCCATCCTCTCTCAGGACTAGATGAGATAAGTCTGATCTGAGTGGTCCACCATGGGTCCTGCTTTGATCGTCTGCGTCGTTCATTTTGCAGCCTCTGATGTGTAGATTATTCATTTTAAAGATCAGTTTAATCGGACATCCATAACCATCTTATCGAATCATATTTATCTTGGAAAAAATGGATGGTCAGGATTCTAACCGTTCATTTTTTTCAACACGTGATTCGATCAGGCAATTACCAATGTTCGATCAACTTGATTTTTTCCATGGATGATCTACACATCAGGAGTTCAAAAGGCCAGTAAAATGTTGAAAATAGTGCTATTTGGCTTTGTTGAAGTTTCAGTGTTATAAGTCAGCACCTTTCACTTTCTCCCTTGGTTAGGCACCTTTTATTTTGATATTTTTCCCCTTCCTCGAAGTAAGACCATAGGGTTGGCCTAGTAGATACAGATAAACGTTCCTTTACCAAGCTTGATCCCCGGTTTCAAGTCTATCTTCTACAAACATAGTTACTTACTCCCTTATTCTTTTCCTATCTATTTTCGGGAAAAGAAATTTTCTGTTTTATTGTTAATCGGATATGTATATAAGAGAGATGAAATGCCTGGTTTATCCTTTTCTAAACAATCTCTGGTTATCAACATTCAGATGGAATTTCAGGAATATTTTGTGAAGTTTCTGCATGTTCTGTATTTGAATCACAATCTAGAACTATTTGCTGAATACCGCAGGTGGCGTGTAACTTAAAATTGTTTTCTTGAATGAATTTTCGTGGCCAGTATTTTGTTGTCTCATGTTATGAATTAGACTGTAGGATCAGTACAAGGCGAGTTTTATTACCAGTAGCAGGCTGATCTTATCTTGCACATTTTTTTCCAGGTGAAGTATGATGGGATCAATATTCCTTTACCATTCAACTTAGAGATCTTGAAATGGGCTAATGAGACGCGAAAGGTGTTATCCTCTGCCAAGCTTCCACCGCAAGTTAAATTCTACAATGTATATGGGACAAATCTTGAGACACCTCATAGTGTGTGGTAATGTCGTCTTTTAAGAATTTTGAAATAATTTGCTTGTAACCAGCAACTCTGTGGTTAGCTTCCGTACAAGGAGTATGCGAAGTTGCAAAACTGAGTGTCAATATTCTGTTTAGAAAGAGAACGATATGATTAGTTTCTAACATTGGTTTACTGCACTGCAGTTATGGAAGTGAGGGGGCTCCTGTCACAGATTTACAACAACTACCATTTCTGATGGTATATAATCTCACTCATTATTGAGATAATATAATATCATCATATCTATCAATGCATTATGCATGTACATGAGATGCATGTCTGCATTTGAGCGAATGAAAGTATTGTATGCATTATATCCCTGTGTTGATTAATTAGTTAGTTACTTTTGCTTTTTGGAATGCAGGCTAAATACATATCTGTCGATGGCGATGGTACAGTTCCTGAAGAATCTGCAAAGGTATAGCGATATAATTATGCTCTCATCTTATTGTCTTCTCTTTTGTGCAAATGATGGATTCAGTTTTAAAAGTTACTTTGACTTGTGGCTTTAACAGTCCAACAATCTCTTTGAAATTGATAGATGATATTTCTCTGTCATAGAATGATTTTAAGATGCCAGTATAGTTCTATCCTTGTCTTTTTCAGCTTCTGGTTGTAGAATAACTGGAGATTTCTGTTACTATGCTGAAAGGGCTTTACTTAGAAATGGATGAAGTTGTTTGGACATCAGTGTCATGTAGCAAAAATTCAGATGCACCTGAGCACGTCTTTCACCTTTAGTAGAAAAGGGGAATAGCTTGATATTATAGATGTTTTTACATCTGTTATGTTAGGTAGCAATAGTCAACTATGAAGGGGAGTTAATTTTGAGCTTTTTGAGTTAATTATGCTTTTAAGATATGGTATATAAATATTTGTAACCCTCGTGTAGAGTGGTTAACATGTATTCAAGTACATGGAAGGAGCAAAATTTTGTTCTGTATCAAAATGGTCAAGGCTTCTCTTTCACAAGAGACAAAATGGAACATTAGTGGAATTACAAAATTCCTGTGTTTCCACCAGCACAGATCAAAACACACTGAAACATGTTGAAATTCTATGAAGCATACGGAAACATTTTGAGTTGTTTAGATTGTTTAGACCCGTACTAAAAAAATTCGTCAATCATACTATGATATACTCCCAAATTCTTTTTGTCATTCTCATTGTGTTCTGACTTCAATTTTGAAGTATTTATTTTACTAGGTAACCAAATCGCATATTTTTTAAGTGTCCCTCAAGTACATGATGCTTAGGTTGACTCTACCTGAATAGTGATCATAAATACATCTCTCTCTCTCACACACATAACCCTCCCCCCAATTTCTTTTCCTTTTCTTTCTCCTGCGTCTATGGTAGACGATCTAGAGAAAAAGGAAAAACTATTGCACACTCCTTCGATTCAAATTGGATGCTTCTTTTGTAGGACAAGTTGAAATTTGAAGTGCCGATAAAATGCATCTATCGCTCTTTAATCTTGCTCTCTAGTTTTGCAAGTCACTTGTAGCTTAACTTCTTTGATTTTTGTTGATATAAACTTAAATCCGTTTTTCGTTTGAAATCCATCTCCATTCGCACAGAGCCTTAGGTGATGTCTCATTTCTTTCCTACAGGCAGATGGGCTTAATGCAGAAGCAAGGGTTGGAATTCCCGGTGAGCACAGAGAAATTCTATGCGACCGTCACCTCTTCCGTGTCCTTAAACACTGGTTGAATGCAGGGGACCCAGATCCTTTCTACAACCCTCTTACCGATTATGTGATTCTACCCACTTTATTTGAGATTGAAAGGCACCAAGAGAAAGGCTGTCAAGTAACTTCGCTCAAGGAGGAATGGGAAATCATAGGGGACGATCAAGATAACCGAGAAACTGGGGCAGCTGACCAGAATCCTTTCGTCAGCTCAATCTCTGTTTCTAACGTCGGAGATGAGAAGTCTATGCGGGAAGATGCACGGGCCACCGTTATAGTTCACCCTCAGAGTCAGGGTAGGCAGCATGTTGAATTGAATGCTGTTAGCGTGACTGCGAATGCATAGAAGTCTATCTGGGGTTGGAATTGTTGTATCATTATGTGAGAGAGGGAATTCTATGCTCCTGTATGTGTGTGTATAATTATGTGTACTTGTTCGTATATATCTGCGTATGAAACCCTCTAAGACATATATTTTACCATTGTTGGTTGTGTGAACATGTACAGAGTGTTGGCAATAAAAAGAGTACTTCTTGGAGTTCTGTTTGGTGTTCGATGATGGCCTTTCCTCGGAGGATCTCTCGGATTCTTTTGTGGTTGAAGTCGTACAATTTGTAGGTTCTGATGCGCAAAGCTGTGCGCATTTGTTTACATAAAAATTTAGGTTAATCAGATATCGGTCTTCATACAAAATTATGTTGAAAAACATATGAATTGGTCAGGCATTTATAGATAACCGATGAATTTAATTTTTTCAGAAATGATATTGACATCAATCTTTACAAAATTAAAGGCTCAAATCATCAAAATAGGATTGTGGAAGGCACCATTTTGAATCTGGAGGATCATAGAAAGATATACACACAACAGGTACCTGCTCTACAGCGCCTCCCCTTGTTAGTTTCCTTGTAGAGGAAGTTTAAAAAGCTTTCTATTCTGATGCCTTTCCTCAAGTTTCTCTTTTGGGCATATCTCAGGTTCCTACCGGTTGTTACATTGAACCCAATCCGGCATGGTAAACCTAGGGCTTGCGAACCAGGTGAGACGAAAGCATAATGCCAAATGACAGGATATGTCACCAAAACCAGGAGTTATGGTGTGAACAGAATCCATTTCAAGGTATGCACCCAAGTTCTTGGCTGAATGATAATGATTCAGTAACATCAATGCTGCAGCCTAATACACACGGCTGAATATGAGGGTGTGTAAGATGTTATTTGAAAACAGGATATTGCTAGGCCACAGTTTATTCAACAGCAATTTGCTCAGGTAACATTTCAACAGTAATAATATTTTGGCAACAATTTCACCCAGCCAGTAAGAGTAGCCGGCCGAAAAATAACATTTGGGTTCCCTAACTTTCAAAAGTTGCGGTATGACTCCCACTTCAGGACCGTATCTGGTACAAACGTCTAATGAAATGATACAAATCAAAAACGGTATTATACAGTTACTTCTCTACAACATATTAGTCCCTTAAAGACTGTATAACGCGCATATATATCCTATAACGTGATCTAAACCATAATATGCTAAGATAAAAGGCGGAAAAATAATAATTCTATATAGCTGGAGGCATGACCTGGGTTCCTCTCTGCAGTCTGAAATTTCGGATACAATTCAAAATTTTGGACCTCAGAACTCAAACTCCAAAAGAATTACGGACCTTTCACTTCATTTTGTGTTTTCAATATGTAGTGGAAAATCGGTTTATTTTCTTCTCTTACGTTCCGGCTCACCCAATTGCAAGGACATGGAAATCTCTTCTTCGTTGGACCCATTTCTCAACACTGCAAGGGTTTTTGACTCTGCATTTCCTTCTTGTCTTTTCTCACCTACTAGCGATCTTCCAATAAAACATGGAATAAACTGGTGTTCTATATTTGGAACTGCTTCAGTACCACCTTCAATTCGAAACTCATCATGGATGAATGGTGGGATCACCCCATTGTGGAGCTCATCGTCTGTGGGAACTTTCATGATGTTTATCCCAAGAGGCTCGTAATTGTTCTCCTCGATTTTATCGTTCAGCAGCCGATTGGGGGGAGATGACTCTCCCACTGTAGAATCCATGCCTGCTATGGAAGCATTTATTTGCTCTCGCAGTGCAGCTAGGTCAAACATGAAGACAAAGAAAGCAGTACTTGTCAACAAAAAATATAAATGGAGAATAAGTAGAAAGGATAAGTACTACAATATTTTTTTTGCCAATAAGAGTCCCAACTGTGTTACCAAAAATTCTACCTCCCTACCTCTTTTTTTCCAATTATGTTAGTTTTGAAAAGAATTAAAAATTAGCCTCCACTGACAAGAGAGGGAGGATGAAAAATAAGAGAGGAGGAAAAACAAGCATGCAATGCACCGCAGAGCAGAATAGGGTATCCTTTATTATCAGCATTCAGCATTGCAGCAATGTCTAAAATTTTCAAGTTCTTAAACATTGTCAATTTCATAAAGTATCAATTTTTTTATTGAAAAAGATAACGCGGATGGAACCACACAAGCATAGTCGACGTGCACACATAGTGGCACATATTTGATATTACGCAGAATTTTTTTCCTTCAGAGATGATCCATATTTCTGCAAATAATTCACGAAGTGCCTGTACCAGTTGTGGTTTCACGTCTCAATTATGCTTCAATACTGCTTTCAAGTCATTTTAGTTGGATTATATAGATCAATATGTGGATTCATCACCATTTTGCCAGATTCCAATTGTGCCTTTATATACTCTATAATCAAGCTCTAAATGACTTAGAAGTCAACAATGAAAGAGCAAACATAAATGCACCAGCAAACGTAGCGACAGCCATGCTTTAACACAAAAAATAGAGTTTTCTGATGAACAAACCTTGAAGCTCTTCATTGGTTGTAATCAGATCAAGTTCAAGGAGGTCAAGAAGGCGCCCTAGATCAACTCCACTAGTCCAATTCTCCGGAGGTTGGCCCACTTTAAGTTTCAACCGTCCTCGATTAGCTGTCCCACCCCAAATAATCCCAACAGGCCGTGGTTTCTCCCCATCTTGATGACCCATTAACAGAATGAGGCTTCCACTATCACCTTCAAGGTCAAAGGTCTGCTGATTCTCACCAACGACAAGAAAATCGGTAAAAAAACAAATGCCTTTCTCATCGTTGTACTCTAAGGCATAAGCCATTATGGTCCCAGTAGTCAACCCGGAGCTTCTTCCAACTTTTACCACTTGTCTTCCAATCAAACTGTTGATTGGAGACTGCAAGTCAATTTTATTGACCTTACCTAACTCTGCTATTCCTTTAACAGATGTTGATACATAGGACATGTCAAAATCTTCAGCAAAGGGAACAAAGGCCCCATCAGCTCGAACGAATGTTTCTGCCAGATCATCAGATTGTGGTAGGCATGTGTGGGGGTCAAGACACAATGGGAAACACATTAGTACAAATGTAAAACCAGAGATACTCCAGTATGTTGCTAAATTTCCAACTGTAAATTCAGTCCAAGTGATAGGAAACAGAATTCTAAGGCAGCAGCAACTACTACTATGATTGGAACTGCATTATTCAAAGCAAAACCTCGGGAATCTAGATGACACATGGTAAAGGATTAGAAAAACCCAAAAACCCTAGTCCAAAATGACGTCGCCTGTAGCTAAATGTTCACTATTGGCTAATTGGAAAGGCTTAAAACAAATTCGAGAACGCAGTTGAGTTCAAGTTATAGTTGTTTGACCTTGTTCTTTTGACACTGACTGTTGATTACTAAATATTGAATGGAGAAACGTTTATAGATGGAAACTTCACAAATCGCAATTCTTAGGTACATATCAACACCCAAGACATGTTCCCAAGTCCCCAAGTCACTGTAATACATGTCTTGAATGTCATAAGAATTGACTTACGAGAAGATTATCAAATCCATGGCTCCTAGTTTTTGTCAATATGTCTACGGTACCACCTTGACAAATATCACCATGACACGGGGAAAATGATAAAGAACAAACTCCTCATTGAAATTGTGACTATATGTACATGATATCATCAAACTCGGAATTAGATTACCTGGGTTTGTTCCGGCAAAGATGCCATACCAAAGATCATCTGTTATGAAAGACGTTGCTCTTTCCACTGCACCGAGATACACCCCAGGTCCAAGGCTAGGGGGCAGCGGATGAAACATTTTCTGGTTTGGGTAGTCCAAATCAACAGCCACATGGCGATTTGTGAGGAAACCGACCTGCTGATTACCTGTTCGGCTCTTAACAATAGCACCCAAGGTTCCATACGTTTCTTGGCTTGCAACCTAAACAAGCAATAAGCAACTTGCATGATTTCAAGAGCAATAACAGTGAATGTGCAAACAAATTATCATTAACAAATCCAGCTTGCAGTGGCCGAAGAACATAACGAACCATGAAAAAAAGTGCATTAATCCCAGTGGAAGCGACATTGGTAATGACTCTAATGACTGTTGCCACAACCTTGTATCCCTATGCGAGAATTGTGTATCAAAACTGGAGTGTCCAACATACTTTAGCTTATATTGATAATAGCATGCTGAGAAAATAAGACAAGAATATGGAATATAAACTGGAAAAAGTGCAACCTCTACCGCCATCACAATTTTAAAAAAAAGAAGAAGAAATAATGGTTTATATTTACTCTTGTTACCACCACAAGCTAAAAAACATGAGCCCTATTAATACAGTTGTCATGTTCATTGTTAATACTACACAACACTTCCCATTCAGAAACAACACCAATAAAACAATAGCCAATTGTACAGGATATCTCCAGTCTTAAGATAGCCAAATGAGACCATAAGTTAACTAATAAAAAACTAATAAAAAAATAATTACTTGTGAGTTGTAACGTTTCTTTCAGCCAGTTATTCTGCAATTTGGATCTGTTATGTTATGCTTTGGAAGTAGACAAATAGTTTTGGTATAATTAACTCATGGATCCATAAAGAATAAAGGGAAATGTCTTAAGTGGAAATCCTACAGTCAGGAAGTCAGTACAAACAGCAGCTAATATGCAGTTACCCTATGCAAACAAAAGATGAAGAGGAGTTAAGCTTGATAGAAGTCAGTTCTGGCATGATGCGCTAACAGAAGAAATGACCGCCAGATGAAATGCAGCAATGAACCTTAAGAAACAAGCTTCGAGTGATCATACTTCAGCTAAGCCAAATTCCGAACACTGAGCTTGAAACAGTAGAACAATATACAGCATATTCCCTTGCTGCATATTACATGGACAATTTCTAAATGTCCAGTATAGCATTAACACATTGTATCCTGTGTTGTATGAACTAAAGTTTTGATGTACCTTACCACCTTCCACACTTGAGTAAGGGTATGAGATATGTGCTAAACACATCTATTAGTGTACCCAAGAAGTCCGTAGCCAAGTTTACCTTAAAACAACACATAAAACTCCACTCTTGTGCATTCATGCTTTGATGTTAGCTTCTAAGCATCGTTCTGTCACTGTTTTAGATACAATCATGTCCTAGTGTCTTGGAGATGACAATTGGATGGATTCAATAAACAAATATTTGGATGCACCCAACACCCACATCTGAATCTATGAGTGTATTACGACACCCAGACATATTGATTATTATCAAATGCCACGAGACATCGAGGGCATAGCAATTAATAGGGAAGGAATATGGATGTGATAAGTAATAGGATGCAATACACAATTCTCTTCCTTGTTCTATTTTCTTTTTCTTTCCCTTCTCCCTTATTGAGTGCGTGGGTGCGTCTGTGAGTGTGGATGTCCCCATGCTTGTTAGGATAGATGTAGATTTCAAATGAATGCATTCATTTTTAACTTCAACAAAAATACAAGAGTTTTACCGATAGGTGGCTTGTGAAACTAGGATGGAGGAAGGATTAAAGTAGAAGACATGTATTATGTTATGATCCTTGTACAGATCCCACCCATGACAAGAAAGATTTTAAGTCACTCATATTAAGTAGTTAACTCGCATCCATAATGCTTAATTATGAAGCCCTCAAACTCAATGTACCTACATAAAAGGCAGTGGGAGTTCATAAGGGACCATTGTCTTAAATATTCTCCATCAGACACAGACCAAACAGGGTGCCTCTTGGAGAGCAGATACTGAATTACAAAATAGGAAGAAAAACCCCAACAAATATTGAAACTTAACGTAGTATTTAAGAATCGATAAGCACAACCACAACTAAGCTTAGAAATTCCAACACTACGAGATTATTGAGCCAATATGGAAGAAGATAAACTAGCAAAGAACTTATCTCAAGCTCAGAATGCAAAAAGCTAGTCTCAGAATTAAAAAATGCACAACCAACTTCAGGCAATCTTCCTAAATAAGAATCACATCACCAGGAGCGACTTACAACCATAATTCACAGATTTAATATAACTAGTAAATCCCAACTCACCACTATAAGAAATCTTGGAAGAAAAATAGGGAAAAATTACCAAAAATGGACTTGTTTTACGTCATCGTACTCATTTCTACACTAATTACCATATATCTGCATTAAAGTGGAATAAACTTACAAATCTAATCCTCAAGTAAATGTAAGTGGAAAGACACCCTCAAAGTTGAACATCATACAAGAACAAAACCAGTAATAACGAACAAGAAAAATCATACCTGGGAACCAGAACCAATGTATGGGTCACTTCCCCGCAAACCATCTACAAGCTCATCGTACAATTGTTCTTTTGGTGTTGCTTCACGCGCACCAAAGTAAGAGAATTCCACAACATCAACATCACACCACACACCTCCAGGTCCCTGCTAAATAGAATAGCAAACACATTTGACTTCCAAGATTTCAATGATAACTGAAAAATAGGCTTCCAAATGTTCAAATGTTAGTATCTGATTCCAAGTCCAAGTTTCAGCAAACCACCAAATGTCCAGTTCAGTAACTTGACAAAATTCAAAAAATACCCACATATTACTCCCTCCGTCCCAACTTACTTTGCATTTTAGGAAATCCCACTTTTTAAAGAAACACTTTTGTTGCACTTAAAAAGCTTCAATTTCCCACAAATACCCTTCAGGTTTTCTATAATTGTTCCTTTAACTCAAAACACACAGGGAAAAATGTACACAAAAACAAAAAGGACTACCAAGTGCACGAGGATCCACCAACTGCAGGGTATGAGGATGGTTAGTTTTACGCATCCTTACTCTTTACAAAATCTGGTTCATTGACTCTTTAAATGGACAAATTTTGGACATCCAACAATGAAAAAGGGCTCAGACAAAGTGGGACGGATGGAGTATTGTACTTTGGCAAGATTTTAACGGCTTTTCAAATTCTTTAACATGACCAAAACAAAATTGATGTCAAAACCAACAGTTAGACTATAAAGTTGAACATTAAGGATTTTTCAAAAGTTGAATTAAAGGTTAATACAAGTTTCTAAAATTGTCAAGTCCTAACATTTACTTTGAGTTTCAAGTTTCACAAACTTTAGAATGTCCACAAGTTCATTACATTAACCAAGAAAATCCCACATTACTAATGTACTTTGACAAGATTTGACGTATTTTGATCAAAACTAATATTGATGCAAATCCAACATTTAGAATGTAGAAATTTAACATCGGTTTGAATACAAAACACTGGTAAGACACAATTGTCAGAATTCCTAACCTCAAGAGCAGCTGGTAGACACTGCATATGGCTCAGCCATTGTCTATGAACTTTCCGAGCAACGAAAACAAGAATAGCCGGTACATCAGTTAACACACCGCGACGAATCCGGAATCCAATTGCTGTGCCAAGACTGAAACGACGCAGCATCTTGCTATGAAATGCCCTAATGGTCATCAGTTCAAGCAATGTGGTAGCTTGCTGCCCAGTAGGCAGTCGCCCTAGAGTTTCAGGCAGAACCCCTTTTTGAAGGTTTCCAAAGTAATCCGCCCTATCTTCAGCAGCATCAGTTAACCTGCTGGAAGTGGGCCATGAGAAGTAGGCAGCATTGCTCTCTGAATGCTGATTACCTGCTGTGAAAGCTTGCTGAGATGGTGAGCTAGATGACGGCAGATTTGTGTGGTTACAGTACGCTTTTTCCAAGTCCAAAGCTGATTCCTCTGATGGGGTGGAACCGGCTTGATGAAATCTTAAGTCCAATTTGCCCCTGTCCATCTTTCACTCCTACAAGAATTAACTGATATTGTTGAAAGATCCAGAGCTTCAAAGAATCTCATCTTCTACATTCAATTGCCATAGCTAAATTGTTACTCAGAGCATCCTATATTTATATCCACTCTGGAACCTTTAACTTCTTAAGGAGACAAGCATTTAGTCTGTTTGTCCCAAATCAGAACTTTTAATGTACAAAAACCCCTCTATTTTCCAGCTGTTCAATACAAACCTTTTCCAAAAGAGAACTACAAAAGAAAATCAAATGATTAACCATCCTAACCCATCAAACTGGCAAGCCATTTTGGGGTATCATAATGGAACGTCATACAGAAAAAGTGGCATGGAAGGAGTAGTTTGGAACGCGAATAGAATATTTCTTGACCTAATTGTGGAGAGAGAAGAACGAAGAAGCAAGTCCAGTTACGGTTGCGATAAACTATCAAACACAGAAACGAAATGGTTCCTCAATAACATGGATATGAAAACGAATTTAGCTAAGAGTATGATCAAATGTGGACGTAATTTAGCAGAGGATCAACTGTAATCACATAAGGCTGAATGAAAAACACCTGTGAGGGAGAAAGAGGGAGAGAAGCAAATAGACGAGAGTCGTACCAAATTGGTATCTGAATACTCCATTAAAAGCAACCTAAATTGGAGCAATCTAGACTGTGCTTCTGGAAAGTTGGTATCGTGAGAACCAACATCAAACCCAAATGAGTGGAAAGAAGAGCTACAACAAGTCAATCAGAATGCTATACAAGTCAATTAGAAACCATATTTTCCTGTTCATATATAAGAAAAATGGAGCATCATCCAATGGTAAAACAAAATGGCTAGAAAGCGATACAGCAACCACAAATATTAGCGATTGAACTGTTCAATTCCTGGACTTCATGAAAGGTACCCATCAAGAAAAAAATAAGACTCTGAAAAATAAAGCAAACCCAGACAAAAGAAAATACAATTTAGAATGGAAAGAGACAAAACGGGGCAACAGAAGACACTGACCTGATTTGCTGACGAGAGAGACAGGGAGGTGAAAACAGAGGTAAAACCCAAATACAGGTAGAAAACAGGTTCGTTCTTTTTCTTTTTGATTTGCCAAACTTCAAAATCACAGTAAGTGGTAACAATATGAAAATGGGTATCTCGGAAAGTGTTCGAAACAGCTCAAGAATGTAGAGAATGTTAAAAATCAAATCCAAACCCAGAAATCAACAAACAAAATGAATAACAAAAAAGAAGAAGAAGGGATTTTGATGCCAATTCAGTGACAACTGACCTACAAAAAATGGAGGGGAGCTGAGGATGGAAGATGCAAACGAATCCCCTTGCAGATTTCCCTGCACTGATAGAGAATTCCCTCGACACCCATCCCCCCAGATCAGACGATACAACTGAAATCTATTCAACTAAAAGCCCATTTCGCCAGTCCGATGACAAGATAATTAGGAATGTCTGTTGGAGAGAAAGAAAACCCATAAATAAATAAACCTCTATAAATTTCTTTATTCTATAGTATCTGCTACTATTTAATAGTGTTTCTTCCAACCCTTTTCCCTTCTTCCTTTTTGCTGTCTCCGTCATTCTTTTCTTTTCTTTTCCCTTTTAGCCACTAATATTTGGCACTCATTATGAATCATCTGATCACACATATTAACACACTACCTTCTATGGTTGGGGAAGAGATGAAGGGCATGAGGACAATTTCACGGCGGAGAGCAAGACAGAGAGGCACGAGAGAGAAAAATTTTGATTTTTCTTTGGATTCCTATCATCTCATTGATATCATAAGGCTTTTGTGGGGGAAGGATTTTGGGCCCATCCATATTTGCTCCCCTAAAGTTGCACTGCACCAAATAATTCAATAAACCCCACCAATCCGTATGCAGAGAACTGAAGGATATGGGTTATGCCAAGGGTGGGAATCATGGGTGCCGAGGGATATGGGTCGTGGTACTTGAAATAATTCAATAAATCCCACCCACCATTATATACTAGTGTTCGGAGTATGTTTAGATTCGATTCTTCAAATATTTGTTATAAATAAATTGTTACGAACCACTGGGTAGAACTCACTCCCAAAAGCTAGCTCAAGAGGGAAGAGTGCCCAGGGGCTTATAAACCCACTACCAGGGGCTCTTCCCTCCGATGTGGGATTGCATTGGGCCCTAACATAGCCCACCCCTTTTGAGCCGACGCCCACGGCGGCAGGTGCAAGTTTGGCACCACCGACTTCCCGTGGCGGCTAGAAGGGTGTGGGTTGGCTCTGATACCAATGTTACGAACCACTGGGTAGAACTCACCCCCAAAAGCTAGCTCAAGAGGGGAGGGTGCCCAGGGGCTTATAAACCCACTACCAGGGGCTCTTCCCTCCGATGTGGGACTGCATTGGGCCCTAACATAGTTTGACACCATCGACTTCCCGTGGCGGCTGAAAGGGTGTGGGTTGGCTCTGATACCAATGTTACGAACCACTGGGTAGAACTCACCCCCAAAAGCTAGCTCAAGAAGGGAGGGTGCCCAGGGGCTTATAAACCCACTACCAGGGGCTCTTCCCTCCGATGTGGGACTACGGCCCTATTTGGTGTAACTATATTTTTCAGATTGTATAGATTATTGAGCAAATAATCTAGCCCCATTTGGGCTAAATTATATACGAACAAAATCTGGATTAATCTAGCTCCAAACACAACATAACCAACATATCCACAAATAATTTAGTCCAAACATTTTGAGCTAGATTATTCCCTCCGGCACCCAACATAATCCAACAATCCAATAATCCCATAATCTAGTTACGCCAAATGGACCCTACATTGGGCCCTAACATAAATCTAAGAACACAGATATTTCGTGCATATTTTGACACATTTGTGTTTGGAACCGTCAAATGTGCACAGAATATCTGTATTTTTTATACTTTTTCATTTGTTGTTTCATAATTCAAATGTGCCGAATTAATTTGTATGCATCTCAAAATAATTTCTATAATTTCTCTTGGAATCTTAGGTTTACATGTAAAGTTAAAGATGGACCCAACAAGTATTAATAAAAAGAGTCAATATTGAGATGTTAGAAGAAAACAAATAGTAAGTGTTAGGCATTTATCATCAGACTAATTCATTGGAATTTCTTGAAATATTTTTTTGCTCATCTTTGGATTGCATTTTGTATTTTCAACAATAACTATGATTTAAATTTACTTGAAAACATTTAATATTTGTTTGACATGCATCTTCACTCTGGTAACTTTATTTTATTTTTTATATTTTTATGTAATCACCTTTTTAATGTAGGAGGCGTATTTAACTGTAATAAATGATGATTTGATAATAGTTTCAAGGCACAACGAGAAGATTATAGCAATCTAAATAAATTGCAATATTTTGAGATTTCAGCATAAATATGGTTTATTGATACAATACAAACTCCATATTTTAGCATATTCGAGATTAGACGAATACCATGCAAAACCAAACTCAAGCTGAAACGCGTTGGAATCAAATATTTTTTCCAAAATTGGGAGAATTCCAGCATCGAAACATCAACGTGGATGAACTTATAAGGTGATAAGTTGGTTAAGGTTTGGAGATTGAAGGTTTTGGGGTTTCTCATTTATTTTCACACAAATTTCCTAACTGTAATTACTCTTATTGACGAAATAGAAAACTTGTTGAATGACGGTTACAATACAATATTGAGTGTGCATGAAATAACATTAAAAATATAAATGAATTTATTTAAAACTAAAAAACTAAAATATATAATAAATTTAAACTGATGAAATAAAACCTTAAATTTCACTAGGAAGACTAACAAATAAAAACTCTCCATTTGGCCTGGCTGAATTATTAGATTATTCACTGTTTAGTTTTTTGTCCTTATTTAAAATTTTTTTAAAATTTTTTGTTTTTCATCAATTTTTTTATAGTTGTTAGTTCGTCTCGACAAGAGATTTCAGAAAAGTAAAAAATTATGTTAAAAATTAAAAAAAGTTTAGAAAAGACAAAAAATAAGTCAAAAACAGCGTCTGTGTTGGCTTATTTTCGTCTTTAGTGACTTTTTTTAAACTTTTGGACATAATTTTATACTTTTTAGATTACTTTCGTCGATACGAACCAATAAGTTACGAAAAAATGATATAAAAATAACAAATACAAATTTTTTTTGAATAAAGACAAAAAATAAGCCAGATAATCTAGCCTGGTATAAGTTAGGCCAAATGGAGCATGATCAAACACTTTACATAGAGTACAAATGAATAAGAAAAGTTTAATAGGAAGATTAGTCAAAGATTGGGGTATTTTATAAGAAGTAAATCTATAAACTTGTACGTGGGTGTCCCTAGCTATATGTGGTCTACTAAAGTCACCCTACTATTTGGCACTTTTTTGTAGCTGTATTCACGATTCCTCGCACACCTATAATATGTTTGAATTTTTATTACATAAAAAGAACTAATTCTTTTCTAATCCAAGCAGGGGCGAAACCAGAATTTAAAGTTTGGATGGATTGAAATCCAAAATTTTTTTGGAAAAGAGAAGACACCGAATGCAATCTGGAGGGGTCAAAATATAATTTTTTATAATTTTAAAAATTTATATTTAAGTCCTAAGTTTTTTGGGGGATCCCAATGGGTTAGTTCAGTCATCACTGACATGAGAGAGGTGACTAATAGACTTATCCTTGAAGGTCATGGGTTCGACTCCCACTAGAATCGCTCACTTGGGGTTGCTAATTATGTTCGGTCGTTACTTCTAGGGCCCCGAGAATTAGTCGGTAATAGATTAGGTATACCAAAACCGACCGAATATCTCGGTTATAAAAAAAAAGCCTAGACGAACTGATGATTTATAAATACAATGAGTGATTAACTTAATTTGGACAATACATGAAAGATTAAAAAATATGAGTAAGTAGGGATAAATAATAAAAAAATTCCTTCATCAATAATTGGTCTCAGATCTGGAAATTTGGGACCATGCAAAAGATGCCCCAACAAAGACTTTCCAATCGCAATAAATAAATTTTAAGTCTACAGACAGTTTATCTTCTTAAATAATCAAAAAGTATCAATCCCATCGTCCACTAGCCGGAATCCTAATTAAAGCTGAACAAAATTTTGTATAAATTGACCCCATAAGAGTTGATAACATATTAGAGGCTTCAAATCCGAAAACTTATGATGGAACAAGTTTTAAATCTCATATATATATATATATATATATATATATATATATATATATATATATATATATATATAAGAAGGGTTAAATTAGGAGTGTGATCGGTTCGGTTTGGATGCGAAACTCAAACCAAGTCGGAAATTTTGGTTTAAAATTTTTGAAATCGAAATCGAACCTAAATAGTTTCGGTTCTGCTCAATTTTCAGTTTAATTGTATCAAGCTCAATGTTTAAAAAAAATAAGATTTTAAAAAATAATCATTTGAGCTATTAAAGAGTTAAGCTCAACATAAAAATATTTATATATATTACAGAAAACTGAAAAAATACATCTTAAGACAATAAAAATTATGACAAAATAAATACAAATTATAAAAAATAAAATCATAACAAAAAAAAATGATATTTTTTTATTCCAATCCGATTCAATCCGTTCTGGTGTTAAGAGCTAGAAAATCAAAATCGAACCAAAATTCTCTACAATAGACCAAATCGAACAAAATCAGATCGATCGAGCTCAAAAATTGAACCAAATCCTCTGTTCAATTTGGTTTTCCGGTTTAGTTTGGTTTGCCGATTTAGTCTTACTCATGGATAAATTATACAATCATAGACTCAAATCTTAACCAACAATGATAGGTAAGATAAAACTTGCACAGAGGGTTTATTTAGGACCGTCTAATTACCAATAACTTGTACGTTAAATTGAATCAGTTTAGTCTTATAGGTTGAAGTTTAAATAAATAAATAAATAAGCCAAAAAAATCATAAATTTAACTAATATATGATATGATAATTAAGAGGAGGGTCCGATTTTAGTGAAAAAAAGGAGATCGTGGGTGAAAGTGAAAGGTTTGGACTGTTTTGCATACATTACAAAATAAATATGATTACAAAAGTCTTTTTAACTATTATGATAAACCTTGTCGGTTTTCTCTCTCCCTCTCTTCCTCATATATGATAATGATCATATGATGTGAAACTTCCATTATTTTTCTTTACAAACCCTATCTCTAATAGTGTAAATACAGCAGACCACCATTATTATATAATTATATGACTAATGCTACTAACACGTCACGTTATACATAAAGTTATACATTATGCCTATGTGACATTAAATAATTTGAACACATATTAAAATTCAATATATCCCGTTTTTGCATTTTGTCTTATAATAATATGTCACGTATGTATGATGTACAACTCGATGTGTTAGTAGACTTGTTCTTATAATATTGGTTTAAAAATCTCTCTTCTCACCCTCCCATTATCATCTAGTTTCCATTATCTTCTATGTCTCAAATTATTCAATTCCACTTCTCAATTTCAATTATCAAATCATTATCTGTGGACTTCTTTCTCCATAGACAATTTATGCCTTATTTGGTGCATTGTTTCTAAGAGTGGAAGTTTATCTCCTAGCTTGGGATGATTAACAAGTATCTTTTTCTAAATCTTTTGTGGGTTATATATATATATATATATATATATATATATATATATATATATAGATTTTTAAACTTTGTTTTTCCCATTTTCAATTTAATCACTAAATAAAACTGGAATACCAAAGAAAGGTATCATATTTGAAAAGAACAAAAAAGGGCCTATTAAAGAAGACAAAAAAGAAAAGGAAAAAATATGAAGAGATTTTGTTGAATGAGACTTGGCTGTCCATAAGTAACAAGAGAAAATTGAGATGGTGACTAGTCTTATTTGAAAGAATTTCACTATTCTTTTTTTGACAATAGTATGAGACTCACGATTTTATTTTTGTGAGTATTCTTATTTAAAATTATAGGGTAAAATGTACTGGCCTATCTTGAGATTTCTAACAAATACAGGAACTTTTTTTTGTAATTATAGAAAATGCAATGATCTCTTATATTTTACAAATTATTTGACTGTTTTTCCCGTGCTATTAATTTTTAACAAATACCATTAGTGTTGATTGTTAAAGGACTAAAATATTCTTCTTTAGTCTTTTTACGTCTCTTTTTTTTATATGTATTTAGTCTATTTGTATGTGTGTGCGCCTTTCAAATATATATTCTATAGTTATCTATACGTACATATATTATATTATAAAAAAATTTACATTAAAGCTTGAAATGTTGAAATCAAATTAGATTTTTGTTATATTTTGATTAAGTTTATACAAATAAATATATATCTTATAATATTGATAACTATTTTTCTTACAAAAAAGTGATATATATGCTTATGCTGATACTGGTTCTTCTACTACCTTTGCCTACGTTACTGATGTTGTGCTTCCACTCGGTCAACCAGATCTACTGGTGGTGTCCCTGCCCTTGCCTTTGCTAGGAATGTGCATAAAGTTGCCTGATCCTCGAGCTTCTTGGCGGGGTAACGAATTCGAAGAAGACTGGAACAAAGGAAGGGATCTATTCAGGATAAATCTATTAGATACTACTTAACAACTTCACGTTATTGCAGGGTGGATTCCGACACATCATTCTAATCGGCAGGGCAACCACATCAAAGGGCCAGGTTTTTAGTAGTTCAGGGTTACTGAGTCACTTATTGTATGTTCTTATGATTCCTTCCCCCAAACCTCAAGAGGTTGGCTTAGTAGTTGAAACTTATAAATTTACTAACTTCTAAAGTTTTAAGTTCGAAACCTCTAACGTGAAATTAGTTGAGATGCACGTAACTGAAAAATCTTGATCTCCACATCTCGAGAATACCAAGAAATGGAACAATTGTTAGCTTGCTACTTCCTGAATAAGTACCGGTTACTTATCCACATATTGTTACTTTATGTAAAATTTTATGTATACACACAAAAAGACCCATTATTGTATACGTAACATTACTTTCATGTAGGATAATAAAAAAGGGGGGTTAAATAAAGTAATAACTTCACAAACTATAATGAGTGTCTACTTTGAAGAAATAAAAAGTGACTGATACCATTAATTTAAATTTTTTTCGGTTGTGTTGTTTGAATTTTGTTCTAAAAAAAAGTACTAAAAATTTAGTGCTAACTTGAAAAATTATTTCGAGATTAACCGTGTAATAACACAAATTTCAAATGTAAGATTTCAAAAATTTACAGCTACGATTCTTAAAAAAAAAAAAAAATGAATGTTGGATCTTATTTTATTTTGAAAATCCTGTGTTCACGGTTAATCCCGAACAACACGATCCACAACTTCCTTGTCATTTCTTCCCATGTATCTCTCTTTTTAATAACAATTAATTTGTACACGTATTGCGTGTGTTTCGATCTGTACAAACGTGATGTTGGTTCTAATATAAATGTTGGATCGAAATAAAGTTAGAAAGGGCGCCCATCTATCCAGCCCACTGCCGAACATTGTGGGCTAATGAATTATGAGATGATAATCCCACGACCAAACAGTACGACAGTAAGCGATTCTTTCCTACGGACGAAATACGTCTTGGGGCCCCACCGGCTACACACATGTCAGCAAGTAGCCACGCAGGGGACTTGGGCCGGTGCGAGCGCTTGCATCAGGCGCTCAGCCAGTGCCACCGGCGTGTCCCTAAGGGTCCGGCGCAGGAGGCGGCCTGCCGCCACCTAAACAGATCGCTGGCGGAGTGCCTGGTGGCGGAGGCCTGCCCCACCGAATCGGAGGCCGTTCGGAGCCTCTGCTCCAGCAGTGGCACTGCTATGAAGCGATCGCAGTGCCAGCAAGCCCAGCTCTCACTCTCCGTCTGTCTTTCTTCCCTCCAAACCCCACCTTGATTCCAAACCCTAACTTTCACAACCCCCCCCCCCCCCCGCGAACCGCTTCTTGTTTTAGGTACGCATTCCTGATTCAATTCAAGTTAGTTTAGTTCGAATTTCTAAAACATATCAAAATGCGACTGAAATATACTATATCATACATTTTCCTAATCAATCTCTGTAATGCGCTATCGAAGGAAACATCGGTGTGTTCTGGGCGAATTAAGCAAACGTGACTGGCTTTCCTGTTTGTTATTTTTTGTCAATACATAGATACGTCTATAAATTTAACCCAGAAATTAGAGTATTTGCTTTGTATACTGGTGTACAAAACCGGAGAAAATGTTTAGGAGGTAGAAGATATAGCTTGACTGGTTTATCATGAGTACTAGATAAAATCTAAAGCAGTTGTTGCCCTGCTGTTCACTCATTCATTTCATCAACTTCCCTTGGAGAAGTTTATTGCGAAAGTAAAAGTTTCTTCAGGTTCAAAAGAAAGTTCCAGTTGGAAGTACACGATGTAGTTCAAAGAGTGAAGCATAATTCTTTTGAGGTTAGTAGACACCCATGGTGTCGGTTATGCGAGTTTCATAAGTTGCATTAAATTAATGTGTGGTTTTCATAAGTTGCACACTAAAGGTATTGTGGATTGAATGTATAGTTTGTAAAACATGCTAGCAAGATTGGTTAGGAACTGTAAGCTTACCAACTAGGTTTTGTACTCAACCTGTTATTGTACTTCGTTTCAGCTACAACGCATGGAGAACCAAAGCAAGAGAAATGTGAACTGGCCACGGTCAGATATGGATGGTAATATAGTGAGCTGTTACGGTAGTGTACATGCACTTGAAGGAGGAAAGAGTGCAGCATGAGCTGCGCTTGTAGACTTGAATGATGAATGTATCTATAACAGGTTTTGTTTTAATTTCAGCGAAATGACTACTAGTCTCATTCACTTTGTTGTTGATGGATTACTAATTAATAAATCTTTAAAGCAGGTTAATTAATAAAATCACTTTGTTGTTGAGCGAAATGACTGCTAGTCTCATTCCATTTTTGCACACACTCTTATTCTCAGGCATGTTGCTTAAGCACTATATGTCATTCGTGGATGTGTTTGACCAAGGTATCTGCTTCTGGAAGCAAATCTCAGACCTTTCAATGGGACTGTGAGACAAAGTGGCATTTTTTTACCTTATTTTCTTGAAGCTTGTGTTTGTCATTTCTTGAGTCGCTCTCTCATAATGATGAAGAATACAAGAATTAACTCTGAATTTTACAGGTTTTCTGTGTCATAAAAACCATGTAGATTGGAATTGAGATGGAGGTAGCTTTAGTAGCAGTTGTAATTGGAATCTCATGCCAACAGGTTTTTCCCCAAAGAGAATAAATCATGACACCATGTTCATGCTGCTCTGATATTCTCCTCATTGTCTCCAAAACTGTTGTTTTTTGTTCCCTTTCCTCTTGTTGACATGTACTACCAATATTCCACAAGGCAGCAAATGCCTCGTTTCACAGGTGAAAGAGGTAGACTTCATTTTCTTTTCTAGCGTGGAATAGCTTCAAAATGGCCATTGCGAATACCCCTTGAGTAGGCTAAAGTCTGTATTTGGATTTTGAATTTGGTGAAGAAGAAAGCAACTTTTCCCATTAATTTGTGTCTGCAAATCCCTCCATTTGTTCGAACACTGCTATAGTGTGTCATGCTTCAAGTACAATTTCTATGGGTGCATGTTTGTCCTCATTGTTTGGTTGAGCCCCAAATAAGAGGAACCTTGAACTATCAAGTGTGCCATGTTCGTACAAAGCTTCACATAAACCAGGAACCTTGAACGTAACTGTACGTGAGTTCATGCAAGCTTCATAAGTATTCTGTGAGGGGAAAATGGCGAGGAAGCTCTTGATTGCTCCATAGAGATTGTAACATGGCTTAATGACAAGTTTTATTTGCATCCATTGATGCAAGTTCAAGTTGCAGAAATTAGTGTAAAAAAAAGTTTGGGATAGCTTCCCCTCTCTTAAATCTTCTCTGCCTACGGACTAACCCTCTTAAAGGAGTAATTATTGGGTACTTCTAGAGTATCATGTAGTACTGCTTAGGTGGTATTTCGGATCAATGAGTTACTGTGCCACACATAGATCTGTATTCAAAAGAATAAATTTAACCAAAACGAAAGAATGTAAAGCAAGGATTGACCCTGAAAATATGAGCATTATCAACATACTCGCAAATGTTTAGAATTCAATACATAGTACCTTTGTAGATGTTTGAATAGTGTGAGAGAATAGATGGATGTCCAGATCTCACTTTATTTGACCTATTCAACAGCATAAGGATATCGAATCCAGTATTCATGGAATAACAGAACTATTCTCCTGTTCGGAGATTAGGTAACCGCTCTTCATGTTAGAAGGAAAACAAACATACAAACCAAGCAATAAACACCTCGATTTGAAATTTGCAGATGCGTCATTCTAAGTGGAAAACCTTTCTCTATCATGAGGGGCAGAAAAATCGATGTTGGGACCAACAGGAATGATCCCAGAGGGGTTCATGGCTGGATGGCTGCCATAACACTACTAATGCCAGGAATTTGGAATACATCTTTGGTGTAATTGAACAAATTAGGAAACTCGCACAGCAGTTTCTTGTTGCATTTGAAGTAGACAGCGTAAACCTGCAGTATGGCGAATCCTATTTCCTTGGTCACAATTTTGATGAAGAATCTTAGAGAACTGAACAAACAACAGTCGATACTTGGTTTTTAACGCGGTGATCTACTCTCAATGGCCCTTTATCTAAGGCCATACGGACCGTAACTGATATGTCAAACCTTCATGTCTGCATTCAAATCAGACTTGAATACTTAACTATTCTACATTCCCTTAGCTTCTTTCCCGAGAAAACCGAGATATTTTTTTTCCATTTTTGGGGTTCCATCCTTCAATTCCCCATCTTATAGTTCTTCTTTTGTTTGAGAACATGAACAATGAATTTTACCATTGTCCATGATAACAGAGACCGATGAAAGTTCGCCGGTTTTAGTATTATCCAATGAACTTTGTCCTGATCGAAACACTGAATTTAAGGTCTATTAAAACAAGCATTCATACCTCATCAAACCTTATAAGGGTGACAAACAACCGAATATCTGCTTCAGAAATCGTGTTTCCGCACAGGTACTGCTGCTTGCCTAGTATTTCCTCGCATTTGTCCAAAGCGTCGTACAAAATCTTCACAGCCTATGAAAATTTGATGAATGCATGTTTCGAACACATGCTCAAAGAAAACATCTGGGATGTTTTTAGGTTTCCTACCCCTACCACAACCCAGAAAAAAGGGAAGAAAAAGCACAAGAAAATTCTTACCTCTTCATAAGGCCCTTGCTTTTTAGCAAACCCACATTTATAAACACCGTTATTTATTCCCTCATTGATCCATTCATTAACTTCATTGATCTGGGCTTGCAATTGAGGAGGATAAAGATCCAAACTCGCATTCTCCGCTATATCATTGAATTCAGTATTAAGCATTCGGATAATATCTGCGCTCTCGTTGCTCACAATTGTTTTGCGCTTCTTATCCCAGAGGACCTATTGGCAAATATAGATCTATCATATACTACAAGAAATTCAATCATAAAAATAAATTATATATGTGATGAATTATTCCTTACAGGGACTGAATATTTTCCAGAATAGTTTGTACTTGCAGCTCATAGAGTTCTCTTATACTTCTGGCTCCATTTACAGGGTCAGGTTCAGCTCCAGGTTCTTCTGTGTCTGAGGCAGGAAAGACCCATCCCATGTGCTCATCAGTATCTTTTGTTCTCTCCCATATGGATTTGACTGACTGATATATCACAAAGTACAAGAAAAATTAGGTAAGAACTAGAGGCTTCATTACTATAGGAACTTATAGTTCTTAAAAAACAAGTTTTGAAATCCGAACAAGTTTACTGGAAAAAGCACTAGAAAACTCAGTCCTAAACTGCAAGCCCAGAAAGTTGACAGTTTAACTTACTGTGAAACTGATGGCTTTGTCGATACCTTTGATTTTCAAGTATGCAAGGCACCTGGATGCCCAGGGACACGCATACGATATATACAGATGATATCTTCCAGCTTCTGGTGGAAAAGGAGAGTTTGGGTCTCGTGAAATAGAACTACTGAATGTTGAAGGTGTTGTAAGAAAGAAACCTGTGTTTGACATCTTGTCTGGCGTAGAACGAGCCAATTGAACAGTCTGCAGGATAAATTCGAACTGGAGAAATTAAAAAGACTTCCTTCCAGCAAAAACTTCATGTTATGGAGGAGACTAACATTGTTTAACCGAAGGAAACATTTTCCAATATGAAGAAAATAATGCTAGATGAGTCAATGAGAGAGTAGCCGTGAATTCATAATTTTATGCACAACATAGAAACCATGATATATACTAGATTATCTGATCATCTGCAATATCCCCATCAAATAAATTGCGCTGACATGGGAAAGACCAAACTTGAACACCCAGCTGAGATTAAGTTTGTTTGCCAGAAACCTCCGAATCAAGTGATTCACATGAATAAAATTCATTGTATAGAAGACACAGCTACAGAAATCACTGAGCTCATAAATGTGACTTTAGCACTCCAACATGAAAATAAGGACAAGTTTTGCATTTTAAGATCTTACGGTATTACCTAATACTGAACCTTTTGACAAATTGTTTATGCAAGGACCAGACAAGAAAAACAGCCTGTGCTGAGCTACCTAATTCT
This sequence comes from Arctostaphylos glauca, assembly GCA_019985065.2. Lineage (NCBI taxonomy): Eukaryota > Viridiplantae > Streptophyta > Magnoliopsida > Ericales > Ericaceae > Arctostaphylos > Arctostaphylos glauca. The sequence continues at coordinate 21,441,422 of JAHSPW020000001.1, read as the reverse complement.
TTCAGTAAGCTGCAGTTACATACTTGTTGAAACTACATGACGAAACAATTAGGTACAAGTAAGGAAATTTTAGAAATTGGATTGAAACTATGTAGCATACACACTTGGCCGGAGGTTGCATACAGGTGCCGGATACTTGGCAGAAAACCAACACTTAGTTTTCTCAACTATTTCATTTAGACACTACGGACACACTTTAGAATACACGAAGACACCATGGACACTCACTGGAGGTTGCGTACAAGTGTCGGGTAGATACCAACATACATGTCCGACATTCAAATCAAATCCGTCTCATATGTTTCTCAATTTTTTTCAGTTAGCCACTTCGGAGACACTTTAGAATACTCTGAGACAGAATGGACACTCTCAGCACACTCTACGGATTGTCCTAGAGCTCTTCTTTCAAGCAATAGATGATGGTTGATTGAATATAAAGACGTAATAAAACATTCTTCTGTTAAAATGCTTTAGTGGATTATGGACTGATGAATGTAGAAAACGGTGATATGGTATTTTAAACGTAATTAGAGGAACTGGCTCCTTCCGTCCCTTTGTCTCGCCACAACACAAGCTGCGATATAATCTATCTATACCTCACTTCTTTTTGTATTTATTTAAAAATCACACATATCTTGCTAGGCGTGTCCTGTGTCCTCCAATGTTATTCATGTGTCGGGAGTGTGTGTCTGTGCTACATAGGTTCAAACCTTAAAAAAAAAAAAGCATTATTGAATTCAATATACAAAGTTTTCTGGGTAGAGACCAAATAATCCAAAAATTGAGACTAAATTCATCAAATGAGATAAAAAAAACCCAAATAAAACAGGAGATGCAGGGAAAAAGCAGGTCGTAGCTGATCAACTTATGAAATGAAAATCAACCTAATTTCAAAACCCAGAATACAGATCAAAGCAAGAAAGAAGAGGACTGCAAGATGAGAGAGGCTAGTAGTCAAAAAAAGATAGCACACCTTGAATCCCCAAGTCCGAGATCAGAAGGGTATCTATGCTTGAGTCCAAATGTAGTGCTCTGAATGTGGGTTTTGGCAATAAAATATGTTGTCAGCCTGCTTTGTCCCTATTGCGCTAGTAATCTGCGCCACCAAAACAAGTTGGAAATATTTTAGTTCGAGGTTTATGAACTTGTCCAATATCATCCCCAACGACCAAATATGTTGAGATGGCTCACGAAATGTTTACCTGGAGGGAAACTTAAACTATACGAGTGGGACCCCAACTTATTCCACTCCACTTCATTCATTTCCACGAAATTGTATAGCAGAGGAAAATGGTCAATGGTTCCTGAGAATTGACCCTGAGAGTCAAATTGAAGGTGAAATTCAAGAAGTTTTCTAGATTGAACCAATGATCAAAGACATATATTGACCCGAAGAGTGGAATTTTGGCCTCCATAGCGATTCTACTGCCTAAAAATTCATACCCTTTTTCGCATACTGCTTTTTATGCATTGGTTTGGGGTTGATCGATTGCTATAACAACCATGACCGTGGCAAGTGGTTTAAGATGGAGGTAGTTGATATGATTGAAAAATTAGGCTACACTCGGTGGAAGCAGTAGAAGCAAATGAGAAAGATGCTACAGATGACCCAATAAGTAAAGCGGACATGGTACGATAGAGCTGTACGTTGAGCATGGTGTTGAAGCAGCAGCAGCTGTTTTTGATGATTTGATTCCATCCCTTCCTGAACCTGAAACTGTACTTACGATGTTGAATTCCATAAAGACTCCTTATACATCAGCGGTTTACGTAGTGGTCGGCCTTATAAAACTCACGATTTTGATGTGGGTGAGGATAACATCCACAGCAACAGAAGGTTTAAGTTTATTACAATACAGAAAAGTCCCTACAAATGATGATAGTGATTATGATGCTGCCGGAGCTTTCTCCTTCAAATACAGAGACCAAGGAGGTGGATGGGGATCCTAAACCTTATAATTCGATGAAGAGTTGTTTCATATTTTTCCTTCTCTTATTGTTCTTTGATTCTGATTACGTTCATATTTTGAAGAAATCAGAGATAGCCAACAAAACTCAGCCTTTGTTTTCCTGTTAAACCAAATGTAGAAAAAATAACCAAATGCTCCGGAGGAATTTGATAGTGGCTGAAATGCATCACTTTTGCTTGGGAAGTATTGATTCCCTTCTCAATTATTCCCATGTCTGAGAAAGTGCAAGCTACAAAAACATTGCAACAACAAACATGATTTTAAATGGCAGTATATGTGACGACGGTAATGGTCGCAGAGTGAAATTTCAAAAGTATCAACCAATACGAATATGGTTTCACTTTTGAAGTCATTGTCAGCAAAAAAATAGCTTTAGAGTAGCCGTAGCAACTGTATGAACTATTAACAAGGACCGACAAATAGCAGGAAATTGATTGTTCCACAGGCAATTTTCATGATTACCGGAAGGCCAAAAAAAACATTACATGTCTGCCGACATGCTACATATTGTATGATATTGAAAATGTGTGACAAATACCAAATGAATGGAAAGCAACGAAAATATGAGCTTTATTAATATGTTCTCAAACTCTGGGAATTCAACATATAGCAGCTTTATTAATGTTTAAAGTGCGTGTGAGAGAGCAGACATGTCCATCTCTCGTATTGTTTGACTAACACAACAACATATGGTATACAAACATTTGATAAGAGAACTATCCTCCTTTCCAGGAATTAGTCCCACTGCTCTTCATGTCAAAAGAAAAACAAACATACGAACCAAGCAACACACAACTTGATTTTAAAATTTGCAGATACATCGTTCTAATCGGAAAACCTTTCTCTGTCGTGAGGAGCAGAAAAATCGATGTTAGGACCAAGAGGAATGATCCCAAAGGGGTTGATGGATGGATGGCTGCCATAATAATGCCTCTTGATGTGTTCCATGTTGACTGTACTACTCATGCCAGGAATTTGGAAAATGTCTTTGGTGTAGTTGAAAAGGTTAGGGAACTCGCGCAGCAGTTTCTTGTTACACTTGAAATGAACCGCATAAACCTGCAGTTTAGTGAATCAGATTTCCTCAGTCACAATCTTGATGAAGATCTAAGGATACTGAACAAAGACAATGGTTTTTAAGACAGTGATTGACTATCTATGGCCCTTTTGCCCAAGGCCATACTAGAACCTTAACTAGGATGTAAAACGTACACACCCGCATTCAAATCAAGAATTGAACCCTGAATCCACTCCATTATACCACTCTCAAGCTAAAGTGGTACTCACCAAATTTTCCATTCAGCTAATTTCATTAAAAAGGGAAATTGGCCTGTCGCTAAAGGTGCATTTTTTCTGTCTGTGAACTGTCAAAAGGATAGATGACGACAGTATCCTTGTTCATGTCCTTAGCTTTGGGCCACAAAACCATAAACAAAACCATTTTCAGTTCAGGTTGGTTTGCTGTGGTATATGAAAGTTAGATAAAACCATTTTTATTCCTTTGTGTCAAATAGTAGACTTTGATGGACAAATACCATAGCTCACGAATGGAAAATAGCAAGGACTCAACTTTCTCCAATCGAATTAACTTAAGATGATTGGCATTCCTATAAGTTTCCAAGCCACAAGGGTAAGAGTTACCACAAACTAATTTCGCTGACACAAAGCTTACTTTTAAGTATAAACCTATTGATTCCCAAGATAAGACAGTAGTTGGTTACTTTGAATGTGCCATGCAGCCATTCACACAAGAGGAACTGGGAGAAGAAATTATGGAGAAAACAAAAAATTGTATAAAGCCATCAAATTATGTCAATCAATGTTCCACTAGTAAGAAAAAGTTATATTAAATTTTGAAATTGTTTCCCTGTATTCTGAGTTACTTTACAAAAATATAACACAATGACATAATAGGCAAGAATGCCTAGACACGAATGCCCAGTTTAGATCATTTAGTATCATCACCACCTAAGCCAAAGACAAGGTCGGGTAAAATAATTGTCCATGATTAAGCTCCTCTAGTACCTCTTACTACCAAGAAAATCTTCTACATTCCGTTGGCTTCTATTTATCTGATAAAACATATATTTGTTCCATTTTTGGAGTTCCAACCTTCAATTTTGACAAGAATAGTTGAAGAGGAGGAGCTATGTCTCAACCATATTATTTCATCAAATACTAGCCTTTAAAGTCTCGATTGCACAGTATATCATAGATACATATAAAGCAGGACAAAGTGAGCAATAACACTCCTAAAATAACATTATTTCTTAACAAATTTCTCGATTCATATTTGCTCTTTTGTTTGAGACAGTGACCAACGAATATTACAGTTCTCTATGCTTACGGACATGAATGAAATATTTGACTGCTTCAGTATTATCCAACGAACTTTGTCTTGATAGAAACATGCAAATTTGAACCTTCTTTTCATGTTTACTTCTAAAAGACACATGAGACGGATCATTCAATCCATTTTGAAGGAAACACGAAATATTGATCCATCTCAAGACAACTAAAGGAATGTAAAGATATCAAATTAGCTTTTGATATGTAAGTGATATCTCAATCCCAACTCCGTGGACTCTATAAAAGGATGGAAACATGTAATGTAAGAAAGCAGCACAAAAGTCTTCCCTCCGGAAAAGTATTCGTACCTCATCAAATCTGATAAGGGTGACAAACAACCTGATATCTGCTTCAGAAACTGTATTTCCACACAAGTACCGCTGCTTGCTTAGTATGTCCTCACATTTGTCCAAAGCCTCGTACAACTTCTTTGCAGCCTATGAAACATTGATGAATGCATGTTTCAAATACATGGTCAAAGAAAGCATCTCGAATGTTTTCAGGTTTCCTACCCCTACCCAAACCAGAAAAAGGGAAGAAAAAGCACAAGAAATTCATTACCTCTTCATAAGGCCCTTGCTTTTTAGCAAACCCACATTTATAAACACCGTTATTTATTCCGTCATATATCCATTCATTAACTTCATTAATCTGGGCTTGCAAGTGAGGAGGATAAAGGTCCAAAGCCGGATTCTCCGCTATCTCATTGAATTCAGTGTTAAACATCCGGATAATCTCTCCACTCTCGTTGCTCACAATTGTTTTGCGCTTCTTATCCCAAAGGACCTATCAACAAATATAGATCTATCAGATACTCCAAGAAATTCAAGCACAAAGAAAAACTTATATCAAGAGAAAACAAAGATTGCAACGTGACGAGTAATCACATACAGGAACTGTATATTTTCCGGAGTAGTTTGTACTGGCAAGTTCATATAGTTCTCTTATACTTTTTGCTCCATTCAAATGGTCTGGTTCAGCGCCTGGTTCTTCTGTTTCTGATGCAGGAAAGACCCATCCCATGTGCTCATCGGTATCCTTTGTTCTCTCCCATATGGGTTTGACAGACTGAGAACACACAAAAAATTAGGTCAAAATAAAAGTATCATATCCATGGGAACTAATAGTCTTTGAAGACTCTTTGGTCATTTCTCTTTCACAATCAAATAGGTTTCACATTGTGTTTGATTCGGGCAAACATTGTATTATAGAATCTGAAAGCATCTTTTTGGATATCAAAGTGGTTGTCTTCCCAACACAAATTTCTTTTAAAACAAGTTTTGAAATCCGTCAACAAACGAGTTTCCTTAAAAATGCTCTAGAAAAGTCCCAAACAGCAGCCAACCAAAGTTAACGAACAACTTACAGTGAAACCAATGGTTTTCAGAACTGAAAAACATACATTACTTTCATTTTGTGTATGTTTTGGGCAGAAAACATCTCTTTTTGCCTTTTCATAAAAGTAGTTTTCTTACCAAAAAGTTTTTGAAACAAGTTTTGAAATCCGTCAACGAAGTGAGTTTCCTAAAAAATGCACTAGAAAACTCAGTCCTAAACTGCAAGCACAGAAAGTTGACAGTATAACTTACTGTGAAACTGATGGCCTTGTCAATTCCTTTGATTTTCAAGTATGCAAGGCATCTGGATGCCCAGGGACACGCATAGGATATATAGAGGTGATATCTTCCAGCTTCTGGTGGAAATGGAGAATTTGGGTCTCGTGAAATAAAATTGCGGAATGTTGAAGGTGTTCTCAAAAAGGCACCAGTGACCGACATCTCATCTAGCGCAGATCGAGCCATTTAAGCTGTGTGCTGGAGAAATTCAAACTGGAAAAATTAATATGACTTCCCTCGGACAAAAATTCCATGCCATGGAGGAAACAAACTTCGTTTAATCGAATGAAACACATTCCAATATGAAAAAGACCAGATGAGTTGACGACAGAGAAGTGTTGAATCCAGAGCTTTATGCACAACACATAAATGGAGTAATATATTATATTGTCTGATTCATCTACAACCACCTCATCATAATGAAATCATCAATTTCCCAATTGACTCAATTGCGACATGGCAATTACCAAAATTTTCGCATACAAGTTAATTCTTCCCATCTGTTCTATTTGTTTCTCAGAACTTATTCCATCAGTTATCCAGAAATACTTCACTCTTGGGATGTAAGTTCATTTCACACTCCCATCAAAAGGTTACTCTTAGATGAAACTTGAACACTCAGCTGACATAACATATGTTATCCAGAACCTCAGAATCAAGTGATTCACATAAATAAAACCCAACAAATAGAGGAAACTGATACAAGAAATCACCGAGCTCATCATGCATGTTACTTTAGCACACCAACAATATGAAAATAAGGACAAGAATTTGCACTGTAAATCTAAAACTGACCTACCAACAGAATCCATTCTTTATGCAAGGGAACAGAAAAGAAAAAAACCTTGTCCCGAGCTTAAGCTACATACTTGTTTGAATCACATGACGAAACAATCAAGTACGACTAAAGGAGAAAATTGGGTTTAAACCCGGAAAAAAAAAACGCAGGAGAAGCCAAATTGAGAATTAATTCATCAAACACAGGAAAACCCAATTGAAAGAGGAGATGAAAAAAACAAACAGGTCATACTTGATCAACTTATGAAACCGAATAAACGTAATTTCACAAACCAGAAGAAAGATCAAAGCAAGAAAGAATAGGACTGCAGATGAGAAGAGGTTAGTAGTAAACAAAGACGAGCATACCTTGAACAAAAGTTGGAGGAGATCAGAAGGGCGTCTCTGCTTTGTCCAGATGCAGTCCTCCGAACGTGGGTTCTGAAAATAAAATACTCAGGGCGGAACCGGATTTGGGCCGAGTTTTTTTTGGGAGAGGGAGGGACGGACTATAATTTTGGAGCCAAAATCCATTTTTTTATAATTAATAGAAATTATACTTAGTTCTTAAATTTTTTTTTCAAATTTTGGGGTCCAGTTTCCGCGGTCTTCTATGTAATTCCTCCCTAAAAATAGTCGGGTGTAAACCGGCAAATAGAACCAAACCGAAAAATCAAATTGATTGGTCAGGTTTTTTGACTCGATTGATTTAGTTCGGTTTTATTTTTTTTAAAAATTTTTGTTCGGTTTAATTTTTTTAACTTTAAGCACCGAACCAGATCGGACCAAATCAAAATAAAAAATATTAATTTTATTATTATAATATAAATTATATTTGTTTCATCATATGTATTTTTTGGTGTTCTTTTTTAATATGTATTCTCTTAATTTTCTGTAATATGTAATTTTTTACGTTAGACTTAACTCTTCAATAACTCAACTAATTATTTTTTAATAAAAAATTCTCTTTTTAAAATTAAGTTTGATACAACCAAAAATCGAAAACCAGATTGCAACTAGACCAAATCAAAATAATTTGGTTCGATTTCAATTTATAAAAAAGTTCTACACCAAAATTTCCTACTTTGTTTGAATTTCTCATTCAAATTAGACCAAACCGAACGAATTACACCTCTACCTTTCGCCCCCAATTAAAAAGGATATATTCGGCGACTATCGGATGGTTCGGGTTGTTAGACTATCTCATAAATAGAAATTTCAGAAAAATATTTTACTGATAATAGTATTTTATATTATAGAAATTATTAACAAGTAACTTGATAAATCTATACCCACGTTATAAGGAAATTGGGGCGCAGTTATGATAATTTCATTAGGTTCGGTTCGATTCGGTCCGATTTGTTCTGTAATTTGTTTCGTTCGGATTAAATTTGGAATTTTTTTCAAAAATTGGATCAGATGTGAAGGCAAAAATTTAAAAAAATTCAGAAATTAAATTGAGGCGATCTTCACTCTAATGCCCGCAAATTTTATATGTTTAGAACATATACATTCATATATTTTTATCCTTATAATCACTATAAGGATAAAAAAAAATTATTTTTTATGAAGTTATTTTAATTTTATCAAACTTAGTTTTAAATTTTTTCGAGATGACCCCGTTCGAAGTGGGGATGGAAGTTGGAGATAATTTTCTATTTAGAGGATGAAAATTAACGGATATCAAATAAATTTATTCGATTTATTAGTACAATATAATAATGATCAAAAGTTTCACCAAAGATAAAAAATAATTTAAAATACACAGATTTTTTTGGATTACTGTCTTTGTTTAAGGTAAGTTATTTTTTATTTTTATGGTTCCTCAAGATAAATTAATAATCTATTAAAGTAAATAAAAAGTAAATTTAACAAAGAATTAATAATCTATCAAAATTCTAGTCATATTTTAGCCCAACTTGCATACAAAATACAAAATTATATTTGCAGGAAGCTTTCAGGAACTTTCTTGCTCTAACTTTAAAAAGTTTGAATAAATAATAAAATCCCAAGATGTGTTTGGATATAATTTCAATCTCCAACCACTCCCTATAGTTTTGTTTGATAATGCAGTTTAGGTTTGCTGGGTACATCACGCATCATCTGAGTCCCAATTTGTCTTTTATTGTCAAAATTAAAAAAAAAACAATAAATATAACAATAATTGGATATTTTAGAAAGAAATATTTAACAGAAATGTGAATAATTATAAAAAGTTTGTCTGAGTATTTTTTAGAAAGAAATATATGATAAATATGAGAAAGTGGATAAAAATTTTAATATTAATAATGATATTATCGTAATTAACAATGATATTTTATAAATAAGTATATAAAAGAAATAAGATATGGATAGATAAAGTGAGATAATTTTATACCCTTGTATTAGTCTATCAAACCAAAATGGCGGGCCTGTGAGTCCGTAGTGAGCCCCCTCACTACATGCATGTAGTGAGCTGATCTGGCTGTCTATTTTGACAACGGATGGTTCAAATTCAAATTACGCGTAGTGTATCATCAATTCCTTTTGTATTTTGTCTACTTGATATAGTTAACTAAGAAATGGACCAAATTTAAAAAAAAAAAAAAAAAATTTCTTTTGCCGTTAATGAAAACTTTCAAATAAAATCGATATTTTTATAAAGAAAAATATTCACTTCCTCATATTTTAAAAGGAGCCCTAAAGCAGAAAGAGTCCACCAAAATTCTGTAACCTAAAAAACATACAAAACTGGCTTCTAAGAACCCAAAAGAAGCCTTCACCAATTCTTATTGATTCACCATACAGCCAATTCAAACCAAACCCTTGTATGCCCATCTCAATTGAGCTTTACACCATGAATGAACACCCAAAAAAAATAAAAAAAATTGAGCATAAAATCACAATAATATCACAATCTGTAAACAGAAATTATGCAATACATATGTAGTCACGATGATATCACATTCTCTGCATAACAAATAAAAAAATTAGCCCTTTTTCCCCCTGCTGGAAGGGATATTGCTCAGACATTGGCAAAGTTTGCCGGCTTGAAATGGGTTGGAGGGGGTGAAGGATGGGAGGCAGCAGCTGCAGTATTATTAGTACCTGGTGGTGGTGTGGGGACACCAAAAACCTGAGCACTGGTATACATTTCTTTTCTTCCTTTGGCTCTTCCCAGAAAATAGCACCCAAAACCTAGTAGTATTGAGAAGAGAATGAAAGGCAGTGAGATCACCACAACCATACCCATTTTTCTCTCTTCAAGGGGAAAAATGCTGAGATGAGAGAGAGCGAGAGAGAGAGAGAGAGAGAGAGAGAACGATGATGCAGCTGGAGAGACAGGGGATAGAATAAATAGGAACTCCCTAGAGAGAGATTGCTTAAGATCTGGGAGGTTCTTAGATTCTCTTGCAAGAGAAGGTATTGACTTACAGCGGAGGGTTTAACGTTCAAGTTTCTAACGGCTACTTTGGGCTGGGCTATTGGGATTGAGAAAGGTGGACCATTATGTTTTCACAGACACGGACACAGTCCAATTTAAAAAGATTAGTAATGACAAGGAAATGGGAGGAAATGAGCTATCTGAGAGTATTTAAGAGTGTATTTGGATCGTGGTAACTACTTATTTATTATTTGAATGATTTTTTGTCATTATTTGAATTTTTTTATAATTTTTTATTTTACATCAATTGTTTTATTGTTGTTGGCTCGTCTCGACAAGAGATTTCTAAAAAGTATAAAATTATTTTCAAAAACTAAAAAAAGTTAAGAAAAATAAAAAATAAGCCAACACAGGGTCATTTTTGACTTATTTTTTGTCTTTAATGAATTTCTTTTAGTTTTTAAACATAATTTTATATTTTTTAGATACGAACCAATAATCAACAAAAATTTGATGAAAAAATAACAACTAAAAAAAATGAATAAAAAAAAATTAATTAATATAAATAAGTTAGGACAAAATAGACCCTTAATGGATTAATATTTGTCTGGAACCAAAATCAGAATTCTCGATGTGGTAGGCTAGATATGCATTATAATGGGTCTTCAGTCCATGATCTTGCTCGGTTCATCTATGTTGGGATCAAGCTAGGTCAAGCCCAAGGATAATCCTACTGTTATTCGGCCAAGGGAATCGACAAGGCCACTTGATGTGTCTCAATCAGTGCCGAGCGCACGACATGATAGGGCTAGCAGAACATCTGCTCTCAGTTGCCTTTCGTCACCAGGATCAAGATCTCTCAAATTGCAACCTCCAATTGTGCTACAAAAGATCTACGCTCGACACGACCACGTGGAGGCATACTCCCCCACATTGCAGACAGTTTTCTTGGGAAGACGTGGGAGAGAAACACTTACAGAACATGCAGACATGTCAGTCCAATTCGCAAGGACATGGGATATGTGGTGGAGGCACCTTGATTTCTGAGCCAGGACGCGACATCTTTGGCTGAAGGTCACGGCAAACTGTTGGGGTTATCTCTCTACAAAAGCCCCAAGAACACTCAAACCTCAGGTACATACACATACATCCATAGCTTTCAAGTTGGTTTCATTCTCTCTCAGAAACTAACTTGATCGTCGGAATGTCCGCCGAAGACTCAACCCTGGTCAACGCTAACCTAGTGTTTGAGCTTTTTTGCAACTTGCGAAGGGTTAGAGGAATTCAAGCGGGAAGCTCGAGAAGTGAATTCCACACTCCACACTCGCAGCAAAAGAAAAAAGAAAAAAAGGCCATCCAAATCATAAAGATCCTGAAACTTGAGGATCCAATTGCATTTCCCATTTTTGTTACCCAGGCAATGTATGACTGCCCAAAAAGATTTGCTTTTGTTTCAGACAATGTCATGTCCAAATTCCTAGAAGTGAATACATTGGTACCATTGTTTTGACAGAGTCCAAAAACCCAAGGAAGTGTTGAGAAAAACAAGCAGAATAATGTAGTTAGTTGCGGACTTATTACCCTCAAACAAATAACTCATCAAGATGTCATTTAATTACAAGAATACTACCGCCACATCATTCTAGTTGAAGATTTTGTATGCAAATTCTAAAAGAATATCATATTCTTTATCTCAATAAAAAAGCAAAAAATCAAACAAATCCTAACTACAATGAAACACTATCAATAGTTTCGAAATTAGTTCTTCAATTATGAGGCTCGCAAGATGTATTGTCTTACCTTTCAGCAGACTCTCAATCAGATTTTTAGTAATAAAATCTGTTAGTTGTTATGTGGGATAGATTAGGTTATGTTAACCCTAATGGGCCTAGGTGGTTAGAGCCCATTAGGTTAACCCTAATCTCATATATAAATAAAAGAGTGTTAGAATAGTAATGGTTAAGTTGTTATTAATGTTTAGTTGCAAGGGTATTATTGACCTTTCATGTAATTAGGGTTACCTAGGGTTTCTAGGTTTTCTCTATATATTGATGTACTGGCCCCTTGTAACATAATCACTCAATAATACAAGTCTCCTTTCTCTGGTTTCACAACATGGTATATATTCAGGGAGTATCGAAGGAAGTTCAAAGCTCCATCATCTGTGAAATGACCATGAAAAGATAGACCTTTGGCCAAGACGGTTATTGAATCTGGTTGGAATACCCTCCATATGTTGTCTGGAAGTCTCAGCCGACGTTCATAACTCCAAATAATGCAAATAGTTCCTCTTCAAAGTTGGAGAGGTACTGCCTTCTCATGCTTATAGCTCCCCAGAATAAGTAGTAATACTTAATATCTCCACAATTCAGAAGGACCAAAAACTCCAGCATCGATGGAGAAAGCAGATCAAGCAAATAAATTGTTCTCAGGCTCAATCGACTTTGGGATCTGAAATATCCAAAGAAAATTTCACTTTGATATACTTTGTCCTGCTAACCGATTCCTTTTGAAATTCTTTCAGACATATCAGAAACAAGAGCATATTGGTTGCTATCATAACATGCAGTCATGAATGCTGCAAGGGTGATATGATCCACATTCGGATCTTTATCAATTAGTTTGTGGAGAAATAGTACAGCCATGTCCACTTTCTTCTCACTACAAAGTTTCCTGACCAAGGTATTTACCGTGCGGATCCACAACTTTTTGTCTAATCTGTCCAAGACAGCCAAGGCAGTGGGACACTTATCCTTCTTGCAATACTCATAAGCTAATGTCAGCCGAGTAACTTCACAGGGGGGAAGCCCACGGTCTATCATTGCAACATAGAGCCTGTGAGCCTCATCCAAATTACTCTCTTTGCAAAGCCCACTTATTAAAGCGCCATAAGTAATGCTATCAGGAACACAACCATGTTCGCTCATCCTATCAAATAACTTCACTGCCAAGCTTGTATTTCCACCTCTGCAGTGACCACATATCATGGATGTGTAAGTTTTCTTGGTTGGAACCAAGCCAAGCCTGAAAGCATCATCAAAAAGCTGTTGGCTTTCTTTCATTTTCTTTTGTCTGCAAAAGGCAGAAATCAACGTGGTGTACAAATGGATATCAGGTTCAATGCCAACTTTGACAATCTTACAGAAAAACGCCGTGGCTTGGTTAGTATTAGTGCAGTGCTCAGATAGGAGAATGTTATACGTGACTATATCAGCTTGTAGTCCATGCTTAAATCCCCTTTTCAGAAGTTCCAAAGCCTCTTGAACCCTTCCTTTCTTACAAAGCCCATCAAGTATGGTGTTGTATGCACATATATTTGGGGTGAAACCCTTTTTATCCATTTCATCCATCAGCTCATAAGCTCGACGAAAATTCCCTCCTTTGCAGTGGCCATCAATCAAAGTTGTATATGTGTTGGTATTAGGAACCAATCCTTGTTCCTCCATTCTGGTCATCAACATCTCTGCCCGATTCAACTTGTCCTCTTTGCAATACCCACCTATCATAGCAGTGTACGTGTAAACATTTGGTTTGTAATTATCACTCCTAACAAGCTTAAGGAAAAGCCTAAATGCCTTCTCGGTCCATCCTTTTTTACACAGCCCATCAATTAATATCGTATGGGTATAAATATTTGGTTTCCAACCTTTTTTGACCATTTCCTCAAACAATTCAAATGCTTGCTTAATGCTACCCCTCTTGCACAACCCGTGAATCATAGAGGTGAAGTTGATCATATTTAGAGTCAACCCCATCTCACGTATCTTACCAAAAAGCCATAAGGCTCTATTCACATGATCATTTTTGCAAAATCTGCTGATGATCAAAGTGCACGTTGCATTATCGACAAGAAACCCCCTCTCAAGCATCGAACACAACCACCTGTCAGCTTCTGCGATTCTATCCATCCTGCAGTAAGCAATCACCATTAACTTAAAACTGAAAACATCAGGAGACAACCCTCTCTCAGACATTTCGTCAAACACGTTCTCCGCAATTTCAAAGAAACCCATTTCAGTAGCCGCCCTAACTATACAGTTCAGGGTCTGTGCGCTAGGCACTAGGCCTTGATTTTGCATCTCAATAACCATATTGCAAGCATCCTTAAACTTCCCGATTTCAGAGAAGTTCCTCACCATGCATTGCATTACTTCATGGGCTCTATCCAAATTGCTATTTGCTATCAACGACGTGGCCAGAACAATGTAAAATCGCATAAAATGCCTGAATTCCAAAAACCCAATAGCCCAGTAAAAGAAACTCAAAGCCACCATAGAACCCGCCTCGTCGGCGAGAGAAGCGACTACCGTAATGGCCTGGTCAGGGGTCAAATAACCAGAATCAATTGACAGATGTAGCCTTGGAGGTGTTTCCATGAAGTGGTTTTGTTGTTGGTAGTAAGATTTACAGACCAATGAACACACAGTTCTGACAACAGATTGCGATGATGACGGGGTAGAGTTTGTCGAAGCGATCTCAGAATCAACACTAGCGGAAGACACAAATCTGACGAAGAGAGCATTGCAGGTAGTTGAAGATCGTATGCGGTGATGGTGAAATCGCCGAAGACGAAGCAAAGTGAGAAGAGACACCATGAAAGATTTGAGGAAGTGGAGTCGCAGCCGTTTCGGATTCGAATGTCCACCAAATAAAACATTGGCGCCACAAAATGAAGGCGGGTCAGGTGTAGTTTTGTTAATGTTTTGGGCCCTCGTGGGCGGATTCGTATCCTTAAAGGAGAATTTCTCGGTTCAGATGTCTCGAGATTTCAGCTACAAAATGTCACCCCAATATTGAGTAACTGAAGATTAAAGTTATTAATCTTGTATCGGTGAACATATTGATTCTGTTATTATTATTTGTACGGTATCGATACCGATATATACCAACATATATAAGTGCCTTCGTTGATGGCATGGTTGCCATTGTCTTTGCTGTCAAAGTCCCACAAACCCTTTTGTAACGGGTAATGCATGAGACTCGTGTAAAGAAGTTAGTTTTCCGTTGGAATCTCTTAACATCATATCATGTCCTGTTAAAAGCAATGAGAAAACCTCATCGTTTTAGTTAGAACACACGTTCACGAATGCAGTGGCTTGTTCTCAGTCATTCGATAGGTTCAGTAATGCGTTGACATTTTCTAATTGAAACTTTTAGACCATCTTGAAAGAAATATTCCCAAGAGATGTTCTGAATCTCGTATGCTGTCTAGGATTACAACTGTAATTGTAATCGTTCATCTCGTAAAAAGCATACATAATTTCTTTAGAAAATAATTAATTGAAAAATCACATATATAAAATAAAAATTTTAATTTTGCACAAAAGTGACTTGATTCATGTCAGTATCAATGATATTTTGATCTTTGTTGGGGGGGGGGGGGGGGGGGGGGGGGGGGGGGGGGGGGGGGGTGTGGGGGCGACGACTCTAAAACAATGATATTGGATCACAATGTGTAAGCTAGGCCAACAAAAGTTTAAAATTGTACCGTGCTGCACACTAACAAACTCGATCCGAACCCTAAAAAATTAAGAAATTGGACTACTCCGAAGATACAAATTTGGTCAAATCTTCAAATAAATATTGAAGTCCACACAAAAATATGGGCTTCGTCAATCTAAAAGTTTGGTGGTGAACAAAAGGAGATGGGTCCACTTAATTGGCTAAACGATTGATAAATTAGGTTAGTCCAAAGATACAACTTTCGTCAAAGTCTTCAAATAAATATTGGAGTCCATAGAAATATATGGGCTTCGTCCATCTAAAAATTTGACGGAAAACGAAAGAAGATGAGTTAATTGGATAAACAATTAAAAAATTAGACTAGTCCAAAGATGAAGACACACTCAAAATTTCCTCTATGTCAATGAATAATATTTTGTATTATTTCTTTGACTTAAGTTTCATTCCATAATGGGAGACAAATTTACTTCTGCCTGGAAAGCAATTAAAGAGCATTTTCTAAATTAAGAATGCTCTTCTTCATTTTATAAATTGAGACTTTCATTACAAAGGAGGGACGCCTTTTAAACTAATCGACTGGCCTCTCAAGTATTTTTCAACGTTGTTCTCAAATTCTTCTTTCAATCTTTTGTAGAGAATTAACAGGTACCTGAAAAACGTGTCAATTCATCTATTACTGAACTGTTCGTGTCAAAACAGGTAAAGTCTTTACTGCTCATTCGAAATTAAACCATTCAAGTCCTCAATGAATACTACTACTTCCGTCTCTTCCTTTAAAAGTCATCAATTCGTTCATCAATAACAAGCTTGAGAGCCCTAGAATCATGAACATATTCAGAGTTTGAATTAGGAGAATCATTCTTTTATTGTAAATAGTATAATAAAAAATTGTACTTATAATTTATTTTAAATTAATAAAATTATTATTTTATATTTCTTTTCGAATCTTTATTGCAGTATTGAAATTTGTGTTTTATACATATAACCTTTGAAAGTTTTCAGATACATTGCATCTCTTATTGTCCATGTTAAATATAGGGTTTCCATGCATTGTAAGCCACGTCTTCATATTATTACTGTTATTTTTTTTGGGTTAAAGGAGATCTTCTAAAGATCTTTCTACCTACTAATAAGCATCTAATCTTTCTTTAAACTGGGGGGCCAGACAAAAAGTTATGTGATATACTTTTTGGACACGATGGTTTACTTTTTTCCTCAAAAAGGATAATTGGATTATATGGCTGTGGGGTCCAAAAATTATTAAAGTCCCTACGTGCATTAAACAATTTCAGATATATCTGTGTTCGGATGTGTTTGGAACATATGTGTTCCTAATAGTACTCTTAAACTTGGCGATGATTCTTCATTTAAATACTTTTGGGATTAATTTAATAAGACGATCTCCTAATCCTGATGGATGGAAATGAGTAGGTAGGGTTCATACATGCCACATAGCCAGTTGCTGAATTTCTTCTCTATAATTGTATGTTTTTAACAAATTAATTTGAATATACACGAGAAAATAATATACTATTAAAGCTAACTCTTTTATCAAGAATGAGCCTACGATACATGCATGGATTAAGGGTCTCGAATGTGGGTGTGTGTGGATTGACCCGATCTCACATGTCTACGAATATTACGAAACATAATTAAAGCTCTCTCTCTCTCTCTCTCTCTCTCTCTCTCGACATTCGATAGGTATCGTCGAGATAAAGAAAATAACTTGTCACAACTTAAACAATTGACCTGATAAAATACCATTCACTTGCTAGATATATATTTTGTTGGCACTTATTAATTTTATGTGTAGAATAAAAGTAATTCCTAGCTTCAAGGGGTGGGAATTGAAGATGCTTTGCCACACATGGACCAACCTTTCTACTTTACTACATACATGATTAAGGAAGGACCTTTTACCAACTAACACTATATTTTTGGACCAGTGCTCCCATGGTGGACCACCAATTAGTTTGCACCTCATTTGGCAATTGCTTTTAAATTAATTTTTCAGTTTTTGAAGTGGGTTTTCTTTTCTTTGTTTGCATCTTTTTGATATCATTAAATATTAATAGAGTTGGTGCCAAACGAGACCTTATAAGAGAAAGTAACATGCAACTGTTGGTGAAGTCAACTGTAGGTTCAGTTTTCAACTTTTATTACAACCTACAAAAATATCACAAGGTACACCTAGAGAGTTGAATAATATTAATACTCATATCATAATCGGACTAAGATTTTTTGTGGTACATACATCTAGGTTGACTAGACGATCCATCTAGACTGCGAATTCATCACGATCTCCAAAACTGATCAGTTATCATTTTGTCTGTTTCAAATACAATAAATGTCGTCTATATTTGCTAGATAAACGTAATCAAATCGCATATTTATAATTATCTAGTCTCAAGCATACGATTAGGTCATTTGATCAATTCATCTATATATTTCCTTGCAGAAATAATCTAATAAAATCAATGTCTCCATGCAGTCATCAACATAGAACCCATTTGGGTGATCCACAAGAGCCTCACCAGCAGTAGAAGAGGCTCACTCAATTTTAACACTTCTGGCCTGTTTGTTAGAGATCATAAAATTATCTATCGTTATTACTTCGAATATGATTATTTGGGTTTATCATATTCGAGATTTGTTTACTTTTTTTATCCCGAATATATATAATATTTGGAAGACGATTTTATATTGCTGCGAAGAAATAAAATTATCTCACTCTTCCTCTTATCCATATTTTATTTCCTTGTCTATTCTCCTTCTACCTACGTAAATACCATTATTAATTACATGAATATCATTCATCCATCCATGTTTACCATATCTGTCTTTTCTAATAAAATATCCAGATAAATTATTTATCATAATGTATCTCTTTATAACAAGTCTCTCATTCTACTATATTTATCATATTTATTTTAAAATTGTAACCGCTACCAAACAGAGGATTTAATCAAAATGTACACCCTAAAAAAAATCTAGGGTTAGTCAAGGTTTTGAAAGGGAAGAAGTGTTGCCCAAAAGGTGAAAAATTCTTTAAAGAAAATCTAGGGTTAGTCAAGGTTTTGAAAGGAAACAAGTGTTTCCAAAAGGTGAAAAATCTGAAAAAGTTACCCACATGCATATTGTTTCACCATCATATATATAAAGTAGGGTACAACACCCATCATTCATTTTTACACATGGGTTTTGACTTTCATCATTTAATTGTGACCACCTTTTTGCATATATAATTTGAAGACAGCGCATTTCATGGCTAATATTATGGCTTTTCTAAGTCTAGATCGTCACATGTCGATACGCTTAAGTTTTGGACAAGAAAGTGAGAAATTGTTAAAGACTTAAAAAGTTTTACGGGAAAGAAAAGGCAGCAATTTTCTTTTGATAGTTTTATCTTAAATCAGACAAGAAAGTGATAAATTGTTAAAGACTTCAAGAGTTTTATGGAAAAGAAGAAGTAGCGATTTTTCTTGTGATAGTTTTATCTTAAATCAGACAAAAAGTGAGAAATTGTTAAAGACTTCAAGAATTTTACGGAAAAGAAGAAGTAGCGGTTTTCTTGTGATAGTTTTATCTTTTTTTTTTTTTTTTGAAAAGCAAAGGATTCATATTACAACTTAAAACATGGGATTACAACATTTTGGTTGGTGAGGGCCCAACCGAATTTAAGTATAGACCAAAACTAATAATGACCCAAGCCCTAGTCCAACTACTCCCAATTACACCACCACCACTGTTAACCCAACCCTATTGCCCTTCCACCCGATTCCGCCCTAATTCCCTTCCTAATACATCTTCGTCTTCCTCCTCCCTATGCTCTCCCCTGCCTACCATAAATTCCTTCCTTGAATCAGAGCTCCCGGGTTATACAGGATACTGGTCAGAGACGCCACGTGGGAATTCTCATCGATCAGAACACCATAAAACCACTTATGTCTGATTTCCTCTTCCAATCGCATCCAATTTACTCTCTTGCCATTAAACCTCTCATTGTTCCTTGCCCTCCATAGTGAATAAATTAGAATGGCCGGTAATGATTTCCATAGTTTCCGCAACAACTTGTTAGGAGAATTGGAAACCTTCCATCCAGACCACCACCTTAACAACTCCGCCATGGATTTGGGCGTCGCCCACTGAACCCCCCAAAGAATAAGAAACCTGCACCATATACTCCATGCATGCGGACAAAGAAGGAGAAGATGGTCCTGGTCCTCTAGGGCTGATTTGCAGAATGTACAGAGTCCCTCCTGCAGGCTCAGCTTCCCAAGGAAGAACAACGTTGCTGCCGCCTTCATTCTACCTCTCCAAGCTACCCAGCATAATACCTGCATACGTGGTGGAACACAACTGAACCATACACAATCCGGTGGTAGATTGTCTTGATTGACTCGAGGATTTTCCATCTTTAGGTACATGTCGTTCACTGAGAAGCCCTCCCTTCTCCCCCCAACTTCGCTTTTCCATACTAGTTGATCCTGTTTGTTAGAAATGCTTATACCTGCATCTTCCCATATAATTTTTATCTGTTCGAACTCCTCTGTTTCCCATGAGTATAAATTTCTTCTGAATTGTAAAGCCTGCTGGATTGTATTAGCACTACTTACCTCTGCTATGGTTATGTCTTTATCCGAACTTAGCTGAAATAATCTAGGATAGACATTGGATAATGCTACCCCAGATGAAGCCCATGAGTCCTTCCAAAACTTTACTTCACAACCCCTCCCTATCTGCAAAGTTAAAGCATTTACATACATAGCATGTGCCTGTGGTTCTTTGAATTTTAACTTTAGTATATCCTTCCATGGAGTAGACCCTACCGGAACTTTCTCAACTTCTGGTTGCCATGCATCTCCTGGTAGTTTATAGATATCACTGATCACTTTCCTCCATAAGCTGTTTTTTTCTCCAGCAAATCTCCACCACCATTTCAGCCTTAAACATACACTCATCCAGTAGATGTCTTTTATCCCCAGACCCCCTCCTTTTTTGCTTCTAGTTACTGTTTCCCATTTAACTTGATTCATTTTCCTGCCCTCAGCAGACCCACCCCACAAAAACTTCCTCTGAATTGCCCTGATTTGATTAGCCACTTTAACTGGTATACTGAATAATGATAGATAATAGATTGGTAAACTTCCCAAGACAGCCTTAATAAGAACCAATCGACCTCCAAAGGATAACAGATTCCTTTTCCAAAGAGCCAATCGTTTCTGAATTCGTTCAATAACAGGAGACCACGTCTTGATCCTTGAGGGGCTCGCTCCTAGTTGCATTCCTAGGTATTTGAGTGGAAGTTGGCCTGCGTTGCACCTTAGGACCTCAGCACAATCATTCACAAAAGCCTCCTCCCAACCCACCCCACAAATCACCGATTTTCTATAGTTAATTTTCAGTCCAGATACCATCTCATAACCTCTCAAGATTCTTTTGAGAGTCTTCACTTCCTCCAAACCCCCTTCGCAAAACAAGACCGTGTCATCCGCGAATTGTAGATGTGTTAAGCTCCCTGACATTGGCCCTATTCTTGTCCCTCCAATCATCTTTAGTTCCCTAGCTCTGTGCAAGAGATAGTGGATACCTTCTGCTGCAAGAATATACAGAAATGGGGATAATGGATCCCCTTGTCTCAGACCTTTCTCCATTTGTAGCTGTTGAGTTGGCGATCCATTCACTAAGATTGACAACGAACTTGTAGCCATACACTCTTGAATCCAGTTGATCCAATGCCTAGGAAATCCAAACACCTTTAACATAAGAAGCACAAAATTCCAATTGAGATTATCATAAGCCTTTTCAAAATCCAATTTTATCACCAACCCCTTCCTTCTTTTAGCTTTCCAGAGATGCACAACCTCATTAGCGATCAGTATGCCATCCTGAATACCCCTATTACTCACAAAAGCTGATTGGTATTGACCAATTAAGGTAGGAAGAACGGTCGAGAGTCTCTTAGCTAGCACCTTAGTGATAGTTTTATCTTATATCAGACAAGAAAGTGAGAAATTGTTAAAGACTTAAAAAGTTTTACGGGAAAGAAAAAGTAGTAATTTTCTTGTGATAGTTTTATCTTAAATCAGACAAGAAAGTGAGAAATTGTTAAAGACTTCAAGAGTTTTACGGAAAAGAAGAAGTAACGGTTTTCTTGTGATAGTTTTATCTTAACTCAGACAAGATCAGCATAAAAGAAATTGAAAGCAGTTAAAGAGGAAATTAGTTATCTTTGCGGGTCGTCTAGTTGAGATTCAAACTTGAAGGGGAGAAACAAGAGTAATTCCCCTTTCATAGTATAAATACGTGAAGATTGGTAGAGCCCAAAAAAATATATCAACACACTGATCAACTTTACTTGTTTCTCTTTTGTTTGTAGGAGTAATTCTGTAACTTATAAGATCAATTTCTCTATGTTGAAGTATTTGTTGAGATTAATAAAATTATTTTTGTTACTTCTCTCATTTGATTTCGATACAATCGTGCTTCAGGTAAAGTCTTTAAACACAACATTTTACTATACATCCACATTTCCAAAATTTCACATTTTAGTACCAATTATTTGTTGTTGTTATTATTTCTTCTTTTTTTGTCGACAGAACAAAAATTTTGGTAGCACCATATCATATATGGTGGAAAAAAAGTCTAGACACTACATCGCAGTGCCCTTGAAATATTAAATAATTTCATCTTATTTAGGTTACTTAACAAATTAAAAATCCACAAGAGGGAGAGGCTGAGACAAGAATGAGTCACGAGCGAACAGTGAGGAGTGAGGATTGAGCAATCAATCTAGTGCTACTCTCAAATTTAACGAGCCTGCCACTAGTTAGTGATGTAGTTCTTGTGAGCTAGATCGATGTCAAGTGACGGGGCATTCTTGTCCAACTCACGTCCTAGTGAGGCTATGGTGATAGGTTTTGAAAATTTCAAAGGATTGTGAATGAATTTAGGACATTGGAAGGCCTCACGAGACAACTGGAATTAAGGTCTCAACGATTTTGCAACCCAAGAGTAATCTCTATTGATGTCAGCAACTCCAAGATCTCGTCGGTTTAGGATGTGAAAAGTGACTTTGTTTGTATAAATACTTAAATCTCGTCCACAATTTTAGATATTGAAAATTTCTTTTCCACTAACTTATTCTTAATTTCATGTTCTTGAGTGTAAGTGAGACATACAGTACTACTCGGTTTGACATATTGTCGATTATCGGTGTTCTTTCGACTGAGTAACCATTTTACACAGAAGATAGATACAAGTATTACTTTCAATACCCACGTTGAGGCAACGAATATTTTTTAAACTTGTAGAAAAAAATACGCGAAACATACTCAGAGAGAGCACTACTCTGGTTGTCCCTCCCTAACCTTTAGCCATGAAAAAAACTTAAAATAACTAATTTTAAACTCCAAATAGCCATACCAGGTTAGTTACGTATTCTTATTCCCTCTCTAGTTTCTAAGAACCATTGCCTATCTGGAAAGAATCAAATTATAAATATTTGCTTCAAAATATCTATCTGACCATCATGAACTTGTCCTATTGAAGACCACCACACCATTATACTATCAAAATTGTGGGGGAGAGAGAGAGAGAGAGAGAGAGAGAGAGAGATTTTGAACTGGTTGAAGTTTAAACAAATGTTCCCATTTGTGATCCCAATTCTTATTACCGTTGGTGTAGGCAGTGGAACAGACATAGTCAGGTTTTACTCTGCCTAATCACATCTTACTTACTAACTAATTAATTCGATTAAAGAAATCAATAATGATAATGACCGTCTTGGGTTTGATTTACAATTATTAGAAAGTGGATTAAAAAACTTACAACATTTTGATTTTATGGAGGATTATAAATATTTGGTCAATTATTTAGGACTTGTAGTGCAATTAAAGTAATAAAATTAGACTAAGCTAACGTTTTAAGGTGAGTGTGGTCAGTTGACTCATACTATATCAACTCTTGCAGTATCAACTTGTGTATAAAAATGATTAATACATGAGTTATCATTCTAATTATTATGATTTTATTTTCACCTTTTCTTTTATAACTGGGATATTCGATCTGCTTGAGACCAAGTTGGAGTGAAATTTGGGATTGAAAAAGTTCTTGGGAAACGGATGAAAATAACTGAACAAACCCCCAATAGTCCCAATTATTAAGTTGTCGAGTTTTGATCGTAAAATATCTGAATTTACAGGTTATCCTATCTGTTCTACCACTCGGAAAACCACTTTAGTTGATTTTATTTTCACCTTAACCAGGCAACAACCGAAAAAGGAGCAATGTGGTAACAAATGGAAAGAAAACTATGATGGGCATGAAATTATTTCAACATGCAGGCCATTGTCCACCACAAGGATTTTATTTTTATATATATATATAAAGAATCATATATAAATTTTCTCTTGCTGACTACAACTTCTTTCTTTATATATAAGAAGTTTCTCTAACTGTAACCACACACACCTCCATAAACTCTTTTTTTTTTTCAGAGAGAGCACAGTTCAAAAGATGCAGAACCTACATCGCCATCTCCTTGTGCTTTCTCTCTCCTGTTTTTCACTTCTCTCTCTAGTTCTTTCATATACTCAAAGCCAGGAATTCAACCAGGCCAACAACTTTGAAGGCTCATCTAAGCTAGTAGACCTACAATACCACATGGGTCCAGTCCTAGCATCATCACCCATCAACCTCTACATAATATGGTATGGGCGTTGGAACCCAACTCACCAATCCACCATAAGAGACTTCGTCTATTCTCTCTCCTCATCTGCTCCTTACCCTTCCGTCGCCGATTGGTGGCAAACCATCCGCCTTTACACCGATCAAACAGGTTCCAATATCACCGGAAACATCATACTCTCTGGCGAATACAACGATTCGGGCTATTCCCATGGTAATCGCCTCACGCGCTTATCGATGCAATCCATCATCAGTACCTCTGCTTCTTCGCGACGTTTGCCTCTCAATTACAAAAACGGCCTATACTTGATTCTTACTTCTTCCGACGTTCTGGTTCAGGATTTTTGTCGAGCAGTTTGTGGGTTTCACTATTTCACCTTCCCGTCCGTCGTTGGTGTCACCGTACCTTACGCCTGGGTAGGGTACAGTGCCACCCAGTGCGCCGGCATGTGTGCTTACCCATTTGCTTGGCCCGCATATTCAGGGAAGCCGCCGCCGGGGGGACCAGGTGGAGTGAACGGTATAATGGGGGCTCCAAACGGGGATCCCGGGATCGACGGAATGATCAGCGTGATCGCCCACGAGTTAGCGGAGGTGTCGAGCAACCCTCTTGTGAACGCCTGGTATGCGGGAAATGACCCAACTGCCCCTACTGAGATAGCTGATTTGTGTTTGGGGCTATATGGGTCTGGTGGAGGTGGAGGGTATGTTGGGGAAGTGTATAAGGATGCATGGGGGAATGGGTTTAATTTGAATGGGGTGAGAGGAAGGAAGTTCCTTGTGCAGTGGGTGTGGAACCCTGTGAAAAGTAGATGCTTTGGGCCCAATGCCATGGACTAGGGAGGAAGTAATGCTATGGGGATGACAATTTCATGTGATTTTCTGCCACTTCTTCATGCCCAAGACATCAAAAGAAGGCATTGTTTGGGGGACCAAAAATTTAGAGCAACGAGGGCATTATTCTGCTTTATTTGTTGTACATATTGTGTTTTTGAAGAGTTAGTATCTCGATAACACCATGTGACATTGGACTGTCCAATATTAGAGAGCTTTCTTTTAATCTTACTGTTTTTCTCTTGTAAAGATAGGCGCACAACTAGCTGAGCACACTATCATGCTATGCGAGATAAATTTTATTTTGTACTTCTTTTATCGGTAGTTACTACCCAATAATAGAGAGCCGTGTGCCCACCTTTCTTTTGTCCTCACAAAAATAGACAAACGACGGTCTATAATTGGGCAAGCACACGTCCATAGTCTATTTAGATAGACTCGCTCCGTAGATGAAGTTTATGCCTTACTTCATTCGGAAACTTTTGGCCAGAACAAGTATTATTAATTCATCATCCACAAAGTTACTACCTAGAAAAAGGAAAAATCACAGACAAGATCAAGCATTTCCATATTCAGTATTTTCCAAAATCAACAGAACTAACCTCCTGTGTGCTTAAAGCCCAGAAACTTCCCACCACCTAATTGTTTTGAAATTAACAAATACATCAGAGAATGAGTGAATGTATCTTTGCATGCTTAAAGACGAAAATACTCCCACGACCTAACAATAAATACCTTATGACTCGCTCCTCTCAAGTGTCATGATAGTTACAGAAGCAAGCTAACAACTGGACTTGTAGCTTTGAATGCAAAATTGAAGCTCTAGCCAGTTTTGCTGAATTTGAAACATGGGCAAAACCCACAGGGGGATGGGTTGTTCCATGTAGTGAATAAAATAAACGGAAAAATTCTATGGTCCATCAACCTATCAATAATACAGAACCATGTTGACCATAATTCTATCAAACTGGCACAGCACGGGTCATACAGGAGCCAACCTCCCTCGAAAGAATATGGGTATAAATAAGATAAGACGGCGAGTAAATAGTAAACAAAGCACAAAGAGAAAGCAAATGAGCCATCAAGTTATCAAACACGGGGGAAAACTACCACCAATAATATCTGCGCTACAATGGGGGCATGACTCGTGAGATTGGGCTCAGACGTAACCTCTGGTTTGTATGCACAAAGTGGCTCCCTTCAGATTCAAATTCACTGCCTCAGAAGTAAGGAGTAGGGTTTTAGCTACTACACCACAATAATCGTAAATAGTTTAATACATCAGAGAGAGAGAGATTTACTCAGAGCAACCAAAAAATGGATTCTTCTCCCAGTTCCCGATACATTTTTCATTCTCTATTGCCGGTTGAGATGTAATACAATCAGCAACCAACCTCATAATTACAAAAGGACAAACCTGTACACTTCAACAGACATGTTCAATCTTCATGGCTCCAAAGAATTTCATAGCTTTGAGCTTCAGATTGCAAAAGCAGTGAATAAAAGAACCTTCAACAATATTGCAACCTAACATTCTACATTTCAGTAATATGCAGAGGAATTTTAGGTATTGCGAAAACTACATCACATCAGAACATCGGAGACAGTGACGGTTAATAAGCTTGGCTACAAGGCTTTCAGGCTCTGGAACTAGAGCATACGTTAAGCTGTTCCAAAGATGAAATGTGAACGATTCTTTCAATATTTTTTGAAATAATTCATCTTGTTGAGCTCTTTCAGACTCCATTGCGGGCGCAGAGAAGTACCTGTTTCAACTCTAACGCGTTAAAGACAGAGAAAAGGAAGAACATAGAACTTAATGACCAAAAGTTGGTGAACTTGCTGGTCCAAAAAATGAAGGATAAACATAAAAGATGGTTACAGGAAGAAAAGAGAAGAAATTGAGCTGAACAATGGCAGTATCCAGATTTATTAGAACCTATAATCCATACGCAGGAATTTCATTTTCATATTCCAAGGCCTAATATAATCAAATACAATCGCAATAGCCAGAATCTACCAAGGAGAATGATCCAGTTATCAACCAGATGGATAAGTTCATAAGAACTTCAAATGTAAAAGTGGAAAGATACTTGTTTTTTCCCCCATGGAGTTTATTTTCCACTTTCGTAAAATGTCTTGTAATGTGAACTAGAAATTGCAATAGGATGCAAGGTCAATTGACTCATTAAATGAAACTTCTTAAAACATAGCACTTAGATGTGTAAGCCATCCAGCCCACTGAGCCCCTGATAAAGCAATTTTACAAATAGTACGTATTCCAGCCCATCTGTCAAGCCATAGAAGTTTGCCATTGATCTACCCAATGATAAAGCTAATTCACCAACACTTTACTTCTGCTGCCATGCTGGAGAAACTGGTACATCTTATGCCACAGATCGGGCCAGCTTAATAGATGAAGTACGGCCAATTATTTGCAAAAAAAAAATGTTGCCTAGGGAATCGAGATATAAAGTCAAAAGCTAATTTGGAATTTCTTTTTTTTAGGAGAATGACCCTATCACACACTATGTTGGTATTATCATCGAGGTTTGTATAACCAAGGCAGCCTGTGCACCAAGCATATGCTACGTTTTCTAAGTAAATATAGTGAAAACAGTCAACAGTTTCAGACTTTCTATGCTACACAAGGGGTCCTGTCTTTTTTTTTCGTGTTAATGAGCTGCTGAGGAGAAACATAAACCTTTGAATAAGCATGCACGGACACAACCGTTTTGGCAAGATCTTGGAATGTACCTTATGATGTTGTTCCGGCTAATAGGGAAGAAAATCAAAGAAGGTTGCAATTTAAGCTCCATCCTATTGTCAGAAGAAGTGTTCTTGTTTCTCAAGAAATTTTTGGCTACTCTCGTCAGAAGTCCAGCCCCATTCCACCGCAAACGGGTATCATCATATGTAGAATAAAACTCAGTCAAGCACTCCGTTATGAAAGGACTGCATGGAAACATTAAAATCTCAGACATAGAAAAGAAAAACAATGCAATGAAAGAATAGTAGTCATATTCCGAGCTATTCATGTACTGAGAGATTTAGTTACGTCGGGTTTTAGATGGACACTAAAAATTAGGATATATCTGGGTTGCACACATACAGTATTCTCACAAACCATCCCCCTTTTTCGAAAGGGCCTCACTGTGAATGCAGTAAAGAGACAGATCGCAGAAAGATAGTGGGAAAAAGATTAACAGGCACAGCCAAAGCCACCAGCAATAGTTTACTCGAAACATTTGTGTCAATATTAAAATTAAAAAAGGGAGTGTCAACTCATCCAGAGTAAAATGAATTCTCTCTATCAATAGACCTGCTAAAAACCTGAACAAACATACAAACTATTATATTGTAAAAAACAGTTGCAAGAGGGATAGTCATTCACTCAAGAGTTTTAATGCCTGACAACAGACCCAAACATAGAATTTAAAGGTGTCTAGAACTCCATTAAAACTGGTAAACTAAGACAAGTGTACAAGTTTCTTTAGATGTTCATTATTGGATGGAAATATCAGGTCTTTAGAGCTACACTGTTGCAATAGGAAAGGGTATTCTTTTCCAATAAAGTTAAAACATAGAGTTAGTTTAGTTCATGACCGATCAACATTCTAGGGTGTGGGCCCATCCTGGCCTGAATACCTGAGTTGGCAGAAAGACCTTCCATATTTAAGTTGGTCTTACTCCCTATTACGTTGTGTTGGGAGAACACATCATGACACCAGTAGCTTCTGGGTCAGGATTCTAGACCTTAACTCTGGTTGCAAATTTGATCAAAATTCAACATCATAGAAATAAAGAACGTGTAAAGAAAGTAGAGAATGAGCGATTCAACCAAAATATATGCAATTTCTCAGCAAAGAAGACACGGAAAGTGAACTCTCTAACAAGTGTAGGCTAAATGCAAGAGTACCTGTGCTTTCTAAACGACATCACAGCACCATTCAGGGAACTTCCAGCTTGCTGATCCTCCAAACCAACAGTATTATTAAGTGAAGATATTGGTCTCAATACCATAATGTCAGAATCAAGATAGAGTCCACCATATCTGCAGAACATATTGAAACATAAATGATATAGATGTGTAGTTCAGAATATTGCCCTCCAAATACAAGATAAAGAAAACGAATGTTGGCTGGGACAAACCAGAAAAAGCATATTAAATCGCTGAAACGGATTCACCTTAGAAATTCAACGAAAATGAAATCAGATATCCAAGTAAAATTTGCAGTATTCACAAACATGCAGATCAATAGGACAGAGACCAAAAGAGAAAGATTCAGAGCAAACTTCACTCAATTATTTCGTTATTTGTGAACTGTTTCGAATTTGCCCTCACTTAACCTTTCTCCAGTATTTCATATCTGTCGTCCAGAGCTGATTTATTTCCTTACCCAAGTAATGATTACCATTTCTTACAGTACACACTACACAGGTGTAGTAACTAATAAAACTTACTTGTAGAGAGCAGCAAGCCGGACAAGTTCACTGTAGTGAGTAGGATAGAATTTTGTCTTCTTCCATTCAAACCAGACGGAAGCAAATATATGTGTGGGTGTATCCTTCAAGAGTTCATCAAGATTTGGCATGGCAACAGCTACTTTGAAACTGGTAAACAGATAAGGAACACACCAATCAAAAAAGAAGGTAAGAAAACATGCTGCTTACGCTTTACTACTGGGGAAGTCGGATTG
This sequence comes from Arctostaphylos glauca, assembly GCA_019985065.2. Taxonomy (NCBI): domain Eukaryota; kingdom Viridiplantae; phylum Streptophyta; class Magnoliopsida; order Ericales; family Ericaceae; genus Arctostaphylos; species Arctostaphylos glauca. The sequence goes on along the minus strand of JAHSPW020000001.1, from coordinate 21,411,661 downwards.
TTGACAGGTGCTTTGATTCTAGGGTAAAGAAGTGAGGCATCCACAAAACATGCAAGCAATATTGTGCGCATAAGAACATTTACATAAGCCGAACATGAACACAATATCATCAAATTTCCCATTTTCGTAATACAGCAAGCAAACTTGTGTGAGACCATGAACACAATACAATAAAATTTTGCATTTTGTATAAGATAGCAAACACTTTGTCAGCCTGGCAACAGCTTTGAATGAAAAGAAATGGAATGTAGTACAAAGAATGAGTAGAGGAATTACCCCTCCTTCACAAATCCTTCAAAGAAGTTAAGCTCTATTGTCTCGGAGAACACCACTACACAGGCATCCTTGTGGTGAAACAGAAGACTTTCAAGTCCTCGTTGGTGCCTAACGCTGAACATCCACGGAGGAGAGTTCCATACCACAAAAACCCTCATAGAACACTTCCCTTTCCTAAAGAATGCATCCATGAAGTTCGAAAAAGATAGCCGAGGACGCAATCCAGGAAAGTATCCCCATCTCTTTCCATTAGCATATACTTGACCAGACAACTCAGACTTTATCCTGCCATTGGCTTCCACCTTTTTCAAGCCACCTGAATGAACCGAATTAGTAGTGGACGAATCAAAAACATTTCCAGTACTATTTTCTAGAGTTTTCTGTTTAATTCCCTTCCTCTTGTCAATCCTAAATGATAAATTACCAGCTGTTTTACTCAAAGTGTCACTACCATCATCATTTCTAACATTGTAGGACAGATTACTATCACTGTCATCTAAGGTTCGTCTCTCCGCCCTCTTCATTCCTCTCTTTCCTTCATGAACACTCACAATTGATTTGGCAACAACCTCACCTGCATGATTTTCTACCACCTCAGATTTCCCTTCCGATTTCAACTCCGAATCTTCAATTCCTAGTGGTTTTTTGAAAAGAAATGGCACTTTCTTGAATTCATTCAGCAAGCCCTTCTGCACAAGCTTATCGCCCCTAGTGAGCCCAGTTACCCCAACTCCATCAGGGTCTTGAAGAAGAGGATTATTGAGTGGATTCAGAACCTCCAAATTCGACTTGAACATCCTATCCCTCCTCAAGAAATCGCTCTTGGCGTCAAACCAAGGTCCCCATCCCTCCCTCAAAGGCGAAACCCTCGTTCCAATCTTCAACAAAAGGAGGTCCTCGATCCCCTTCACCTCAACCACCTTCCTCCTCACGTCTTCATCCACAGGCACGTCGTCGGATCCGATTGCAACCTTGCTTTGGTCCTCCAACCCCACATTCGCGTTGAAGCTCTCGTAATCCTCCCACTGATCGATGGAGCGCTTATCGAAACGTCGTCGGATCACGCCACTAACGTGATCGAAGTAATAACCAGAAACCTTAGACTGATCACCGCCTTCTTTTTCTTCCTCTGACTCTACACCTCCGAGAATCTCTTCCTCGTCGGAAACTCTAGAGGACTCGTCCTCGACTTCGTCGAGCTCGTCGATCCGGTCTTCAGATTTCTTTCCGGAGCGTGCATCGTCGGGATCGGCGTCTTTGAGTAAGGGATCCGAAACGACGTCGTCCGCGGAGATTACATGGTAGTGGCTACGTGGCTCTCGGTCGGATCCGAGACGGCTGTGGAGGAGAGAGACTGAGACGAGGAGCAGGAGGGCGGCGATGACGGCGCACAAGTGAGCGCCGTAGCGGGGTCGCCGCCGTGCGCGGAGGTTCCTTAGCATATCGTGGAGCTCCCCCGTTCGGAGTGTGTCAGGGACTCAGATGTTCATGTATATATGTAGAGAGAGAGAGAGGGAGAGAGTCTCGAATTTGCGAAGTTTCTCCGGTGAGAGAAGGTACTTGACGACGGCGGGAATTTCGTCCCGGTTGTTTATGCAGAAAAGGAGTAGTACCTTCAGCTGAAATCAGTTGTACCCCGCCGGTGAAGTGCTGTTCCAGCGGGAATGCTTAACAAAGTTGCTGCTTTTCTGTTCTTTCCAAAAAAACGAAAAGGTCTAATAACACTTTGGACCTATGATCTTTTGATTGTTTCATTTTACTCCCCATAAGACGAGGTTGCGTCGAAAGCCGGGACAATTCCAACTTCGGGGGTGTTTGGCCGCCGGTTTTTCAGCTTTTCCCATTCCCATTTTTTCATTCTACCTGTTTGGCCGCCGGTTGTCCAAAACTCATTCCCAGAACTCGTTTTCAAATTTGGCCGTTGGGGGGCTTAAATGCAAAAAGTAGGTTGGACCTTACTTTTCCCATTCTCGTTTTCAAAACTCGTTTCCATTTCTCCATCTCAGACATCGCTGCCCTTGGCCGTTGCCGCACCAGCTTGCTTCGCTCGTGCTTCGCGTGAGTTCTGTGCTTCTCTTCGCCTGGTTTGATTGCAGAGGTAACCCTTCCGCCATTTTTTTGTTCCTCTGTCTTTAGGGCTTTCTTGGATTCGAATGATCGTAATGCCTTCATGGGTCTGGTACCCAGAGAAATATGAAAATGTTTTTTCTTTTGCAATTGATCTGCTAAAAATAAGATTTCTCTGCCCTATAGATCTTGCTATTTGGTTGCCAAGAGAAAGGGGAAAAGTGGTTTCGATCTCAGGCGAAAATGTTTTTGTAGCGTAGTTATGTGGTTGCCCTATAGATCTTGCTATTTAAGTCAAATGGTTCATAAACTTGATAATCTTTAGTAATACCTGCGGATAAAGATGCAAGTTTTCATGTTTGGAGATTACTTTTGATACTCCCTCAGAAACATCAGTGGATTTGGAACTAGATAAATGTCCTTTGCCACATCCAGAAGCTCCATTGATATATCTTGCCCACTCAGTGAATTTCCAACCACCACAACCACCTGTACGTTTTAAAATCATAAGACCCTTTGGATTGTTTGCAAGCAACCATTTCTATTAATAACTTCTTGATCTAGAGGAATAGGAAATTGACAAAATTTCTTTGTTTTTTAAAATATTTCAATGCACTCCAAAAGCTCTATGCTTAGAAGTTCAGTCTGATTCTCCCTTGTGACTGCTTTCCTATGTGATACTAATCCACGTCTTTAATCGCGTAAATTATTGTTTATGTGTTTGGAATAATCACCTCATTGCGAAAAGGCTCAGGAACTCTGTAAACATGACTATGCATCTGCTTTCTTTTCCATGCTTCCATCCCTCAACAAACGAAAACAAAACAGTTAGTATAACATAGGAAAGATTCAACAAGCGAAAACATTTGTATTTTCTGGAAAATGGGTTCTTTTCGATGGAAATTCGCAGAAAATTTAGTGCATTCAACATGTTTGACAAAATGTTTAGTCTCTTTTGGTCAATCCTGCCATTTTTTTAATTTCTTCAGAGATGTACGTTATCATCTATTTGTACTTTTAGTTCAATGGTCCTATGATTCTCATTTGGATAGGTTGTTCTGAGGTACCAATTCACCTATTCGTCTGCCTTATTGATAATTCTTTATAGGTTGTCAAAATGTATGGCCTTCAGCTAGTAATTTCCATTATGGCTTGGTTGGATTAGACCTGAGATTCCACTACAGAATCCATGGAGGCTCTATGTCAGGCGTTGATGGATAAAACATATTGGACAATCAATCCAACAGAATATTGAATACTAGTGACGCCCTCCCTATTAGTCCGTTGTGATTACCCATCCAATGGGTTTACATATCCTCCCATCGTTAGTCCTACTAATGAAGTATGACCTGATTTATGTTTGCTAACAAGGCAAACTTGAAAAGTTTTATATGTGTTTTTCTACTATGCGAAAGTAAGGAGCGTGGAAATGTTGTTTGGTCTTTCTACTTGAGGGATGAAAGGAATCCCATTTTTAGCCGTAAATTCCATCTTCCATACTCTTGGAGGGTATGTCAACACCTACCTACAATATCCGTGTAAACCATTCCAGTTGCTATTACGTTTTTGACCTAGGATTTGGTCTAACCCCTGTCAAGATGGTTCTTACCACATGTTGTTTCAACTGTTCTTATTTATCTTTTCCTAATGTTGCTTCCGTAGTCAATCCATGAGTCTATCTATGATACTGCTATTTGTTGGACTTGAATTTCCTTCTAAATCTTTGTGGTGGCAAGACTTGTGGTAGGTACATTACCTGACTAAACTTTTAGGCACTTCTTTCTTGGAAAATGTGTCCATTGGATTAGTGCTCTTACTAAAATTAGTAGATATCCTCATTGATTCGTGAACTATTGTGAACACACACCATATGTTTTAGAACTATGAATTCTGCATTTTATTACCTTCCAAATTGCTGATGCACACATATTTTTATGAAGGAAATGTCGTCCAGGAATAGTTATCATTACTATGCCGATAATGAGGCCAACAAAGGAATTACCAGCACCCCCAAACTCGTGTACAAACCAAGAGTTTGCCGACGTGGCATGCCGGCTGACCTTAAGATTGTTCAATCAGAGAAGGCGTCGAAAGGGGAATTGTATTTTAGATGTCCTAAGCCACATAGAGAGAGGTGTGGGTTCTTTAGCTGGTGTCTTCCTGAGGGGTTGGACGGTTGTTCAAGTAGCGTATGTCACGATGTAAGTGCTTCCAATGTCAGTGATGCTACTGGACCACTTCATAGAGAGGTTATGAATCTTCGCCAACAATTGGACCACTCCAAGCTATTCACGAAGGGGTTGTTGGTGTGCCTCATTCTCGCAATGTTGGTCATAATGTTCAAGTGAAAAGAGAAGAAGTTGCCATATTTTAACTTGTTATTGCAATAGTTAACTGATGTATGCCAATGACAATGTATTTTGTAATGTTTTAACTACTGTTCAATGTGGAATATTGTGATTATTTGGATGTTTTTTTGTTGAAAAAAGTCATGTGTTTATCTTGTAAAATATCTTGCACTTTACCTTCTTAGTGACCATCTTTTCATGTTGTAGTGGAGTCATGTCTGCGCCCAAGGGAAAGAATGTGTCAAGTGTAGGTACGAAAGCTCAGTGGGATCACCCCGCAAAAGAGACCTTCATACACGCATGTGTGGAAGAGTTGGGAGGTGCTGGCTACAAAGCTGGAACCGTATTGACGAAGGTTGGGTGGGCGAACGTTGTAAAAAAATTTAATATACGAACGGGTAAGTGCTATGATAAAGTTCAACTAAAAAATCAATAGGGGGTGTTAAAAAAGGATTGGCAGTTGTGGCAGCACTTGGTGTTAGGTGAAACCGGATTGGGTAGGGATCCAGATACGGGTGCAATTGCAGCATCGGACGAGTGGTGGGCCCTAAAACTCGAGGTAATTCATCCTCCAAAACTTTTGTGGTATACTTTAATGAATTATATGTACGTCACGTATGACAATATTGTTGTGGTATATTTGTAGCGTCATCCTGAATGTGCCAAATTTCGTGACAAGCCTTTGCCGTTTGAGGATGAAATGCGTATTCTTTTTGCATGCAACACAGCTACGGGGGAGCTTAGATATACACCAAGTTCGGGGATTCTTCCTGGTGTTCGGAACACACCACGTGTTCATGATGAAAACATTGATGAATTGTTGGAGGACGATGACGAAATCCAAGAGCTAGTGCACCCGACAGCATCGCAGAAAAAGAGGCGTGGTGATGACTCTGTTACAAAGAAAACCATACCGAAAGGGAAGAAGGGTAAGCAAATTGTGATAATTCAAATTCTAATATTTGATATTGTAATAATTTTTTACCTATCATCGAGCTCATTGTTGGCACAGGGTCTGCTACATCGAGGCTTGAAACTTGCCTGCAACATATTGTAGATTCAACCGAGAGTCCAAGTTCTCCCTCTGTCCGGCATGCAGTTGAAATTCCCACACTGAAGGATGCCGCAGCCACTTTAAGTGAGCTTCCCGAGTTTGGAACTGATAACGAATTATGGGCGCGAGCTTATAACATATTAGGAGGTGCTAAACAGCGAGCAATGTTCATGTCATGCCCCGACAATGAGAAGAGGTACTACTGGCTCACACAAGAAATGACTAGGGTGGAAAGAGCCGATCTTGGTACCTCCAATTGGTTTGCACCACCTTCCTCAAATCATGGGGGACTTTAAGTTACATTTTGTTTGGCTAGATTGTTTGCTGTGATGAAGTTTAGACTGAATTTGTAATATTTTGATGTTTTTGTGTTGATTGGTACTTGAGCTTGTTTTGGACTGTGGACATGTGAAGTGTTTGGAGGCACGTGTTTGGGCTATTTTTAAATAGCTAGTTGGAGTATTTGGCGCAGGGACTGTTGAACTATTTGTAGCCACGTTTTTTTGACAGCTTTTAGACAGCTGTGTGGCTTGTTTAGACTTGATGTTTTTGACTATTTGTGGACTATTTATGGGCAGTAGGATGGATTATATATGTGTAGCCAGCTTGGTATACTGTTTTGTACTGTTCAGTCATGTGTTCATGGGCAGAGTTTTGGACTGTTTTGGACAGTTTAACCACGAGTTTGGAACTGTTTCCTTGTATCCTGTTTTTGTTGACTGATTTTAGGCAGCTTTATAGACTATTTGTACAAACATGTTTGGACTGTTTTGTAAACAGTTTTCCCCGATAATTTTTTCCAACTGTACATACTTTCAACAAGCAATACTTTCAACTGTACATAATTTCAATCAACAGTTTTCCCCAATAATTGGTACCTCCAAATGCTTTTCCCTTGCTATAAAATCTGATACATTGGCCTTGTTTTCAAAAAACTCAAGTGTGGTTTTATGAAAAAATCGTTCACACATTCTTAAAAAAATGAGCGGAGACGATCAATGGGCGGACTACTGCGACTATGATATCTACGCAGAAGAAGACGAGTACAGTGACCCATACAATGTTGATGAGTATGGTGACCCGTACAATGTCGACGAGTACGGTGACTCGTCTGGAGAAGGCTCTAGTAACACCTCCGGTTGGTCGAGGAGAAGAGCAGCTGCGGAAGCCATCTTACATTTCCACCAAGACACTTACATGGACAAGAGACCATGTCGTACCTCCGCATTCACCGGTGCAAAGTGGGTCGCTGAGTTGAACTTGGGTCACCCAAAGCGTATGTATCAAGCATTTCGTATGAGTAAAACTAATTTTTTGTCCCTTTGCCATTTGCTCGAATCTAGTTATGGGTTACAAAATGCGGAAAGAATATCTGTGCAAGAGCAAGTAGCTATCTTCCTATGGATTGTGGGCCAACGAGCTAATAACAGAAGTGCACAAGAGCGTTTTCAACGTTCAGGGGAGACAATTTCAAGGCGTTTCCATGACGTACTTACATCCCTTAGCGCTATGGCTATCGATTGGGTTAGACCATGGCCATGGCCTCGCGAAGAAGTGCACAAGAAAATACAAGATTCTGCAAGATATTTTCCACACTTTCAGGTATTTGTAAATCGTATAACTTTTAAAGTTTGTTCTTACTTCTGAGGTTACTATTTTTTTTCCATTCCTAGGGTGCAATTGGTGCAATTGATGGCACTCACATCAAGGCCCACCCAAAACCCAGTGAAATTAGCAAATGGATTGGTCGGAAAGGGTATCCGACACAAAATATTATGGCGGCATGCGACTTTGATATGTGCTTTACTTTTGTGTTAACGGGATGGGAGGGAAGTGCACATGACACTAGAATTTTCTATGATTGTATAAGGGACGCGACCAATAATTTTCCACACCCACGCCAAGGTTAGTCCAACATTTCTCCTTCTCCAGTATATAGTTTATTTTATGCATATGTGTAGTTCTGTACAAATTGAAATCTATATATATTGCAGGTGAGTATAATTTGGTAGATGCTGGATACCCAAACATTCAAGGTTTTCTTGCACCATACAAAGGTTGTACGTATCATGTTCCGGACTGGCGTAACGGAGTCATACCAAGGAATAACTTCGAAAAATTTAACAAAATACACTCATCCCTTAGGTGCACCATAGAAAGGACTTTCGGAGTATGGAAAGCACGTTTCCCCATGATATGTGACATGCCCCCTGGGTTCGACATGAAAAAACAACAAAGTCTTGTGACCACAACAATGACCATCCACAATTTTATAAGAAGGAGCAACATGCCTGATATTCCTTTTGGCTTTTATGATACGCGACCAGAATTCATGCCTTACGAACGTGGAGTGGAGCCTACAGCACCTAACGGGGTACATGGACATACGTACTAACGTGATGATGGTGAAATGGACAATGTCAGAGCTCAAATTCGAGATTATATTGTCGCAAATCGTATACGTTAAATGCCTCTGTAGTAAAGTGTTTGCCTAATGTATTTTGATTAGAATGTTTTTTTTTATGTATTAATGTTTTGATTAGAATGTTTTTTTTTATGTATTGGGTAATGTTTCATATGTTTATGTATGTTATTAAAATTGTGCAATGTTAATTGTATTTTTTGAACCAACTCTTTTTTTTTTCCCAATAAAACGTACGAGAGAATTTCAAATTGTTTAAAAAAACAAAGGAAGATCAATTATAAATATTTTCTAAAAACAATTTTTTTCAAAAAATAGACGGGACATAACTAAGGGCTAATTGGTCAAAAATAATTTTTCTTCAATTATAATTTTAAATAAATTACAAGTCTTCATTTTCAATAAGGGCAAATTGGTCAAAATTAATCCATAACTCATTTTCAACATTCTTCTCCCAAACACTACTACTTCTGCAAAACACATTCTGCACATGTCTCCCAAACACTTCTCCAAATTCAAAACTCATTCTGGCCATAATCCAAAAAGCCAAAAAGTCAAAAATGAAAAGCCAAAAAGTAGGCTCCCAAACACCCCTTTCATCTCTTTGGGTGTTTGCGGATTTCAATTATAGCTTCAGATTCTGCTATAAATTATAGATTTTCAATTTTAGCAGAAACTAAAAATATTTTTATTGTATTTGCGAAATTATAAATTAAGCTGTATAGTATGATTTACTACAAATGCTAAAAATTAGTTTTATATGACAATTGTTTTGTTGTGCCCTTTACTTTTCTTAATAAAAACTAAAGATATCTTTTTAGCTTTAGTATTTTTCTATAAAACTAGTCTTAAAAAAGAATTCTTAAAACACTTGTAGAAGTATGACGTGTGTTCATGGCCAAAATGAACACAACGTTAAAAATTAAACTGTTAGAAGAAATTTCTATGTGGATTTTATTGTCTCGATTTACACAAATAGCAGAACAATTCAAGATATTACGTTCACTGATTTATTAGTAAATACGATGGCCTTTAACAAGAGAATGTTTGTTCAAGGCCAAAAGCTACATATCCTATGCAGGAATCACCCGATAAGCTCTGTCTACGGGTTTGTTTTGTACTATGCATCAGATTATTTACCAAATATATTCATGTGGGTGATTTGTTGGAAATATAAAAGGTTGGTGAAGGAACTTGGGATAATCAAAGAACCTCTTGAGGCAATCAGAAGATCTCTCATTCATGCACATCATTTATGGTTTGCAACTCAAAAGTCTCATCGGTTTGGAAAGTGGGAAGTCTTCATGTTTGTATATTTATTTGGTTCATTCCACGTCTTTTAGAACACATTAGATTTCTATTGTCTTCGAAGAAATTTCAAATTTCGTGCTCTTTGTGCAAAAAAGACAGACGCAGTAAATTTGATAGGCAATCGAGAGTTCATTCAATCGACGAGCTATTTTACCCTAGGAGACAAACACAATGCAATCTTCTAACATCCACAATAAGGCAACGAATATGTTTTAAGGGAATTGCAAATTTACATGACTTGATTCGATATCGTACTTAATTTTGATTGTACTATTCATGTTGTTTAGGCTTAATTTTTAAAAGACCCCTAAACTATCGCTGTAAATCACGTACCCCCTTTAGTTTTGAATTGAATCACTTTGTCTCCCTTAAGTATTGACATGCATCACTTAGACCCCTTCTGTTAGACTTTCGTGAGATGGTTGAACGATAAAAGAACTCATATTTAGACCCGAAAATGTCTTTGGAGGAAAATTAAGGTCGCAGGAAAAACTATCATGGTAAATTATTTTTGTTTTGACTTTATTAGTATAATATTTTGGAGAAATCTCATATTAGTAGGAGCTAGAAAAAATAATTTCATTTTCATGGAGAAAATTTTAATTGTAATAGCATGAAATGTTTTTAAGAAATGTACAAAATTGTCTCTCTTTTCTTATTCTAACACACAATTGCATCACATTTTCCCATCACTACATGTCATCAATTAATATGACACACACACATGTCCCCTCTCTCTCTCTCTCTCTCTCTCTCTCTCTCTCTCTCTCTCTCTCTCTATATATATATATATATATATATATATATATATATATATCATCTAATAAGGGATCTCTCATTTTGTTAAAATGAGGACCTTTCATTTCTTGATCAAATATTAATTATTAGTACTATTCAATGTGTTTGAAATATATTTTTAAAAATACTCATGAAAAATTGGCTCAAAATATTATTCGAACAAACTTGATTCAAGCAGTTTTTTTTATAAAATATACATATCTGTATTGAGTTACCTCAACAAACATTACTAGAGTTGCACGAAAATGCTAAAATAACTTGTTTCAAATCCTAAAATGATTTGTTCCGTAGAACAAAGTGACTCGCTTCTCTGAATAAAATAACTTGCTTTTTTGGTTAAAATGACTTGCTCTAAAAAAATACTATACTAGCACAAAAATATTTAATCTATTTGCTCCAAAGCATTACATGACTTATTACAAATGCTAAAATAACTTGTTTCATGTGCTAAAATGACTTGCTCCAATGACTAAAATAACCTGCTCCTAATGATCAATTGACTTGTTCCAAAAAAGTACCATATTAGCACAAAAATGATTAACTTATTTGCTCTAAAAGCTAAAATGACTTTGCTTGAAAATATCACATGACTTACTCCAAAGTATAAAATGACTTGCTGAAAAGGGTAGATCATTAGATGAGTTGTTCCCTTTTTATAGATCTCGTTCAGTTTGGCCAAATTATTTAGTATGAATGTCTTTATTTATTATTTTATCATTTTTCTTAATTTTTACTAAGTTCGCATATAAAATTTAAAATTAATTATTTGTCTTGATAAAAAAGAATCTAAAAAGTAGAAAAAATATGACTAAAAGTCTTAAAAAATTTACCAATGACGATTTTTTTTTTTCAAAAAGACTGATTTTACTACTTTTTATCTTTCACAGCATTTTGTAGATCAAGGGACCATGTTGTACGCAGTACACAGCAGGATGTACTGAGCGCCAAAACGATATCGTTTTGATGTGCAAAACACTGCTCAAACAATAAAATATTGACCGAATAATTTTCGATCAGTATTTTACGCGCCAAAATCGTTTTGGCGCCTCCCCAATTCCTCATTCTGTATGAATTTTTTTCAATTTTGACTCATATTTTTATACTTTTTTATTTCGCTAGTTGATATGGATGAGAAAACACACAAAAAATAATGAAAAATAATACAAAATATTAACTGATTGTCTTTTAACAGTGGCTAATTAATAAACCAAGTCCACCAAGGTTGGGCCTAAATCTTAGCAAACCCAAAGGCCGCACCAAACGACGTCGTCACAAGTAAAATGTCCAGGTCCTCGTCAACTCAATAATTGTCCCATTAATTATCCAAAAAACAAATAAAATTGTCATCGAAATTTGCCAATAAAGAACCATAAAGAGAGAAGACTTGAGGAGCTTGACTTGGTATAATATGTCTCTGCAATTTCACTCTCATTCTTCTCCATCATCCTTCACAACAAACTCTCGCAAGTTTCAAGAGACACCATTTTCGGAGCTCGAATGAACTCTGCGGGCAAGTCTTGCCGTTGGATCGAGCCGTCTTTCTAAGGTTAGTGTCTTACAAGCTTATAAATATACATGCTTATATATGAATAGATACTGTAATATTTCTTCTGTATATGTTTTAATTTACCATTTTTCAAGTTAGATTTCTTTTCTCAATTTTGATCTTAAAATTGTTGTAGCTTTTGCAGTTTGTCTTTAAATTCATATATGCTTGCTGCGGTAGTATCCATATTCTTATGCCTAATTTGCCCAGATCAAATCCAATTATCTACAGTTCAAGTTACTAACACGTCATTGCTGAAAGGACATATACAAGAAATCAGATTTTTAATCTCCACTGCAAATCCCGAACTTTTGCATAGATTTTGATCGATGGCACTCTTAAATTTTCTGGGTTTTGTGTTAGAAATTCGATCCACTAACCGAGAGATAATGAGTTCGAACACAAGAACAATCACTATATATGGACGCAATAAAAGTTCGAAGCCCATCAAGTGAAACTGAAGTGGGTTTGTTTTACTGTACAAAAATCGTGTTTACGTACCTTCAGGTGTGTTTAAAAAAAAAAATTTATAAACAACTCAAATGTCTCCTGCGGATTCTTTTACAATCTACAGGAAATGACCAATGCTTAAAAACATTTGGTGTGAAATAATTCCAGACAAATGCACTTTGACAAAACCTTATTTCACGAGCCCCATATTGCCACAAAGATAATAAATAAGACAATTTATTAGATCGCAAGAGTCTCTCGTAGAAATATTTTAAACCCCAATTGAATTTCACGGAGTTGTAGCCTTTTTGGCATTTTATCGAATCGGGGAAAAATATCTATTTTGGCTGACATTTGAGGGTTCATGCCCAACTCACTAAGGACACAAATAGGCAAATCCCTACCAGCTTTAGGAAAAGGAAGTAAGAACAGAAGGAAACCAAATCCCTAGACACCTCAAAAAGGGCTTGCACCATATGCATTTCCTTAAAATAGTTTATAACTAACACCACTAAAAAGACGTAACGAAAACACCATAACACAAAATCTCGTCAATGCCTCACCAACAAGATACTTCAACGGTTCGCAACAAACCAAAAAATCTCATAACTAAGTTGAGATGCACTTGGCATATTGTAGACAACCACAATACTTTATCATAACTTTCCCCATAACCAAACAAAAGGGACCAAAATGGAATTTGACTTAAAGTCGAAGGGATATAAAGGTAATTATGGTTAACATTCTAACATGGTAAGATGACATGGCATAATGTAATGTAACTAGCTGGAAACATGAAATTGAAATAGCTATCTAAGTATGTTTAAGTGCATTAGCATAGATTAAGTGGTCCTAATGTCATAGGTATTGGAAAGTTTAGAGATCAGTTAGTTAGTTTGGAACATATTCGAATTCCCAAATTTTAAAACTAGTCATCCGATTGCGCATGCTAAGTTTATCCCGTTGAGCCTCATAGTTCTAAGGCAATTTTGGCTTTCAAAGGTGAAAGTCATCCGAATGAAATATCTAGGCTCATCGGGTCGGATTTGGTGTGCACAATGCAAAAGAAGAGTTCACAAGGCGGGGGTCATCCGGTTGGAATATCATCTTACTTGAATTTCAGTTCATAATATCGTAAAGTTAAGATATCGATTCAACTCCAAATGTTATATAATTTTACAGGAACGTAGTTCAATATGTTGGGAATACTTCTTATGAAGGGCTTGAGACTAGATGATGTGTTTATGTTGGAAAAAACGTGACAATAATAGAATGACTTAAAACCTAACATAGTTTACTAAAATGTGGTTTTACAGAGTTCTATGGGTTCAAATGAGTTGGTTAAAATTGAATATGCAAGATAACACATAATCTTTCATCGTACCAAATTTGAGGTCATTCAAAATCTTGTAACATTCACACAGTTATTTTGAAATTCGGGTAAAAATTCTATCTAAAATAGAACATGCTATTTTACGAAGGTAAAGTTCATCCGAATGGATTGAGATTTTTAAGGCAATACTTAATACAAGGGTGAATTTCATCCAAATGAAGTTAAATTTTCTAAGGCAAAAATAAAGGCAGAGGAAGAGTTCGTCTGGATGGAAAAGATCGTCTTATACCTAGTTTGAGCTACTTCCTCCATTGATGAACCTCAATCTTTCTAAACTTACTCTAAACATTAAAATTGGGATAACAAGGACAGAAAAAACTTACTCCAAGGGTTAAAATCACTTGCTCCAAAAAAGTACTATACTATTTTTTTAATTATTATTAATATCATTGTTATTTTTTGGTTATTTTTCTTAATATTTAGCAAGTTTGGATTTTAGTATTTTAAATTAATTATTTTTCTTGATAAAAAAAAATACAAACAAAAGTCATTCACTAATAATAAAAAAGATTTCAAAAAGATCCGATTTTACTACTTTTTGTCTTTTGCATCATTCTATATGAAATTTTTTCAATTTCGACTCATATATTTATATTTTTTGTATTCTTCTTGTTGATACGCACAAGAAAACACGAAAAAATGATGAAAATAATACAAAAATTATAAAATATCAGACATTTGTCCTTTAATAAAAAAAAATAGTTTAGAACCGAGTCCACCAAGGTTGGGCCTAAATTTTACCAAGAAAAAGTCTAATAACACCGATGTGTCTGGACACATCCAGACATAGATATATTTAGAGTCGTTAGATGCACGCATATCTAACGGCCGGACACAAACACGTCCATCTAACGGCTCGAGACATATCTATATCCCTAGCACTGTTGTTTTACCAAACCAAAAAGCCCTACCAAAGGACATCGTATGTCCAGGTCCTCCTCAGCTCAATAATTGAGTACACCTATCAAACAACCATAAAGAGAAGACTTGTGTAGCTTGACTTGGTATGTGCCTGAAATTCTCTCTCATCTGCGAAACTCATTCCTTCCATCATCCTCCACCACAAAGTCGTACAAGTTTGAAGAGACGCTACTTTCGGAGCTCGCGCTCAAACTCTACAGGTTAGTCTTACTGTTGGATCAAGCCGTCTTTCTAAAGTTAGTGTTTTACAAGCTTATAGAGATACATGGTTATGGTGTAATATATCTTTTGTTTTATAAAATGTTGCATGCTTTAACTGACTTTTTTCAAATTTAGATTTCTCTTTCAGTTTTGGTCTTAAAATTGTTGTTGCCTTCGTAGTTTCTTTTTAAATTCATATGCGCTTGCTGTGGTAATATCCATATTCTTATGGCAAAATTGCCCAAACCAAATCCAATTATCTACAATTCAAGTTACTAACACATCATTTGCTGAAAGGACAGATACAAAATATCAGATTTTTAATCCCCACTGCAAGTCCACAATCCCAAAATTTGGGCAATTGCCATAGATTTTGATCGATAAATTTTCCGGGTTTTTTGGGTAAAACTTCGATCTACTAACAGTGAGTTCATGAGTTTGAATATGAGAACAATCACTCTATATATGGACACAAAAAAGTGCCCGATTAAACGAAACTAAACTGGGTGTGTTGTTATGTACGGAAATCACGTTTACATACCTTCAAGTGTGTTTCAGAAACTTCTCTGCAAATTTTTTTATAAACAACTCGGAAGTCTCCTCCGGATTCTTTTACAATCTACAGGAAATAACCAAGACCTAAAAACATTTGGTGTACAATAATTCCAGATACTACAACTGTTCACAACAAACCAAAGAGACATTACAACTAAGTTGAGATGGACTTGGCATACTGTATACAACCACAATACTTCATCATAACTTTCCCCATAACCAAACATACAACGTCAATATTTTCGTCTAGAGGAGAACACATGAAGGACAGAGTTTAGAAATTCTTTTCCTCTTTCCGGGAAAGGGTGAAATCATCAAACCTGAGTGATTACAAAAAAGTAAATAGTACGTCCAGTTAGTACATATTACACAATGTACTTCCTCAAAATGGTTCTCATCAGCAGAGAATTTTCGTCATTGTTGAAAACTTGAAAGGTTGGAACAAGTTTCTACCTATTACGTTCTTGGTGTGCTCAGAAAGAGAGCACAAAATTTGCTTTTCCTCGGGCTTTGATTGACAATCACCACGGGAGCTTCTAAATTCACACACCAACACGACTGCAAAATGGTGTGTGCAATGAACGATTATGTATTAAGCAGCTCCCATTTTCACCCACATCACTTCTCAATGATGCGCCACAAGTTACAGCATTTCTTTTTCTGCAGTCTGAACCGTCTGAATTCGTGTTACCAGCTTCACAAGTGGTTTGGATTGATCACATGCATGAAGCCAACATTTTGATATATGTTATCACTTTCATGGCTTCTGGTCAACCCACAGCTTCCACTATTCTCTTTGGCATTAAAACCTTCATGAGACGATACTTGCAAATCTGAAGTGCTAGCTCTCTTAATACCTCCATCAAATGACTCTTTTCTGTCATAATTTACAGATCTTTTCCCTCCACAGTATGAACTCGGTTCGAAGTTGGCATTATTACCTTCACAATCACTTATAGACGGCATTTGACCCAACATTCTGTTTGGGGATGAACACTTCTCATTATCTTGACTTTTAACTGAAACATCCAAGTTTCCAGTACCATCTTTGCTAGAGCCTTCAGAAGATGATAGTTGAAACTTTGGGCGTCCATCACTGCCCAAACCTTCATTCAACTGTTCTTTTTTACCAAAAACTGGCCTAACCAACTTTCTCCGCTTAGCGTGCTTGCCCTCCAATCCCTCTCTCACTGATTTCTGAACAGAACCTTCTCTCTCATGCTCCGAAGTGTCAACAGACGTTTTTGCCTTGGCCCCTTCCTTATTTTTCTTGGTTTCACTTCTGCGCTTAAAACGCACAACTCGGGTCTCTGGAGCTATTTCATTGCCATTCTCTTCAATGACGTGCTCAACAACATTTTCCATCTTCAAAGTCAGCATTTTCAACTTATCACACTCCATATCTTGTTTTATAACTGATGAAGATTTTCTTGCCTTCATTATACGATGGTCCAGAATATCGTGTAGTGTGTCCATAACCTGATCCACCGATGCACCCATATCATCATATTGCAAGTCATAATTGCTTTCTTCTTCTTCTGAGCCAAAAAACTCAGAATCATTTTCTGGTATGTGTACTTCTGATGCAGAAGTCAAACGAGCAAAAACGCTTGTTCTCTTACTCCTACAATCTGTGGGAGTGCCCTTAGCACCTTGGTAGATATACTCGTAACCGGGATTATTTGATTTTTCATGGGAAGAACCTGAATGCAAATAGCCCGTGTCACTGTTAAAGGAAGAATCATAGCCTCTAAATGTTTGACTATCCGCACGATGTCGAATTTTGTGTTCACATCTGCCTTCTGATGTAACGGCATGCTTATCAAACTCGACGAAAGGACTCGTGTCTTTCCTCTCATACATGTCGCTCCTTGAATAAGGTGGAGAAGCTGAAGTGTACTCTGGAACTAGTAGACCTTTGTAGTCTTCTTGACTAGTGGCTCGTGCTTCCATCTTTTCACGATTATCACCTCTAAACAACGAACTGCTGGTTTGTAAGCCAGAACCAGTGTAACAGTTGGGAGAGGTAGCCAATGGAACTTTAGTTCCAAAATCATAAGCAACATCAAGGTCCCGGCCTAAATATGGCGATGACCATTTCAAGGAAGTATCGAAAAGATTCCTATTAGAATTTTGATGCGGAGGAAAATCTAGCACTGGCCGAGAAGTGCAATCAACTGCAAAAGATGATTGATTTCTATGATGAATTCCAGGCAGTTCAGGATCATAGGAAACAGTCCTTGTAACCATCGCACCATGTGAAGTTGGACAAGAGAAATCAAAGATCTTTGGTTCCATTGAAGGTGGGAATGCGGAGTGAAGCTTAGGCTGATCTTGACTGAACGAATTCTTAGTTTCAAAATTGGGCTTGCTTGAAAAGAAAAAAGGATTTTGCCTAGATTGACATAAATTCGTTAATGCTGAAGAATTTTCAAGTCCAAAAGAATTTTGCAAATTGTATGCATTATCTAATCTGTCTGTCTTTTTTAGGATGCCTTCATCAGATAATTGTCTTATTTTGTCCAAAGGATACCTAGACTTGGTATTATGCGCATTTTCCACACTCACTCTTGCCAAAAACCTGTCGTGATCGTTTGCCATACTGGCACAATCCAGACGGTTTGCAAAGTGTTCACTTGGAACATCTGCCCTATCACTCCTCAGAAAAATGCCATCACCAGTTTCCTTTCTCACTTCCCCCATACCATTGTCAGCATACTGTTCAATCTCAGTTCTATCATTCCCAAAGACCATGCCCTGATCATTTGATCTTAGTCTACCCAAAGTGTTCAAGCGTCGATCAGTAGAGATGGTTGGCTCTGGATAATTTTCAAAGCTATAGTCATTTTCTACCCTATAATCCGCGCCATGTTTATCAGATGCTCTTCTTGCTTTAATTGCAGAGTTCTCAAGGGGGTCCATTGATGTGACTAACCCAAAACCATGTTCAGGAGTATACTCCTCTCCTAATATATCCCCTTTTGGAAACCTACCATTATCAGTGGCTCTTCCTACTTTAGCCAAAGATTCCCAAAAGTACTTGGGGGTGGCAATGGGACCAGTATTGCTGCCCAAAGTATGCTTAGTAAGTGAAAACTTGCATTCTTCAGCAACCCTCCCCGGTTTATCAGAGAAGTCTCCAGGGTGGTCAATATGGATGACCCGTCCAAGCCCGTGATCCAAATCATGATCATCTGTTACACTATCTTGCATGAAAAACATGTCTTCGTCGTCATCATTTCTTCTTCTTTTACCTAGAAAGGCACTGGGTGGCTCGGTCAAGACGTCATGCCCTTGACAGCTGTTCACATTATGATCATTCTTGATCCCATCACTCTTCATAAACCTGTTACCATCTAGTCTTCTTTCATTGTTACTTGATGAGTTCCTTGGATACTTTGCATCAATGCCTGAGACGAGAGAATCTTCCTCGACAAACTTTTCTGCCCTATTTCTCAGTACATAGCTGTCCTCACCAGCTATGCTCCTTTGCTTTCCCACTGATTTGCTAGCTTTTCTACTAAGCGGTCTCTGAGGCGTTTGTAATTTCCTTGAACTAAACAAACACAAAAGCCTACGTACCTACACATGCGAGGGGGAGGAGGTAAAGTAAAGGGCGTTGAATAAATGAAGACCTACTATTTCAAATAATTTTAGGCAAGCTGGGTGGGAAGGGAACAAACCTGATCTTCAGACAGACCAAAGTTGAACTTCTTCTTTGAAAAGTAGTTCTCTTTGATAGCATCTTGAAATTCATGTTCAGAAAGTGGATGACAATACCAAATTGGGGTAAAACAAACCTGCAAAGAGTATGAAGTTGAAAATCTGCAAATATAGTGGCAAAATAATCCATGCCTAAAGCAACACAGCCATTTAATCCCACAGCTTCTTGTTGAATTTTAGTTTGTATCAAAAAACACCACCCCTAAGCTAAGGCATCCATACCTGTGCAGGGAACTGCTTCCCTGACGAAGTAAATGCATGGGGCACAATATTTGTCGAACCATCAGAGCATGCCCGGAACACACCATAAAGTTCTCTTCTCTCAAATTCAAACAGAAACAAAACCATTCCTGCTTTAATCTGTTTTACAAAGTTCGCCTGCGCAAAGGGAAGACCTAAAAGTTTCCGTCTAAAACATTCTCTTTTTGTTGAAACGTTAGACATGAATATCGCACCACTCTCTGGAAAGCTTCCTGCAACATCATACTCCACTTCGAATTCCATTGAAAACCTTGCAGACTGCCACTGTATCATCGAGTGATAATAATGCTATTAAATATTAATGTAAACCACAGTGCCACCAATGTAAAACAAAAAAAGAAAAGCTGCATCACCACACATAAATGAGGCCACAGAATTAATAGTTTACATGGTGTTTCATACTAGCCTGGACATGGTTCTCCTTCATCAGAATTCAAGCTAATTAATACATAGGATGAAAGAAAGAATGGCTAATGTATTCAAACTGGTAAGTGGTAACTGATTCATCATTACAAAGGATGGGCATCATGAAATGTGGAAAAAGAACTAGACACGAGTTAAAACCCACAAGAACCGGGGGAGTGTTTATTATCAAATCACTTGGAGATTACTCTGACTAATCCAACTGTCTTGCTCTGCCTGCTAAACGTGAACCCCAGAAATCGAGAAACATCTAGCAGAGACAATCGAATATCTCTGGATCATAAGTAATTTGAAAACCAAAAAAACACAGAGCTCAAACATTTCTAATCCTTATGTCCAAAGACATTAACACAATATTAGATACTCATAATCTCGATATCCCCATCCTCTTTGATTTCCTAGGGCAAAATGCAACCAATTTAACTAAAATGTACTCCCTCCCCCCAAATTTGTTTGTCCAATTTGGAGAATCCAACTTATTAAGGGGACATAATCATTACATTATAAAAACTTAAACTTTTCGATAATGTCCTTCATTTTTTAAATTTTACTTGTCACCTCAAATCGAAAGGAAGGGTAAAAGGGTAATTTCATAGGATTTCATTCTTAGATTTTTCAAAATGGATAAACAATTGGGACATGAAAAATCAAAAAGGGGACAAACAAAATGGAACAGAGGGAGTATTTTAGACGGATTCTGATAACTGCTTAAATGTGCTCATTTATGCCCCTTAATGTATGTTTGATTAGACCATTTAATTTAGTTACTTGTGAGTTTGATAAGTTTCTCGTATTTACAGTTTTCATAATCTTTAAACATGAAATGTGACTTAAAAAGGAACTGTAGATGATAGTCGAGGGTGCGAGAGGTTACACAAGGAATCAGAAAGCAATTTGATCCTCAATTGAATTCCCGTCCGAACGGGAGTTATGACTGTCTGGACAACTTGCAAGCTGATGGAGGCTAACCTCTCTGGAATATATGTCCGGGCAGTGGGCAAGCTCGTCCTAACGGACAAAGGTGTTTTTCTTGATTTTTAATGTGTTTTTTAATCCGGGGGTATAAATAGAAAACCTAGGGTGAGGTATAAAGGGAAAGGCAAAAGATCTCATCAAAATCATGAAGAATGCCTAGATTTCAATCGATTCAACTAGTGCATTGTGATTTCTTCATCATTCTTGGTTAGTTAAATATCCAAGTCTAGGGTTAGATGAAATTCTTCCCCGGGCACCATTTCGTGTAAATTAATTTATGATTTTCAATTCAGATCTTGGTTGTACGAATCTTATTCACGAAATAGTTCATTTATGAATTTGAGATTTAATGTGCTACCTTATTTCATGTTTTGTTTTCCAAATACCAAACACAATCATACAATATACGGTGTTGATCGCATTGTCATAACCAGTTGAGATACGGTATAACTCATGAGTCACAGCATGCTATCAGACGATCCGAGCCTTCGAGACTAAACATACTAGCATGACAATTCCTGCTAAGTGTTTATACTCTATGCCAATTTGTGAATCGCAATTATTTTCAGGTGATATTAGAAGGGCGGGAAAACCCTAACAATATTCAGTGTATTCGAATGATAGTCGTATATTATTTTACACTGGTACAAAAAAGGAGAGAATAAATTCAAAGCCCTAGATCCCCTTCTCTCTTGAAATCCCTAATATAGTACTTTAATGATTTTCACAATTCTTAGAAAAACTACTAAAAAAACTCTTTTTCTGAAAAACTTATGAATCAATTGAAGTTAACGTAACATAGCCACTTAGTCCGCGTTGATACACATCTGGACTTGCCAATGTTCTCTTAAATAGTCATGTAGTTTCATTTTAACTATTGTTTTAGTTATGATAAATCGGCGATCAGATTCTTTCTTCTCTCTGCATTAGTTGTGGCTAGGGTGTACCAAAAAAAAACCAAAAAAACTTCTAAATCGAACCGGTCTTTTTTATTAGTTTTGTGGTTTAGTGAATTGATTATGGTTCTAGAAAAATAAAAACCGGATATTATGGTTCAATCCATAATTTCATAATTACAAACCATAGTTCGAACCGAACCAGACCGATTTTATATACATATATATGTATATATGTATGTACATATGTATGCGCATATATATTCATAATTTTACATCTCCTCCACTCTCTCAAAAAGGTCACAACCCTTGCACTCCCCAAAACTAAAAAGTCATTCATTTTCAACGTAGTTGTATTTCCCATAAGGATTTCAAAATCTTCCATTCTCAATAAACTCGTCAAAAAACAAAAGACTTTTAACTATTTTATATTCCTATTGTTATTCAAGGTTTTGCACCACAATATTTCAACAATTATTTTGTTATTGTGTTTATTTGATGATCAATTTGCCAATGGTTTAATCGTTGGATTTTGTGGACAAATTCGGTTTTTAAGAGTAATGAAATTGATGCAATTATTATTATTATTTTTTTTTTTTTTTTGCAATTTAAAAAAAACTAGTGCTATTCTATTCAAAAAAATTTGGCAATTTTTAAATGCAAACATGATTTACAACCGAAACCGGAACCAAACCGGACCAATCTAATGGTTTGGTTCTATATGTGTAACGGTTTGATTATAATTATCAATTCTTTGGAACTGTTAGATGTGGTTTGGGTTTGGTTCCTAAATTATCACAGAACAGGTCCAATCCGGACCATGTACACCCCTAGTTGTGGCTGGCATACATGACATTGGTACGAATGTGGGAGATGGGCCCAAAATGAGCCTCCAACACTCCAATTCTCTATGGTACTTTTAGAGGGAAAAACTTACAACTTGTCATTCAATAGTACACAATATGTAGCACAAAGAAGTATTCAGGAGTGTTGTTACCGATACCCAACTTTCACGCACACTCCAATACCCTGATACTTATACACAAGTCTGTGTAACTTTCGAGTAAGATACACCACTCTATGCATAACATGAGAGTTTTATGTGTGGCTATATGCTTACCACATTTTATTGGACAAGCTTACTTGGTGCATGCGGGAGTAGAATGTCAAACACATATAAAAATCTTTCCCAGGGGTCAAATGTCCGGCATTGGCTTGCCAAAAAAAAAAAGGAAAAACCCATTCCTGGCTTTCTAGAAACACTGGCAACAATTGGTCAATCTTTTCATGGTCTGCAATTGCCACAGAATTTAAAATCTCGTGCATCACCAATTATGCATAACATTACAGCTTTATTACCATACAGCAAACCCAATCACTAGACAAGTTTACTAGTGCACAATCGACTCAACATGAAAGACAAACAGCGCCCATTTACCCAATTTTATGTATCCAACATGGTTCCATCATACCGTTAGAAGAATACATAAAGCAAAGCATAGATAGAAAATGAAACAAACACTCACCAAAATAGATGTCGACGAAAAAATATTTTAGGTGCTTATATTGGCCTCTAATCATTGCCTCAAACGTTGTCTACATGCTAAGACAAATGGTAATAAAAGTGACCTTGTGCAATAAAAATCCAATATGGCAAATGAGTAAAAACGTTGTCTTATTCAATTAATAATTGCCAGATGCTATTAGCAGTTCCAACATTGGCACAAAACTACTAGTCACTTCTCCGCTACTCCTAAAACCTTTCTATGTTCTATCCTCCAAGGTTATAAGGAATGAGTAAACATTGATCCTATAAATAATCAAGAGTTATCACATAAATTTGCTGAAAATAACTTACACTGTTTTATACTGTTATCTTATGCAGATATATGTGTTCTACTTTTGTAGTCCTCTTAAATGAATACGAACAAAGAATATCAGCAGACAAGCAAGCTATTGTGTACTACAAAACAGGTACACACACTAATGCTATGCTTGGATATGAAATTAAAGAGAGCAAGGAAGATACAAGGGAAAATAGCGAATAAATCAAGTGACAGAAGAACTCGTTTTGTTTAGCCAGGTTGTGGGAAGAAAATATAGGCGACGACTACCGAAAATATTTCAGGTTAGTTTGGAACTTTGGAGTGGCCTGGAATCTTCAGGGAAAATGGGTATGCGATTTGTTTCTCCAAGATTTCTGCAGTGGACATGGACTACAAGCAAAGTAAGCCCGAAACCACACTAAGATCCTGATTTCCAACTAATCTCAGAATCCTCGCTCACTCCACGAACGGAAAATATATTGAAAAACTACTAAAATCAGTAGAACAAATCAACAATATATCTGATATGATCCCTCAATTAATCAAAAAATTGAAAGAAATACATACCTTTGTTTAGGTAAATGAATGGCAATACCTTTGGCATTAAAGTACGTATTTGACAGATGGTAATCATATTACCCGACTGAAAAACACCGTCATCCAAACATAGCCCCACATAGTAATACAACAGGTATAGCCAGATCGAAAAATTCATTCCCATACGTTTCCCGTTTTAACAAATAGCAGATAAACCGAACCAGACCAATCTTCATCACCAGAAATTCGAAAACTAATATGATAAAATTGTAACCCCGCAACCGTTCCGTATAAATCGATATTTCTATTACGAGAAAAAGAAACTAATCCTGAAATGAAAATCAATCTGGTAACAACTACAGATCAGCGCAAACACAAAAAAAAAAATGAATTACTTTCGGTCACACAATCGAGATATACATACATACATGTGAATTTTTCATATATAATTGCATAGAGAGAGAAGAGAGAAAGAGATTACTTTACCGAAAGATAAAGATAAAGACGACGAAGGAAGCAGTTGTTGGTACTGCCGTGACGAATCGACAACCCTGAGTTCCTCCCTCGCTCAGAACGAGTACCACACGTTATATATATAGGGCCGTGAAAGGTGTGCCCTGTACTTCCAAAACTGGCAAGTGGAGTCAATCGACTTTGTCGCGCGTGCCGACAGTTTCGGTGAGACGTTATGGCAGTATTTTCCGGTGGAGCCGGCTCATCCCTTCATTTAATGGATTGGTTTGGACTTGTGAGATCCAAATGGATCTTATTTTAATGATTTAAATCTTTTTCTTATTTTTCATATTATTTTGATCGAAATGGATCCAATTTTACTTAATTTTAATTTTTTATTATTATTTTTTGTTTTTATTTAAAAAAATTGTGCTAGATAATTTTGCGTTAATTTTTTTAGGAGCACTTATTTTTCGGTCATATCTATAAGTATTTACTAGTTTTTCATTCTATTCACTTTTAAAAATTATATTTTGATCATTTCTTTTAAAAATACTCAAATTATCCATAATTTTAGAAATTACATAATTCAAGCACTGAACTCCTAAAAAAAGATACTAAAATTTTATTACCATATCAATTCGGACACAAAACAAAACGTGAGATCAATGGATTAAGATTTGGAAAAAAAATTCCTATTAGCCTATAAATCTCTCCTTCTAACTCGCAGCAAAATATTTTATTCTTTTGCGATGATAAACTTCTGCAACTCTAACATATGTTATTATTTTATGATGGTAAATTTACAGATCATGGTAAATTTTTACAACTCTAACATATTTTGTTCTTTTACAATGGTAAACTTGCAGATCATAGTAAATTTCTACAACTCCAAGATATCTTTTTTTTTTTGCGATGTTAAATTTGAAGATTATGATAAATTCTACAAAATTCGTTGTATAATTTTTTACCAATATCATTTTAAATGGATACTACAAATAAGAACAATAACAAAATAAATTTCACTCACCGCGGAATTTCAACTGTCTTTGGTAAATATTATTTAGGCTTGACGATAAAATCTCTTCTCCTAACCCGCAATACTCAGATTCTATTGAAGAATAACAAAAAATTAGCAAGTTTATGTTATACAAAATGACGAATATAAGAAATCTGAATTAGGAATATAAAGAAATAAAAAAAATATATGATTTCGTGCGAGGATAAAAAAAAATCTGGTGATATTTTCAAGATTCTCATGAATCACTAAAATAAATTTCGTAGAAGTGGTATATTAACATATTTCGGTGAAAAGATATAATTTTTTGGATCCTGATTTTCGTAACTAAATTCACTAAAATAGATTTCGGGCATATTAACATATTTCAGTGAATTTTTTTAAGATTTCAGTAAGTATTTTTTCAATTCTGGCGATATTTTTCAAGATTCATTAAAAAGTATTTATCATATTTAATTTTACATTTCAAGCCTAATTACTACTATGATTTTAAACCTACCAAATCAGAAATTATATGCTTTAAGTTGGGAGAAGATAAAAAAGTAAACTAATACTAAACAATAATGACATTAAACCATATAAATGAAAATATAATTTCAAAAAATAAATGAAATAAAAATTTACGATATCTGGATTAATAAAATCTTGATTTAAATTATTCATTTTTTTTTATAAAGGGTTCATCTAATGGGCCAACTATGGACACTCTTTTAACAACAGAAAAATGTCTTCATTCTATGCAAAGTTTCGCCTGTATATATGGTATTCTGGGAGGGACACGGGGCCCTGTAGAGAGCCCCTCACTATATGTGTAGTGAGCAAATTCAGTTATCTATTTCGGCAACAGACAGTTCAGATTCAAATCAGTATTTCTTAATTATTTTTACAAATAAATATTAATTTCAATCTGAACCGTCCGTTACCGAAATGGACGACCAGATCTGCTCACTACGCATATGTAGTGAGGGGGCTCACTACAGCCCCCCATTCCCTCCCAGAATGGAGTGGGGGGTCCTGCTATGCAAGCCCGCACAGCAAGAAATTCGGTGGAGCCATACTACACTGTTTTGCTATTTAATGTAATTTCCAATCACTCATTGTTTGGCTGGAAAAGTTGGAGTCGGGAAAAAACAGAAAATGGACAACCACCTCATCAAAAAACAATTCCTAATCACTAATTCGAAGCATATTCTACAAAATACATTACAAAAAATTTTAAATACTCAAATCTTATTTTTAAAAATTCAAATTCTTCACCAACAAACTAATAGCTTGCCATGAAAATTTTATACCACCAACCCTTGTCAAAACCACATCATCTAAATTACATATTGTATTTTTTTTTCATGTGAATTTCTTACAATGTTTTGTGGATTATTAGTTCGTCTTAATGAAAAAATTTTAAAAAAAATATAAATAATGGACTCTATTTTAAAAATATTTAGAAAAGACAAAAATAATCTAAAAATATAGTCTTTTTTATACTTATTCGTTGTCCTTAGTGACATTGTTTTAACTGTTGGTATGATTTTATATTTTTTATATTTCTTTTATTGAGACGGACCAATAATTCATAATAAAATTGAGGTCAAAATAACAAATACGAAAAAATTAAATAGAGACAAAAAAATTGTAAAAAAAAAAAAGTTAGGCCAAATTGGGTCCAAAAACTAATTCACATCCATTACGTGCATCACATTGAAAATCAATTTTACAAGAATGATTGTGAATTAACAAAAAAGTCAATAAAATTATCATTATGAAAAAATGACTCAACATTTAGGGGAGTTTGTATTGCTCGATCAAATGCCGTATCCTAAAAAAATCACTGAAAAAAGTATGAGTTCAAAGTCTAATAAATTAAAGGAAACTATGAATTTTAAAAATACTAATCAACTCAAAAATTATGGAAGCAAGATTCCTGAAAAGATGAATGTGCTAATTGTGGGTAATACAACGGGCATCTCACCGCCTCGCATAAAGAATCCTTACAAGAAAATTAACTTTAATTGTTATCATTTTTTTAGCATATAAAAAAATACGAATTATTTTTTTAGTTTGTAGGTGAAGGATTTGAGTATTTTAAAAATTCATTGTAATGTATTTTTTGTTGAATATGCTTTGAACGAGTGATTAGGAATTGTTTTTGATGAGGTGGTTGTCCATTAACCGTTTTTCCCCACCTCCATTTTTTGCAGCCAAACAAGGAGTAATTGAAAATTACATTGAACAGCAAAACGGTGTAGTATGGCTGCACCAAACTTCTTACTGTGCAGGCTTGCATAGCAGGACCGGCCTGCACAGCAGGACCCTCCACTCCGGTATTCTGACAGTACACTTGACTTTTGCATTAGTAAATGACAACATCACCCTTTAAAGAACTTTGTTCTGGGTAGTGGGTACAGAGGGATATGTACTGATGTGCCAAAAAGAAAGGACAGGGTTCCCCAAATTTTGAAAACTTTGGAATCTAAAATAAAAAACATTCATCTCAAACCAAATTGATTCATCTGAAAAAATTTGAAGAGGATTTGTGTAGTATATTATCATATTGATGGTATTTGTTAATTATCTAAACTTTTAAAGATGATATGTGTAGTAATTTAGCAGACTTATGTAAATTAATTAATTATATTTTTATTTAAAAAATTTGTATTTGTTATTTTTGTGTCATTTTTTTATGGTTTATTAGTTCGTATCGACGAAAGGTATCTAAAAAGTATAAAATTATGTCATAAACTAAAAATAATCACTAAATATGAAAAATAAATCAACACATGTGCATTTTTTAGCTTATTTTTTTTGTCTTTTTTAGTTTTTGACATAATTTTATACTGTTCTGAAATTTCGTGTCAACACGAACCAACAAACATAAAAAATTTAATGCAAAAAAAAATTATAAAAAATTTTAAATAAGAACAAAAAAATAAATAAAAATTTAAATTGACCTGTGATTTTTTGCTCATATATTTATTAAATAAAAATGCTCTATTATTTATGTGATATACAACCCAAATAAAAGCAGTGTAGCTACTCCCCGTGCTAACCTTCTGCTTTGTTCTTCCAAAACCGGTTGCGTTTTGGTGGTCACAACTTGTGTGTTGTGCGAGGCACGACACACACCCCAAACCCCTTCTCCAACCTCTTAAAATCAAAATTCTTACTCCTTTAACTTCCTGAACAAATGATAACTACCAACATTTTGAGGACGCGATAATATACCATTTTCAACTCTAACGGCATCCATGACCACAATTTCAATCGATTCGCAACCCGTTTCCTTGCATTATCAAATCATTTATGGCACCCATCTTAAGTTATAAAACTTAATTACGATGCGTGCGATGTGAGACCTGGGTCCAATCGAGAACCCATCAACCTAGGCTCAAATTTCTAGAGCTTTGTGTAATTTTATTATAAATAAACGGCTCCTAATCATTCCAGGGTCGCCAACAGCGTTATCCGACATAAATATATCAAACCCGAATCGCTGCAGCGTTGCACGCAATCAGTCCAAGGTCGCCAACAATATTATTCGACGTACGTGATAGTTTTCACGTTAATATCCAAGCATCTCGTAGTCCAACGTTTACAATGCACGGAAAGCTGACAGCATCAACCAATAACCAAGCATATCAAGTCCAACGTTCACAACGATCGAGAACCCAATAGCATTAACAAATATCCGTGATGACAATCGCATCATAATATCATTAAGCATATCAGAGTTCGTCGTTGACAACGATCGGGACACTAACAGCATAAACAGTTCACAAATTGTATGTCAAGCGATTCGCATATTGTTGGAAAAAAATGGATTTTAATCCATAATTTTG
Organism: Arctostaphylos glauca; assembly: GCA_019985065.2. Classification (NCBI taxonomy): domain Eukaryota; kingdom Viridiplantae; phylum Streptophyta; class Magnoliopsida; order Ericales; family Ericaceae; genus Arctostaphylos; species Arctostaphylos glauca. The sequence continues at coordinate 21,382,371 of JAHSPW020000001.1, read as the reverse complement.
GTGACTTTGTCCCAAAGATTAAGGGGTCCCTTAAGACCACTTGAGGTGAGTCTTAGTGGGTTTGTGTACTCCCATACGAGGAGTTTAAACCTTGAAAAGAATGGTTAAAATCCATTAAGGTTTGAATGAGAAATTGATTCTCTAAGTATGCACCATGTGTAGTATGCGAGAGGGTGATAAGTCGCGCACGCCGCCGCCGCCGCCTACTTTGGTCCATGGGTCATGGGTCTATATTTGGGCTTGGCTTGGTTTGGCTTGGTGTGGTGTGGTCATTGGGCCCTTAAGCCCAAAAGGTTGGGTTTACTCGCTTGGGCCACGTAATGGGCTTGAGCCCATATAGGTGTGTATTTAAGATGAGAGATCAATTTGAAAACAAAAATTAATTTCTAATTTAAAACCAAATTCAATTTTTGATTTATTGCATAAAATTTATTCTGATTTTAAATCTAGAATTTATTTCTAGATTTGTAACCATAAAATTTATTTTGAAAATAAATCTTATAATTTAATTTTGGTTTATTATGAAATTAATGTTTTGGCTCCCCCTTAGTCCTATAAATTGAGCACCCCTTCTGTGGTTTTGACATACCAACAATTGATACAAGTCTCCTCTATTCTTCAAGTGTTCTTCGTGTTCTTCGATCAAGAGAGAGTACAAGGCGAATTAGTTCGAAAGCCGGTCTTCGGGAGGTGCTACCGAATCCGAATTCAACCGTTGTATCCTGGGAGACGAACGCCGAGCATATCCTCAAGCACTCCACTGAGGCGGCGCAATTTGTCTTAAGGACACCGTGAGATTCACGGGCCTCGGTTTGCGTTTTCAATTTTATTGTTGTTCAATTTTATGCACTGTTGTATTTTTCAGATATTAAATAAATTCCAGAATTTGTTTTTTCCTACAATCTTAAGACAAATTGATATTTTATTCAAAAATCTGATTCTGGAATAATATTTTGAAAAATTGTGTTATTTTTTTTCCCTAGATCTGTTTACAGTGGATTTTTAGTGCTAATCCCTAGTGTTATTCTAATATCTAGGTAGATTTTTTTTTTAATCTGTTACATAAAAAAAAAATAGTGTTTGTTCTTTGTGTTTTGTTTGTGGTTTATTTGTAATCACAAATTATTCAATTTACGATTATCTTTTAATTTGGTCACTAACTTGGTTTGTGATCTATTTTTCAGTAATGGAAAAACAACCTGAAAAGTCAACCGGAGACAATAGTGGCAATGAGAACCCTATTGTTGGGGGTGTTCCTACGGTTGTGAACACTCCGGCTGTGATGCCAAGAGTGGGTCCTTCCATTCCGGTCAGCCATGCTGAGAAACCGGAGAAGTTCCACGGTGTGGACTTCAAGAGGTGGCAACAGAAGATGTTGTTATACCTGACCACGCTAGGTCTCGTAAGGTATCTCACAGAAGATACTCCTGTCATTGATGAGAATGAACAGGACATGCAGAAGATAGTCATTGCGCTAGCTTGGGGTGATTCTGACTTCTTGTGTCGGAACCATGTTCTAAACTGCTTGCACGATACACTTTACAACGTGTATAGTTTCAAGAAGACAGCCAAGGAACTGTGGGAGTCTTTGATAAAAAGTACAAAACCGAGGATGCCGGATCAAAGAAATTTGTCGTCGGCCGGTTTTTGGACTTCATGATGGTGGACTTGAGGACTGTGATCAGTCAGGTCCAGGAACTCCAGGTGATCTTGCATGAGATCTTTGCTGAGGGAATGGTACTGAGTGAGACCTTCCAAGTGGCTTGCATGATAGAGAAATTACCCCTTGCTTGGAGTAACTTCAAGAATTACTTGAAGCACAAGCGAAAGGAGATGAAGATCGAGGATCTCATCATCAGGCTCCGAATCGAGGAAAATAACAGGAGTGCTGACAAAAAGCTGAGGAGCTCTTTTGCCTCGAAGGCTAATGTGGTGGAGCATGGCCAGAGTTCTGGCTATAAGAAGAAGCAGAAAGGAAAGCTAGCTGCTAAAGGGTCCAATCTGGGACCTAAAGGAGGAATTGCCAAGAAACCAAAGTTTCAGTTTCAAGGCAAATGCTTCAACTATGACAAGACGGGTCACAAGTCATCGGAATGCCGCCAACCACAACAGAACAAGCGCCCTCAGGCACATGTGACTGAGGTGGAGACTCTAGAGAGAGATGTTTCAGACATCAATCTCTCAGCGGTGGTCTCGGAGGTGAATCTGGTAGGGTCTAACCCTAAGGAATGGTGGGTGGATACTGGAGCTACCCTCCACATCTGCTCAGAGAAGAAGATGTTCACCACTTTTGAGCCGGTTACAAACGGCGAGAAACTGTTTATGGGAAACTCTGCGACATCAGAGGTGAAGGGAGAAGGCAAGGTCATCCTGAAGATGACATCTGGAAAAGAGCTGACTCTAAATAATGTCCTCTATGTGCCGGACATTCGAAAGAACCTGGTGTCAGGATCACTCCTTAGCAAGCACGGATTTCGTATGGTGTTTGAAGCAGATAAGGTCGTGTTGACCAAAGCTGGGATATATGTAGGGAAAGGTTATCTTTGTAATGGGTTGTTTAAGCTTAATGTTGTAACTGTTATCCCTACTATTAATAAAGTGAAAATCCCTTCTGCTTACTTGCTTGAGTCTTCCTTATTGTGGCATGGTAGACTAGGTCATGTTAATTACGATGCATTGCGTAGATTAATTAACCTAGACCATATTCCAGCTTTTCAAGTTAATTTGAATCACAAGTGCGAGACTTGTGTTGAAGCAAAATTAACGAGAACTTCGTTTCAATCGATTGAAAGAAGTACAGAACCCCTTGAATTAATCCACAGCGATGTGTGTGATTTAAAATTCGTACAAACACGGAGTGGTAATAAGTATTTTATTACTTTTGTTGATGATAGCACAAGGTTTTGCTATGTGTATTTGCTAAAGAGTAAAGATGAAGCCATTGATAAATTCATTCTTTATAAGAATGAAGTTGAAAATCAACTTGGTAGAAAAATTAAGGTGTTAAGAAGTGATCGAGGTGGTGAGTATGAATCACCATTTGGTGAATTTTGTGCCAAACATGGAATTATTCACCAAACCACTGCACCTAATTCGCCACAGCAAAATGGAGTTGCTGAGCGAAAGAATCGGACCTTGAAAGAAATGATGAACGCGATGTTAATAAGTTCTGGGTTGTCACAGAACATGTGGGGGGAATCAATTCTCTCTGCAAATTACATCTTGAATAAGGTACCGAGAAAGAAACTTGATAAAACCCCATACGAACTTTGGAAAGGTCGTAAACCTTCTTATAAATTCTTACGAATGTGGGGGTATTTGGCAAAGGTTGTCGTACCAACGCCAAAGAAGGTCAGAATAGGACCTAAGACAGTTGATTGTGTATTTATCGGTTATGCATATAATAGTAGTGCATATCGATTTCTTGTGCATGAATCTGGGATTCCAGATATTCATAAGAACACAATACTTGAATCACGGAATGCTTCATTTTTTGAACACATATTTCCGTGTAAGACTAGAAATGGAGAGTCAAGTTCTATGAAGAGAACTTATGAGGCCGTCAGTGAAGGCAGCCTAGATGAAGTTGCCGAAGAGCCCAGAAGAAGTAAGAGGGCTAGAACGTCAACATCATTTGGTCCAGATTTTCTAACTTTTTTGTTAGAGAATGAGCCTCAAAGCTTCAAGCAAGCTGTGAACTCTCCTGAGGGTCCTCTTTGGAAAGAGGCAATCAAAAGTGAGATTGATTCTATTTTGCAAAATCATACTTGGGAGCTAGTAGATCTCCCTCCAAGTTGTAAGCCTTTGGGTTACAAATGGATCTTTAAGAGAAAGATGAAAGCAGATGGTTCAATAGACAAATACAAGGCAAGACTTGTAATCAAGGGGTACAGGCAGAAGGAAGGCCTTGACTACTTTGACACATATTCTCCTGTCACGAGAATAACATCCATTTGGATGGTCATTGCTATCGCTGCTTTGCGAAATCTTGAGATACATCAGATGGATGTCAAGACAGCTTTCCTAAACGGAGATTTAGATGAGGAAATCTATATGGAACAACCCGAGGGGTTTTCCGCTCCAGGACAAGAAAGAAGAGTTTGTAAGCTAGTCAGATCATTGTATGGTCTGAAGCAAGCGCCTAAACAATGGCATCAAAAGTTTGACAATGCGATGATGCCAAGTGGTTTTAGAATCAACGAATGTGACAAATGCGTATATGTCAAGGACACTGAAGATGGTTTTGTCATCTTGTGTCTTTACGTTGATGACATGCTCATTGTTGGTAGTAATGAAAGGATGATTCAAACTACTAAGAAAATGTTAAACTCAAAATTTGACATGAAGGACATGGGCCTTGCAGATGTTATTCTGGGAGTGAAAATCTCTAGAATATCATACGGACTTGTATTATCTCAGTCTCATTATGTTGATAAGATACTTGAGAGATTTAACAAGTCTGATACAAATGTGGCCAGGACTCCTGTAGATCCGAATCTTCACTTAGCGAAGAATACTGGTGAGAGTGTGTCTCAATTAGAGTATTCACGGATCATAGGTAGTCTAATGTACTTGATG